>CM062818.1:25289719-25792750 GCA_031772625.1 Pinus tabuliformis
TGAGGCCTATATTATTTATTTTCTTAGGCATTTTACAAGTTGGACTCTCTTGGATGTTGTAATAGATTTCAGACTTTGGCATGGAATTTATTGGATGAAGTTGCAGCTATTTGGTGGGATTCCTGTGGCATGGTATTTTGATCTTGTTTCTTATTTAGTTTCATATGTGTGAATGTTTTGTTCCTTTCATGATCCATTTCACTCTAATTGTGTTTAATTTTCAAGGTGTGATAAGAAAAACACATCTTTTTATGCTCTGTTTTGGGAAAATCATCATATATTGTTTCATTTCATTAGTTTAAAAAGAATTCATGACCCTCATGCTATTTTTAGCATCTCACTAGTCTAAACCATCTCATCACTATACTACTAAGTTTAAAGTACCTTGCCTACCTTGCCCCATTAGATGTCTGCAATTCAGATTCACTTTTCCCTGACCTAGTTCATTCTCTGACTAATTCATTCATCCTCGTGACTACCCAACCAAAAATCAAATCAAACAACCCTCTGCACTTTACATCTAGCCTAAAACCCTAATGTATCGAGTCCTCTTAGCTGTGATCCTTTGGAGAGAGCCCTCTCCATCTTGGTAGGGCTAGCTACCAAGTCAAAAGATTGGTTTGTGGTTATCTCAGCTGGACTCTTCCTCAGCCTTGGAGATCCGAAGGAGTGATAACACTATCCAAAGTATTATCCTAAGTTTCAAGAAAATATCAAAAGGTGCATCCTGACAAAATTTTGTCGTATATGGTTTAAAAAGGCTACAATTAAAAGCGACGGGATTCTCTAGCTCTTCAGATCGACGACGCTTATTTTTTTCAGACCCCCCTCTCCATCCTAGCTTTATCGCCAGGTTGGGGGGGGGGGGTTCAAAAAGTTGGTATTCCCCGTCAGGCCCCATCAATACGTGGTTTCCTCTCTACATTTCGCACCCCCAAACCTATACCACATACTGTTCACTACCCCCTCCGAAAAACCACTTCCCCCTCATTCCTTTACCATTGTCCCCACCCAACACCTCTACCACTGCCATCCCGCCACATCTCCTTACCGTTGCCCAATTAAATCCCTTCCTAGAAAATTACCATTAATCATTTAATTCTTCCCTCCCAGGTAACCGTTTGACTTCAATGGTCCCGCGCCAACCTTCAACGGAACCTGCCACTCCCTCCTTTAAAAAACCCTGAACCGATACCTTTCACCTACTTATTCTCTGCAATTCACAGGTTTTTCTGCAAAGCGACCTAGTTTCAAAAGATTTGCTGAGCTAGATCAATTGTCAGCATTCGTTTCCCCTCCCCTGACAGCTCACGACCTGAAATTTGTTCCCGGTAAATTTTTCCTTCCATCACTATTAATTATTCAGTGATCTAACTATGCCTCCAAAGAAAAAGAACTAGGAGGACCCTGTGAATCCATTGGTCCATCCATCCATAGACTTAAACCATATTCGATTAGATGATAGGGGCTACAAGATCAGTGAGACACAATGTGACTGTGAATTATTGGAACTCTACTGCTAGCTGGAGGATAAATATGTTGATAAAACAGATGAAATTGGACTATAGGAGTCCAATCTCCCTCACTATATTTTTCCTTTGACCTTCCATGCCCCTAAATTCACCACAAAATGCCAATCTTGTTATGTCCCCAGCCAAAGAGCCATTATAACCCCTTATGGTGAAATCCTTTTTACAATCACTACCTAATCCATAAACCATATGATGCTAGCTCCCCCTATGGGAAAAAGTACACCATTTTCCCTAGAAGCCCACACAGAACTTTACCAGAAACTCGATTTTGCTAAAAGAGCCAAGATTTTTTTACATTTTCTTACTAGAAAATTCCCAATTTCCAAAGAAAAATCGTCCATACCCTTCCTCAATCTTCCCTGATCAAGCTAAACATATCATAACCATATTTTCTTACATTCTGGGTTATTATTCTGATCAGGGGGTAGATGAATCTATTTTAGGATTCCTTTCCATCTTTTCCACAAATAGCAAACCATCTATTCTGTGTAATTTTAGTCAATTCTTGGATGATAACATCCATGAGCAATTTCTTAATTTTCAAACATAAAAAGTGTTTAAGTACACTTCAATTTTGGTCTATATGTTTCTATATTATCAAGCAAACAATTTCAGCTTTGGCATGCAGAAGCTAGATGAAGAGGGCAACCAATAGTGAGTCATATTTTGGACATCTTTATTGATGAAGGAGCAACAAGAACTATCCAATAAACAGTTCATAGAAGAGTTTATTCACCTAGATATGAGTATCCTAAATAGCTCAGCAGAACCCAAAATCAATGAAGACATCAAGAGGATTATACATTTGATAGATCACGCCAATACTGGAGACTAGTATTTATACCAGAATTACACGGAAATCAGAGTTTATGGATGCGAGTTAACACCATACAAGCTCCCAAAATACCTCCCCATGAGGATTTTTTCACTTGAATATATCAGACAAATGCTAAATTCAGATGATATTCACTTTATGGTCGAAAAGAAGAAGTCCCAGTTTAGGATAAAGACACAGGTGGGTCCTTTCATATGCAACACTAGGTCAGCAGGAGAAGAGGCAGATAAAATCCTTAAGGAGATGAAATTCAGCCTGAGTTTCACATGGTCTTATGACCCTTTGGGTATCATTTCTAAGCTGAGAGTAGAAAACGAAACCACTCCATATATCCATACCTCAAGGCTTGAGATAGAGAAATATGTAAATCAATTAGCATGGGAAGAGAATACATTACAGAAAGCTGAAGAGGATGTCCACTTTAAATTTACAGACTCCCACTCCTCAAGAGAAAACAGGTAAAAGTCATAGAGAGGAGGGATCATCATCAGCAACAGGTAGTGAAGCTAAGGAGTTCAGAATCATTTACAAAAAAAGGACTAAAATGACTCCTATCACAAAAGGAGAAAAGGAGGCAAAAGATCAAGATGCTATTATAATCAAAGAAACACCATTTACAAGTAGCAAGTTTGTTACATCTTCTCCTAGACCTTCACTATCACAAGGTTAAAAATATACAAAGCTAGCTGCACAAAATGTCCAAGGAGAAAAGGAAAAAAGTGTCTTTGATAGGTACTGGGAGATCAAACTTAAGAATGAAATTCTTAAGAACAACACCTACACTCAATTTTGGAAGCAGACTTCCAATTCACAGAGCATACTATTGTCAGTTTTTGATACAAATAAAGGAAGGATACAGATGGCCTTCCTTGAGGCTCAAATTCCACATCCTAAGACACCAAAAGATTACAAGAGTATATCATTTGAATTCAGCACCAAAGATATCCATCCCATTGATCAAATGGAGATGCATAAACAGACTGGTGAGATGATTTCCTCTACCTTAATTAATATTGATATGTCATTGTCAAAGTTGCAGGTTTCACATGCAAACATTTAGTCCCAGTTAAAAATGGAGAAGATATCTTCTTTGGCAAAGGACAAAAGAATCAAATATTTGGAAGATTTGGTAGTCAAAATAGGATATGATCCTCAAGAGATAAAAGCTGCAGAGGAGATCATCAAGAAGAAAAATACTGACATTGCAACATTGAGAAAACAGCTGAAAATGCCAGCCACAGAGGATCCCTTGACTAAGGATATTGAAGAAAATGAGACACAGAAGGGTGACATGATGAATTTAACCATGGAGAAGAATGTTCAGATCAGATAGATGGATGTAGAAATGGAGAAAATGATGAAAGAGAAAGAATATAGTCAAAGGGTAGCTACAGTGCCCCTGGGTGTTGTACCCATCACCGAAATCCCAACTATAGGAACTGTAACTGTAGAAACCTCTTCAACTCAAGCTAAAAGTGCTGAGAAGGTGACAAAGACACTGGAAAATATGTCAATCCAGTCAGAAGAAATTAAGAAGTTGCAGGGGCAGCTCAAAGCTCTGCAAGAACAGAAAGCCAGAACTGAAGCTTCTCATTTGGCTGAAGTACAAAAGTCACAAAGGCTGCTAGAGAGGATACTGAGGATGGATAAGGATACAACAATTGGTCAAACCTTGGCCCAAGTCAAGGAAATCATATGGATGGATATTTTGGACTCCATGAATGAGATTTGGCCATGCATCCAAATCATTTTTGAACAGAAGGAACTGATACAAAAGGCCACTGAAACCATTATTGAAGTAAGGGAGAAGCTGGGAGACATGCCTATAGAAGCTTCCAACATCATCAAATTCCTAAATTCAAAGAATAAGTATGAACTTGAAGAGTTAGGAATTAATGATAGGACTGCCACCATCTTGGAAGTCAAGAAGGTTTTAACTAAAATAAATCTCATTACTCAATTGGAGGAGAAATGTGAAACACTGGAGTTGGGAGTGAACAAATTCTTCAACAGGATTGAAGCATTAAATCAGAAAGGATTTCCCAGCATATATGTGATTAATGAAAAACTGATTACTCAAGAAGATTATGTTATAAAGATGAAGGAAGTGACCAAAGACAATACTAAATTCAATGGTATAAAAGGCAGCCTGAAAGGTAGAGAATTCTTAGAGGCAATGGGAAATGACTTATTTATCCAGCATAAGGTAAAACATATCTTCACAGTAATGCCAACATTTTCAAAGTATACTAAGGTTGATGAGATTTACCGAAGGGTAATCAAGTTAACCATTCCAAATAAAGAAAGGTGGGACCAACTATGTGATTTATTGGAGTAAAAAGAAACTCGAATGTAGTGAGAACATCAACCAGCACATCAACTAGCGCAACACAGTTATAGGTTGATTCAGCAACCGAATCCTCCAAAACAGAACCACCTCTTCATGCAGTTGTCCACCTTGCCTATGATTCTGTAGAAGATCAATTTTATTGTTTAGAATAATGCTAATAATACACTGTCAGTTGAGACAATGATTTTGTAAATCATTTTGTAATTATTCTATAAACACTTCACAGTTTGAAGTATTAGGGGTTGATTGTTGAATATAATTTCCTATGCGAATTGTAATTTTCTAGTTGCTGGAAGCATTAATAATACAAGGACATTCTTCACAGGATTCATGTGATGGACAAATTGGTGATGTTTTTTCTTCTGTTCATGTGTTTAATCATTGTCTCCTTTCTCTATCATTTCTGAAAAGATTAATTACACAACAGAAACTGTGACGAATAGGATATGTTATATAGAGAACCCTATTATGGATGTTAGTAATTTATATGTTTTCTGCTAAAGTCAAATTATGGAATCCTTCATTGCTCTTTAGTTTCTATTGAATCTTACATTTCTTCTGTTTCATAATCCATTTAAAATTTTGAAATATCCAACTAGTTCAACCTAGCTTGCCCTGTGAAACTCCTTCAAAGTTTGATGCAGATCCAGTTAGTATTTAGACTCCATAGCCTAATGGAAGTATAACAATTTAATCAACCAAGCAATCCAATAAAAGACAATCAGTACAGTAATAACTAGCCTAAAATTCACATAAAACATAGCTAAATTTTACAGACAGATCCCTCTCTGAAGCTGGCAAGGCTAGATCCTAGCTTCCAAAGTGGTTTGATGTTGTCCTATGTGTTTACTCCCTCAACCTCAAAAATACAGAACAACAACAGATGCTACTGACAATAGCCCATCGTATGAGGTATTGTTACCTGAAGTGCCTAGGGAGGAGGAAGCAGAACCTAAAATGGCCACTGAAGAAGTAACAAATACTATTGCAACACCAGATGAACTGATTATATCACTCCATGCATTAGTTGGCATTTCTTCTATACAAACACTTAAAATCAAAGGCTTCATTAAGCATAAACTAGCGATGGTATTGATTGACAATGATAACAAGCATAATTTTGTCCACAAATGGGTAGCTGAGGTTGTTCATTATTTTTTGCAGGTAGTATCCAATTTTCAATTCGTCATAGCTAATGGGGGGGCCATGCAATGTGAATGATGTTACAAGAACATTAAGGTCCAGATGGGGGATTATCACCTTAAAACACACACGTTTTCCATTGATATGGGAGGCTACAACATTTTCCTTGGAGAAAAATGTCTTAGGAAACTAGGCCCAATTACGATGGACTTCTAGGAGCTATATATGAGCTTTAAGCCAAATTGATACACTCATATGCTTAGGGGCCTCCAGGAAAGCTATCCTATTATCATCAACTCATGTAGAATGGAGAAGCTCTTAAGAAAGGGCCACCATGGAGTAGTTGCTCATTTAAATGAAATTCAAGCCATTGAATCCATCCCTGACACCATTTATACGGATTTCCAATAGGTGTTTGGTAACCACCAAAAAATATTTGAAAAACCAAGGAGCTACTCTCCTCTCGGGGTGAGCTGATCATAGCATCCCTTTGATTCGAGGTAGCCATCCGCCAAATTTTCGCCCCTATAGATATCCATTCACATAAAAGAATGAGATTGGAAATATTATTTAGGAGCTACTAGAAGCAAGGTTTATTGTCCCAACACCAGCCCATATTCATCTGTAGTGGTCGTGGTCTTGAAGAAAGATAGGGAGTGGCACATGTGTCTGAATTTAGGGACCTAACAAGCTCACCATCAAGGATAAGTTTCCCATTCCAATAGTCGATGATCTCCTTGATGAACTCCATGGCACCCAATTATTTACTAAGTTGGATCTTCATTCGGGCTATCAACAAATTAGAATGATGGAACCATACATTCCCAAGATAGCTTTCAGAACCCATCGAGGTCACTATGAATTTTTGGTTATGCCCTTTGGTCTTTGTAATGCACCACCCACCATTCAAAGTCTCATGAATCACCTTCTCAAGCCATATCTCAGAAATTTTGTCCTAGTCTTTTTTGATGGTATAATCATCTATAGTAAAACATGGGAAAAACATCTTCAATGTGTTACAAATATATTGCACATTTTGAAGGATAATAAATTATTTGTTAAATTGTCCAAGTGTTCTTTTGGAACTTAAGAGGTGGAGTACGTAGGACACATTGTGGGCCACAAAGGCGTTCATGTGGATCCAAAAAATATTCAAGAAATGCAAGATTGGCTACTGTAACCTAGGACCTTAAAGAGTTTATGGGGAGTTTTGGGCCTCATGGGCTACTATTGCAAATTTGTCAAAAATTATGGATGCATCGCCAAACCCGTAACAAATATTCTCAAGAAAAATGCATTTCTTTGGATAGATGTAGCTTAATAGGCCTTCCTGGCTCTCAAACAAGCGATGTACTCCACCCCTGTGTTGGCCCTGCTAAATTTCACCAAACATTTGTGGTCGCATGTGATGCCTCAGGAACTGACATTGGAGTAGTCTTAACACAAGAAGTTCGAGCTTTGGCTTTCACAAGCCAACAATTGAGTGGTAGGAATTTGGGTCAATATGAGAAGGAGATGATGGGCATCCTACATGCAATAGAGACATGCTGACCATACTTTCTCAGGCAACGTTTCCAGACCAGAAAAAACCATCATAGTTTGAGTTATTTCTTAGAGAAACACTTATCATCTTTGCAACAAAATAAATGCTTTACCAAAATGTTTGGATGTGACTATGAGATAGTCTATATAAAGGGTCAAGGAAATGTTGTTGTCGATGCCTTGTTTAGACAATTTGAGGTGGATGACACCCTCTTATCCCTATCTTTTCCCATATCATCTTGGATTGAGGAGGCACACAATGAATGGTTTACTCATCCACATATTTCCCAAATAATCAAAAGGTTACAAGGGAATCTAAACCCCCAACAAGTTATACTTGGCAAGAAGATATTGTTTGACATAAGGATCGTGTGGTTCTCTCCCCTCACTCCACTATCAAATCCCACATCTTAGTAGAGCTACACTCCTCACCCATTGTAGGCCATTCCAACTTTTAGAAAACTTATGCTCGTGCATGCTGCTCCTTTTCAGCTAGGATGAAACGAGACATTTTTACATTTCTAGTTGAATGTGATGTCTCCCAGTGAAACAAAAGGGAAATAATGAAGACACCGGGAACCTTAAAACCCTTGTCGTTAACTGCTTCTATATGGACGAATGTCTCCATGGACTGCATTAAAAGTCTCCCTAAATCAGGAAACAAGTCAGTTATCATGGTGCTAGTTGGTCACCTCTCCAAATATGCCCATTTTTGTGCCATACTGCACCCATTCACTCCAAATTTGGTAGCTCATGTCTTCATAGATCAAAATTTCAAACTACATGGCATGCCTACCTCTATTGTGTTAGATCAATATCCCACCTTCACTAGAAAATTTTGGAAGGAGCTATTCAAGCTACATGGCACACAAATTCAAATGAGTACAGCATATCACCCCCAAACATATGGTCAAACAGAAGCAGTAAAAAAATGTTTGGAGACCTACCCGAGGTGCTTTTCTTCAGACAAACAACATCAATGGGTATAATGGTTACCTTTAGTAGAATGGTGGTATAATACTAATTATCATGAAGCACCCAATATGACATTATATGAGGTGGTGTACGGCAAACTCCCACCTTTTCCAACTTCTTATCTTCTAGGATCTTCCAAAGGGAAGGCAGTAAATCATTTGCTTCAAAACTGTGCCACCAATCTCACTCTTTTGAAGGATAATCTCCATCAAGCTCAAAACCGAATGAAACAACATGCTTACCAACATCACTATGAAAGGTCTTTTCAAGTGGCTGACCAAATGTTTGTTTGAATCTAACCTTATAAGAAAACATCTCTCAAAGAAAAGGGCTTCAAAAATTAGCTCCAAAATTTTATGGGCCTTATATACTAAACCAATATTCTATACTAACCATAACAAAGAAACTCTAGACTTACAACTAATATTTAACTTTATTCTTATTCATAAAATCAAATAATACCAAATATAATAATAATAAAACTAAAAAAGGAAAAAAATTATCTATATATATATATATATTATTTTTTAATTTATAAAATAATTATACATCTTAACAATGTAGCATAAATATAACTAGTCTCACATAAAGGAAAATTGTAAATTTACTATGGCCCATGTGAGAAGGAAGAGATATATTTCTTTCATTGGAAAATATAAGATTTTATTTCCATATATATATGTTTATTTGTTTTTTTGGTAGATGTAATATTTCCTTTTAAACATGATACATGGATATACTAGATACACTAGACTAGTTTTTCACTAGGGAGACTAGACCATAGCCAAAAGTGCATTCTTCGTATAGAGGCACGGGAAATCATGATTAATGAAATACTAAATATAGGATATATATACTAAAAAACAAGTAATATTTTCCAGGAGAAAAAACGAGGTAGCCATAATGTAAAATAAAGTGAAGCATAGCAAGAATAAGCTAAGGGATCACAATCAGTAGTGGAAACCTTAATAGGTTCTTAAATGTTTCCAAGAGCGTTGCTTGCCATGGGAGGAATGATAAGGCACTTCTCAATGCATCCCAAGTGTTGATCCATGTCACTCAAGTGATGGTGAAGGTGCTTTATAGAGTGTAGGATGTCAACTTGGTGCTTGAAGTGGTCAACATAATTCTACCAAGGAGAAACTTCAAATGCCAATATAGGTCGATGGTGTACATGTACTAGTTAAATAAGGGCCTTGAGTATGGCCAACATCCAACAAATAGTCAACTAGATCAATAAGAGCCTCTATATCTAAAAGTTGTTGTCGTTGGGAAGCCCATTTATGTTCCATATGAGCTAGCTCCTCTTGGATGGGCCTTGGGGTGAGATCTCAGAACGTGGAAAATAAATTTTGTAGCTAGTGGTGCACACATGTGTCCTTGAGGGACTCACTCCTGATAGTAAGTTTCCACTCAATAAACACATGCTCATTTCTTATAGGACATTTTGTCGCATATGGTCAATAGGCCTACAAACTGGATCAATCCACATCCGTGAACACCTTTTTATCATCCGTACACAAAGACCTAAGCATGACTCTTCCAAATCTCTAAGTTTATGGGTCTGATTGCTTCATTTCAATGCTTTTAAGTCCCATCACACCCTACACCTTTAGGGACCTACGTTCAGCAACAGGTTGTCCCTTGTTGGGGGTGTGCCAATTCTAGAAATTCAGGAAAATTAAAAAAAAATCTCGAAGCTTCCTCTTGCAAAAGCTTCCAGGAGTTGTTTCAACCATTTATCTTGAATAAGAACTTTGAATCCTATCTGATCCTACCTTGGATATTTCACTTCTTATCCCTTGAGCTCATCCTACCCTATTAAGTAATTCCCACCTATAGATCACCTGATAATGCAATAGACTAAAACAAAATACTTGATCTACTTCTACAACCAATTTAGCGGAAGCTTAATCGAACATGAGCAACATCAATAAGAACACATATAACTAATAAGAAGGAATCAATCACACATAACATAGAAGAATTAACCCGGGGAGAGCCTCAGCCTAAAACCCCAACTTTGTATTATCATACAAGTGGAAATATAGCCAGTATTACAAAATTAATTAGCTCAAAAGCTATCCTGCTCTCTCTGCAATACCTCTGCTACTCATAGAAAATCAAAGGCCTCTATCTAACCTCTGGTCTGCCCTCCAAGCCTCCTATTTCTTTGCGCAATTCTGATTGGGGTCTAGTGCAGCGACTTGTGTGAATTGGCCTCTTCACACACTCACCAACCTCTGATCCAACTGCGTAGTCCTGAAGGAGACAAATCCTCATCATGGATGAGCTTCCTTTATAGGAAAAATATTCATCCAACTGATAGTACACTATCCCTTCTCTGATCTCAACTGGGTCTCTGTCTGAACTGACATGCATGAGTTATTCATGAGAGAATCTTTAGTTATTTGAAGTGAAGCAGTTATATGCAAGCATGCATTAATTAACTGAACTCACATTAATTCAAACAAATTGTTTAAATCAATCTAATTGGACTTGACTTAGTTAACTGAGCCAACTAATTACAACTCAAATTAGAACTCATCCTTATCTCTTTAACTGATGGATAAATTCCTCAATCAATGGAGAAATTGTTGCATGTCCCCACATAGACTTCAAGTTTGATTTTCCTTAACTAATTTACTCAAGATGAATGAATTAATTAATTTACAAACTGTTGTTAATATCAAATTCGAATTTTACTTCCTATTTTTAGTCTAGGGATTGACTAAAATAGGAATCCATCATGAACTACTAAAAATAACAATTCTATTTTTAGCAATTCCATTTTTCATTCCTTGTTGCTCAATCCAGCGCTGGTACCCAAACTGTTATTTATAGCAGTGCTATTTTTAGCACTTATAATTTTAGCATTTCTTGTTGCTATTTTCAACACTCCCTCTCAACAAGAAAGACATTCACCTCGAAATCGATGTACCTCTGGAATATTCTGCATGCAACACTTCTACCAAGTGTGTTTGCTCTAGCAACTCTCGGAACAGAAAAAAACTCCCTACTAACCTCTCTGTTGGGCTAGAAACATACTCTGATGTTGAAGCTCTACTTGCTGCTGACAAGAGATCCCTCTTTGACCTTTGAGCTGCTGCAACACTCCATGCATCTTGCACCGTTGTGCACCTCTCGGTGCCATCCTACACTGGTGCAACACTCCTGTGCCTCTCGCATTGTTGCAGCCTGTTAGCTCTACACAGTCCTGGGACTCCTGCATTGTATCTCTACTTGCCACTCCATCCGCTTCTGTCTCTACCCAATCAGTCAGTCTTGCTACTCCTCATCGGGGCTTCTGTAGCAAAGTCGAATCAAAGAGGTTGGGTACCTCAAGGATCCTGCCCCTCCTCCTTGGGATGATCACTCCACATTGCCCCACCTCATACTTGGAGGTATGGCTGCATGTGATCCCTATGCCCACCTGGCTCGAAGTTTCCCCCTAGTAGAGGTCTCTGCATGAGTAGATGTCTCTATTCGATCTCCTCTCAGCTTCTCTAGTTGTGGCTGCTCCACAACCTCCTAAAGCTGCTTCATCGATTGTGGCTCCTCCACAATCGTTTGAGACTTCTTTTGGTGCTGCATGTTGAGAGGTAATATACTCTCCCTCTCAACCACCAAGTCTCCATCAGTTGCCTTGCTCCTTAAGGCTTTGCATGCATCTTGAACTTCAAGAGCATACAGGTTCTTGACTCGTGAACCGATCTGCTTCACTTGTCTAGTGATGATGTGTCTAAGGAAAACCTTTCCCTTATTGAAGACTACATCATAGCCTCTGTCTTCCAGCATCACGATCGACACCAAGTTTCTCTTCATTCATGGTACATACTTGACATCGGTCAAGGTAAGGTGAGCTTCATGCTCCCTCTGAAAAATAATCGTGCCTATACCTGAGACACTATGCTTTTCATCATTACCCATCACTATGAGTATCTAGAGATATTTCTCCTCCAAAGTACTGAACAAACTCTTGTCACTGGTCATGTGGAAAGAAGCTCCAATGTCAAGAAACCAACCACTTCCCACCATGGATGAAACCATGCATGCGAACAATGTGAAATCCAACTCGAACTGTGAGGCCAATGCCTCACCTTCTGATCCTTCCACAGATCCCTTCTTGGATTTCCTCAGTGGACAATTTGTAGCAAAATGGCCCACCTCATGATAATGAAAGCATCACACTTTCGATTTGTCAAACTTCTTCCCACCATGGGAAGAACTGGATTCAGAATGAGAAACCTTCTCCTTCCCCTTCTTCGCCTTACTCGCTAAGGCACAATTTTCTTCATCCTCCATGGATGAAGAACCATCTTTGGTGCTTCTTCTTATCTCCTCCTGCATCAAATTCGACCAAAGTCATTCCCAATCTAGCAGTTTCTCTCTTCCATTAACCGAGTCCTGGTAGCTATGCTAGCTCTTAGGAAGACCAAGGAGTGAAAGAATCATGATGTCATCATCCGCTTTCGCGATCCCTACACTTCCAAGCTCATCCCTGCATGTCGTGAGCTTGTTCAAATACGTAGAGATCATGATCTTTTGAAGCTTGTCTTTCAGCGCCAGCTTCCTCTGATCACTGCTATTTTGATATAGATCTTTCAACGTTTTCCACATTGAAAATGGTGTCTCCTTCCGATGGAGACTGGAGACTATGTGATCTCGAACTCCCTCTAGAAGGATTCTCCTTGCTCTAGCCACACATTTCTTCCATTCAGCCAATTTAGCAGCACCAGCTGGCTTGGGGACTTCTTGATCAATGAAGTCCTTTAGACCGTTATCCTCTAGTACTGCTTCCATGTGATCCTTCCAGGCTATATAATTCGAACTGCCATCAAGGGCATATTCGAGTCTTAAACCATTGAACGCCATAAGTGAAATAGAGATGTGATAAGAACTCGATTTCTATATTCAGGAATCACAAACTTCAACTTCCCCTTCTTGTATACTGTTCTTCCTTGATCATGTGTGCTTTGATACCATGTATAAGTTCCCACCTGTAGATCACCTGATAATGCAACAGACTAAAGCAAAATACTTGATCTACTTCTACAACCAATTTAGCAGAAGCTTAATCAAACATGAGCAACATCAATAAGAACACATATAACTGATAAGAAGGAATCAATCACACATAACACATAAGAATTTACCCGGGGAGAGCCTCAGCCTAAAACCCCAACTCTGTATTATCATACAAGTGGAAATATAGCCAGTATTACAAAAAGAATCAGCTCAAAAGCTATCCTGCTCTCTCTGCAATACCTATGCTACTCATAGACAGTCAAAGTCCTCTATCTAACCTCTGGTATGCCCTCCAAGCCTCCTATTTGTTTGCGCAATTCTGATTGGGGTCCAGTGCAACCACTTGTGTGAATTGGCCTCTTCACACACTCACCAACCTTTGATCCAACTGCGCAGTCTTGAAGGAGATAAATCCTCATCATGGATGAGCTTCCTTTATAGGAAAAATATTCATCCAACCGATAGTACACTATCCCTTCTCTGATATCAACTGGGTCTCAGTCTGAACTAACATGCATGAGTTATTCATGAGAGAATATTCAGTTATCTGAAGTGAAACAGTTATATGCAAGCATGCATTAACTAACTGAACTCACATTAATTTAAACAAATTGTTTAAACCAATATAACTGGACTTGACATAGTTAACTGAGCCAACTAATTACAACTCAAATTAGAACTCATCTTATCTCTTCAACTAATGGATAAATTCATCAATTAATGGAGAAACTGTTGCATGTCCCCACACAGACTTCAAGTTTGATTTTCCTTAAGTAATTAACTCAAGATGAATTAATTAATTAATTTACAAACTGCTGTTAATATCAAATTCGAATTTTACTTCCTATTTTTAGTCCAGGGACTGAATAAAATAGGAATCCATCCTGCACTGCTAAAAATATCAATTCTATTTTTAGCACTTCCATTTTTCATTCCCTGTTGCTCAATCCAGCACTGGTACCCAAACTGCTATTTATAGCAGTGCTATTTTTAGCATTTCTTGTTGCTATTTTCAACATTAAGTGGATCTCAAGCATAGATTGGTAAATGGATAATAATTCCTAAACTATCGTCCCTCTCCTATAAATTTACAGCCATATACAACATCAAGGTTGTCTTTTGGATACTAGCCATGCCCTCATGCCTCTACCTTGAATCTAAGAGAGTCATCAAGGAAAATTTTAAGGATGGAAAGTTTTCTTGAAGTTTAAAAACATTGGCGAATCTCACTAATCCCTAATCTGCAAACTATAAAATGTTTATTTATATATTTGTAGAATTATTCAAAATTATAATGATTTTATATATAGTCTATATATAATTTTGGCGATTTTTAAGGTAAAATAATTTTATATTCTAAAATTTGGGCGAATCGTCTTTTATAAAATTGGAAATTGGCGAATCTTTTTTGTGGAAAAACCATGGAAAATTAGCCCACTGGGCGAACATTAGCCCCTAAAATTTTCCATGAGAGTCATCATCTTCATGCATTAGGGTAACTGTTGGGATGGGGTCCCCTGGGTCAGTTTTGGGGCAAAAGCCCAAATTTTGATGTAAAAAGATGTAAAGTCTCTGCAAATTGTGGATGCGGAGCACACAGTTAGTTAGGAGTCAAAAAGGGTTTTTACCCTCATTCATGTAAAGTTGAGTCGGTTTTTTAGATCTACCCATGGTCTACGGACCATGGGATTATATAAATAGGTGTGTCTTAGAAAGTCTAAGAGAAGATCTATGTTTTTTTCGATGGGTATGAGCGAAGAAGTCTAGCGCAGAGAAGTAAGTCTTAGAGGGGAAAAAGGCTCTACAACTGAGTGCGCAGAGGCCTAGAGTAGTGTTCGCAACTGAGTGCATAGACCCCTGTAGCTGAGTGTGCAGGGAAGTATTGAATATGTAAACCTATACTAAAGATCAATAAAGAAGACTGTTGGAGAAACTCCTGTGTTTTATCTCTTTACTTATGTTATGTATGATTGCGATGTGTGCATGATAAAATGATGTCTTTATAAAATAATGATGTATTGATGTGCAAACTTACTTGCTCCATCTTATTATCTGAACATAATTAATGTTAAATGATTACGTGAAGATCATAACACTTTTTGTTAAAGTTATCAAACACTTAGGTAGATCTGGGTAAATACTGAACTAAGGGTAATCTATGGTGTGTGTAAGTAGCTAATTTTCTTGTTCAGGGCCCGTAAAAGCCAGTCATAGACCTTCGCGGAGGTCTAGAGGCTGATTTAGGGGAGTTACAACCCTAAGCCTTAAGGACTTAGAGATCTACGCGAAGGCAGATCTAGGTCATAAAAGGACATCACACTAATCTCTGGATGTGGAAACTTGGTTCCAACATCCCCCCATACTGCTTCAGGTGAGACTGTAGTTTGCGCTACGTGGATTGATGTCAAAAGGGTCAGTAGTATAGGGATTTGTTTGGCGCAACTAACTTTGAACCTGGGTCAGGACCCCCTAAGCCAACAAATGGTTTCGTTGCTGGTACCGGGATCTGCATAAAGAAATGTGTGATGTCGCATCACTGGAATCTGACCAAGAAGGAAATTGAGAAGTGGTTAGATAGGAAGATCTACGAATTTGCGGCACAGGAAAACATGAATCCACGTCTGACAAAAGAATACTGGTTGGACAGATATTTGTACACATAAATACATGAAATTTTCTTCTACACCTTATTGATTGCGCTATACGAGTGGATAGCTAAATTGGCAGACGTCCAAGGAAGGTGGAGGCTTGACGGACTAATAGTGTGGACTCGAGAATTAGTGCAAAGGTTGGAATCTTCTGAAGATAAGATTACACATGTTGTTGACCATTAGCTTGATCGGGTTATAGAAGGATTTGTTACAGAGTTCACGGTCGACACCTCAGTCAGTTACAACGAAGCAGAGTGATGCTTCTTCAAGGGACCACGAGGTAAGTATCTAAGATCTTTGAATACTTGGATTAAGATGTTTTTGTGTGAGGAACGAGTTATGCCACTGGCTTGATGTTTGGAGTTACATGAAGTGGGAAGCTTGTTGAGAGATTAAATTGTCAAATTAAATCTCTTAATATTAATTTTCAACCCGGGGTTCGTAAGCACGAGTTGCCTTGCGCTTTCTTTGTTCAGGGCTAGATTAGAGTTTTAACATTTCCTTATAATAATCATTTGGGTAATAAACACACCAATGCTTGCAAACTCAGAAGAAATCAAACATCTAGCTAACACAAGCAGACTCAACAATCAAATTTGATTTAAAGACTTTCAAACTTCTATGAACTACCCTATTTGGAATTTGAGCCGAAATCTGGACTTTAACGGATAACTTGACCTTTTTTACCACAGATCCCAGGTTATGATAATGAATACTCAATTAAACAGAATGTATACAAAATCAATCAATCAAAACACTTGAGTTTGAATTCTTACAATCCACACCAGAAGATTTACTACTTGGAGTGACAAGCCAAAATGTACTCAAAACTCATTAACTAATTTGTCAACACCAAAGATCTTAAGGTTAAGTGCTAAACTGGACACTTTGTTTTCCCTTTTAACTTACCAACTTGACTTGTATTCTTAATCAAACTGCATACAGGTCCTTAATTGATTATGGCAATGAGAACACTTCAAGCACTAGCTTACTCAAACATGGCAATCAATGAATAACTCTTAGAAATTGTACTCTAAATTACCCTACAATCGCATCAACCTTCATACTGAAAATAACCCTATTCGAAAGCTTAACGAATTAATACTCTGTTTTTGAAATCCACTCAGGCATCTAAGCTATGGAAAACATAACCAAGCATTCAAACAAAACAGGGAAATCAACAATCCGAATGAGACAAATGAAATTGCTTTAACAACTAGCACTAGATCAATCTTTTGTGTTCTAAAATTAATCACACAGTCTACTTAGCAATCAAGAAATCTATCTAACAAAGGAAATTAACTGAAGCTATGACAAATCACTCCAATCAATACTCTGAAAGCAGTGCTCGTGTTGTATATACATTCATGCAGAAATCCTAACATCAAATCAATCGATTTACATTAAACCAAACTCATGCTAATCGCATCATTCAAATGATTAACTTAAAACAAGTAATTCCTATGTCGCACACACCTGCAGGAACAATCCAAAAGAGAGTCAATCGATTCAATCACTAGAGGAAACAAGAGAAAACGATGTTGAAATTGACTGATCCCATTTAAATTAACTCAGACTCCATTCATCTCTGATCTCTGAATACATTATCCGATTTAAGTATTTGAAAGTAGCTCTGCATTGTCAATAAATAACTTAACTCTTCATAAGCATTAGCTGATAATGTAATCTGATAAACTTTATGTAAACTTATGAAAATCATAGTCTAATACGATGTGTAAGGTTTATGAATAGAGTAAGTTTCTATCTGGAAAGCAATAGCGATGATCACCAGAGATTTAGATTTGGATTGCTAAAGTAAATGGTTTTTAAAACATCATAACATCATCACAATGCAATCAATTGAAACTCAGAAATTCTTCACGCAGCATGTAAACTAATAAGAAATCACAGATAATTGAAGAAATATCTATCACACAGAGGTACTGCTACGCAATGTTACAAAGCTTAAACCCAGATGGGTGGGCCCGGCCACACCTGGGAGCTGGTTAACTTACAACAAGCGAAAGATGTTGATCACAATTAACTCGTCATTCACAGCGAAACCATCGAACAGTTAACTCGAACTCAATGCATGACCATTGGAAACATATTTGATTCAAAAATAATAATTCAAGAGATACACAGTAACAGTCTTTAACTTCGGTTTGCTGCCTCCTTTCCTATGCTTGCTGCTCTGCTTTTATACATGTTGTAGATTAATTACATTCTAAATCAAACAAATTCATGCCATGTTTGAATTCTCTAGATGGCCTTCAAATAGCTAATGGTTGATGTTGATCAATGCAGTGATGGAGGAAAAGAACTTATCAAACCGTAACTGTGGCATAAAAATAGGAAAATCCGAATTTCACTGTTAAGTATAAATATGGACATTTTATATAAATGGGCCTCAGATAAATCCGTATATCTCCTAAACCGTAAGGAATTTTAGAAATTTTTTTTGGGGTTAGTAAATTAGCTATACTAGGACCAAAACCCATGTTCCTGATTTTATTCATTCGATTTCATATGCACGAAAATCGAGGTGGAATTTGGCAATTTGAAAATTATTGCAGATTTGGGCAAATTTATGAATTTCCTTCTAGAGACCCACATGAGTGACCTGGGTGCAATCCAAGTTATGGAAAGGTATTAAAACATCATTTTTGACAATAACCTCTCTCGGTTTCTCCAAAAGCATGCCAAAAGTGTCAAAAGCCCCAAATTGACCATTTCAGTACTTTACTAGCTTGTGCAGAAACTTAGCAATAGAACCCTGTGAAAATGAGCTTAGTGAAACCGTCATTAGCAAATCATGGAATAGTCATCTTTAATCATAGAAAATCTAAGAAAACTAATGATATTCAACCACAAGACATAAAATGTGATTTGGTGGCAAGTTGATGGAATTAGGGTACGAAATGGGTTAAAAACCTAGGATTTGATGGTATGAATGGTGATATTTCATGATGAAAACATGGGAATTTTCAAGGCACATCAAAGCTCTTCAGATATAGAGGAAGAAAAGGCCCTAAATATAGCCTGTTGATTGAACCTCCCGTGTGTGACGACGAGGGAGCAGCACATGCTTCACCGTAGAGTGTTGTCCAGTTGATAAGACAGGGTTTTTCGCGGATACCATCCACACCACCTCCACCTTCACCTCCAAAACATACACCTTCACCCACACCGCCACCACCACCACCACCGTCATTCAACATGTCGAATACCATGAAGTTGCCCGTTTTCAAGGGCTTAGGAAGTGAGGATCCAGATCAGTTTTGGTTTGTTGCAAAGGCTGTGTAGATAGCACAACAGATCATAGATGATAATATAAAGAAGGTACAATTGGTTACTTCTCTCCAGGATCGTGTGCTGACATGGTAAGTTAAGTACTGCACTAATAATACTTTGGCATCATTAGCAGATACTCAGATCTCTTCGAACAAGGAATTCAGTAAGCCTAAGTCTGCCTCGCAATTGGTAATTAGATTTATGGAAATCATGACGAGGCACGGTGAAACGCCCTGGGGTCTAGATCAAAGACTGAAGTGCGAGATCCGTGAAGCTAATATGAATCTCACAGATAGTCAGCACCGTGACTGGATATAGCCGCGCTCTTTCCCCACCTAAGGATTGCTTTGTCGTAGCAAAAGATAGGGACTAAGGTGAAAGCTCTGGAAATCGCGATGAGATTGCATGAAATAACGATTCAGGATGCTTCTTTGAGAGTCCAACAAATTCACTCGTAGTTTCAGAACCTCTGCTTAGAATTGCAAACCTTGAAAAAAGAAAAGGAGGCCAGGACAAAGGTGCATGAAGAAGTCTGGTGCCTCAAGTGTAAGAGAAAGGGGCATGATAAGGATCACTGCCCTGTCTTCACAAACTATATTACAGGGGGGGCCGATGCCCCTGAGGTAGGAAGCTCCAACAAGACCAAGTATGGGGCCCGCGTTATGGTGCACTATTTGTCAGGTGGCCAAAAAACATGTCATAGATAATTGTCATTTGTTGCAAAAGTTTGTAAAGACACCACAACAATTGTTCTACGATTTCTGAAAATTGGTGGGCTACGATGATTGCCATTGTCATAGCTATGAACTAATGATGGAGAGGACGTCTACGTATCGAATTAAAGCAGAAACTTGGCCTCCGGATCAGGGTGTTGAGGGAGCGCATAGAGGATATCAGGGGCACGGATGAGGCCGAGGAGGAGGAGGACTTGGTAGAGTTCGAGGACACGTCATTTGCTATAATTGCGGAACACTAGGGCACTACACTCGAGAGTGTATGAGTTAGGCACTCCTGTCATGTCAATACTGCACTTAGTTTGACCACACAATAGAGGAATTCCCTGTGTTGATAGCTAAGATGTAGGAGAAGAAGGCACAACCTCAGCATCCTACCCAAAACTTACAGATCCGAGCCCCGCGAGGAAGATCCAAATGTGAATATCGTGTTGCGAAGCAGAATAACGTCTGGTGATGATAAAGGAAAACAACCTAAATAAAGTGGGTGGGTCCATAAGGCCCTAGAAAAGGAGGTTGGGTTTGATCTGGAGTGCACAAAGGAAACATTTATGGAGGCGAGGAAAAGCTTCGCTGAGGGCTTTACCTCAGGAAGTTAGGACAAACTGCCAACAATCGGCATGCCTACAGAGGTTGACCCCTCTGTGCTTACCACCTTCCCAAATACTTGTATGAAACTAATACATGATAGCAAGGTTGTGAAAGGGCTACAAGAATTGATAAATAAGTGTGTTGGGAAGAATAATTCTCCTAAAGGACACCATGTAGTCAGAAATATTGGTAAACATAAGGCACGAACATGGCGCGAGATGAGGCTCACTGCACAAATAGGAGACTATGAGATGGGCCAGGTTATTCTGGATTTTGGGTTTGATGCAAACATTGTGCCTAAAAAGACATGGAAGAGGATGGGGAGACCTGTGTTGCAGTAGTATCCGATTCAACTGAGGATGACAAACCAACAGAATATTATCCCTATGGGATGTATGCACGAAGTTACCGTAGATATAGAAGGTGTGAGCGGACTGGTTGATTTTGAAGTGATATAAATTGTTGATGACAACAATCCATACCTTGTGCTCCTTGGAATTGACTGGGCTATTGATATAAATGGGGTAATCAATTTGAAGAAGCGGACAATGTCGTTCGAAAGGAAATCACTCCACGTTGTAGTACCATTGGACCTTGTAGAAGGACCGCCCTATACTGAACAAGTCCACGACTATGAGGAAAGTGATGACAATTTGGATCAAATCTACAAAATTACAGTGAGAAACCAAGATTGGTTTAATCCAATAGCTAATGGATAGATTGCATGGGACCGCGAAAGCTCTTGCACCTCAGACTTAGATGAAGAATTGGAGCATTGGTAGAATAGGCTGCATGAAGTATCTACGCTGTGCTGCAATATGATGACTAAAGCACTGTGCTGTGTGTGATTGGAGGTAAACAATTTACCTTGTTATGATGGTTTAAATGATGTAGATAAGTTTTTGGATGCTTTTTAAAGAGAGGTCCCGAAGGATCATCGCTTTCAGGCGTTGGATTTGGCACTACATGCTACGCTCGCTCGATGGTGGGGTACGCACAAGGACAACTTTGATGAATGGCGCGATTACACAAGGATGATGAGGATGCGATTTAGTCACCCTAAAGTATGGTTAACTGAGAAGTATGATGGGAGGAATTATCCGCATGATCATTTAGAAAAGTGGACTAAAGTCTACGGAACAGAGCCGCAACAAGAGTGGGTGCACTTATTTTGTCACACTCTGGATATAATCCCTATGAATTGGTACTTGGAAACAGAGCTCTGCCACGGCACCGCGGAGTGGGATATCTTAAGGGAAGGATTTTTGATGACCTTTAGTTTTGAAGACGGATTCGAAAGCAATGATGAGTCGTTGCAGGAGGTTAGGGAAGCGATCTTCAGAATTCCGTAGGATCCTTTGGAATTGGTTCAACCAGATTGGAGAACCCAGCTGCACCATGCGCTGGAATGCTATAATGTGACTGCTAAAGGGGAGGATGAGGATCCAAGGAATATTAAGCTCCTAGAAATGGAAGGTCATCGTGAGGTCGAAGGTCAGTAGATAGAGAACCCGGATATCACTGCGCCGCTGAAGACTAGGCATGTAAACATTGGTACTGAAGCGGAGCCTAAATGTGCGAAGATCAGAGATTATTGGGATGATGCTACAGTGGATAAAGTTGTTGAGTTACTTGCGAGTAAAAAGATCTTTTTCCTACAAAATTTTTAGACTTAAAGGGCATCATAGGCGATTTCGGTGTGATGAAAATAACTTTGAAACTAGACGCGAAGCCCATTAAGAAGAGGCCATATCACCTTAATCCCAACTACACGGAAAAGGTCCTCTTGGAATTTGACAAGATGCTTGAGGTAGGTATTATTGAAACAATGGAGGAATCTAATTAGGTGAACCCAATGGTAGTGTAGGAAAACAAAGCAGAAGGGAGAGATAAGGATTTGTGTAGATCTAAGAAATCTTAACGATGCCTGCGTTCATGATCCTTTCCCGACACCGTTTTATTATGAGGTCCTAGACAATGTTGGAGGGCAGGAGGCCTATTCATTTACTGATGGGTTCTCTAGAAACCATCAGATTAATATCGCGCTAGAATACAAGAGTAAAACAACCTTCGCGACGGAATGGGGGTGTTTTCATTACATGGTGATGCCCTTCGGACTCAAAAGTGCGCTAGAGATATTCTCTCGCGCAGTCATCACAACATTCAAAGAGTTTATTCAAATATTCTTGGAGGTATATTTTGATGAATAGACAATGTTTGGGTTAGTAAAGTTCCATGTAGCCAATCTACGCTTAATGTTGGATACATGCCGAAGATATCAAATCGCGTTGAACCTGAAGAAATGGTTATTCTGTGTCCCCTTTGGAATTTTGCTAGGTCATGTGGTGTGAAAGAAAGGACTAATGGTGGATATAGCCAAGATCATGGTAATAGTCAATTTGGAGGCCCCAAGGAGTGTCAAACAGTTGCGCGCAACGTTGGGCCATACCGGGTATTATCGAAAGTTCATTAAGGCTTATGCTCATATTACCACGCTTATGGAGAGGAAACTGAAGAAGGATGCTACATTTTGTTGGGATGAAGAATGTTAGCACAATTTGGATGTATTGAAAGGAAAGATGGTTACTGCGCCGATCTTGGTCTTCCTGGGTTGGAAGAAGGAATTCCATGTGCATGTTGATGCCTCGTGTATTGCGTTGGGAGAAGTGCTGACACAGGCTGGCGAAGGAGAGATGGATCACCCTATAACCTTTGTGAGTAGGAAATTATCAAAGGCTGAGAAGAACTGCTCAACGATAGAGCGCTATGGATTGGCTATGGTATATGCGCTCCAAAAATTCAGACACTATCTATTGGGCGGACATTTAAATATGTACATAGATCACTTCGTCTAGAAGTACCTAGTCAATAAGCCTATGTTGGGGGGGGGGGAAGATATGCATATGGATACTGTTGTTTCAAGAATATGACTTTGAGGTAATTATGAAGCCAAGAAGGTTGAATGCAGGACCTGACCATTTGTCGCGAATTGAAACAGGGGAGGAGCCTACTAATTTGGAGGAAGGGATGCCTGACATGCAGCTCTTCGCGGTGCACATAATGGATGACCACTTTGAAAATATTATCCACTTTTTGACCATGAGGACGACTCCAGAAGGCTACACCAGTCAGTAGAAGAAAGAGTTGGTAGTACATGCGACTGATTTCTTGGTAATTGTAGGACATTTATACAAGATGGGTTCAGATGAGATACTCTGATGGTATGTGCCCGATTTTGAAAGAAATGAAATCCTTGCATAGGCTCATGGAGGGGCTGCAGGAGGGCATTATGCAGGAAAGGAAACGGTGCAAAAGATTCTGCACACTAGGTTGTGGTGGCCTACATTACATAGGGATACCAAAGCATATTGTAGGGCGTGTGATGCATGTCAAAGAACAGGTAGACCATCACGAAGGGATGAGCTGCCTCTAAATCGTCAGGTATCATTACAACCATTTGAGAAATGGGCTATTGACTTTGTAGGATCAATTCAGCCCCTAGGCAAGAAAACAGGTGCACACTATATCATCACCGTCACATAATACCTAACCTGATGGGTGGAGGCACAGCCTGTGAAGGATTGTACAGGATCCACAACAGCTAAATTCTTATTTGAATATGTGTTAACCAGGTTTGGCTGCCCAAAAGTGTTGATGAGTGATCGCGGTACACACTTCCTCAATGAAACGATCAGCGCGCTGACAGAAGAGTTTCAGGTGTATCATCAGAAGAGTACACCATATCATCCTCAGGCTAATGGAACAGTTGAGGCCTTCAACAAGATATTGGAGAATGTGCTGAAAAAAGTTTGCAACGTGCAATGAAATGATTGCGACGTGCGTGTACCAGCAGTATTATGGGCGTATAAGACTACTTGCAAAAAACTAACAGGTCAGGCACCTTTCCAGTTGGTCTATGGCATAGAAGTTATGATGCCTATGGAATATATCGTGCCTAGTCTACACATAAAAAACTTTCACAGGGATGGCAGACCAGAGAACCTTGGAAGAACGACTTACATAATTGATGGAGCTTGAAGAAGACATATTCTTGGCTAGATTAATCAGCAAGTACAGAAAGAACGTGAAAAAGCATGGCATGATCGACACCTCAAGCTGTGCACATTCAAGGTAAATGATTTGATATTATTATATGATAGTAAGTTTGATAAGATTTTAGGAAAGTTTTAGATGCACTCGTTGGGGCCATATGTAATCAAAGAAATCACAGATGGGGGCATGGTTCAGCTTGCAAAAATGAATGGAGAACCTTTCCCCGGAAGGGTGAATGGGAGCCGATTGAAGCCGTATGCAGGAGATCCAGGTCAATGACTATATGGCGACTGAACAATCTTAGTGCTCAAGGCAGCTGTAAGGGAGCGCAGGGCTATAAACTACACTACTCAGTTTTGGGGACTCTGTGACAGGGGGACTGCGTGAAAGAGGGTGATGTGACAGTACCAAAAGCCACATGAAGGGAGATACACTATGGAGAGAGATAGCGCATAGCACAACGAGAAAATGACCATTAGAGTCACTGTTCATGATTTGACAACCAAAAGATGGTTAAGAGGAGTGGGTGGGTGACATTTAAGGCTGACTTCTTTGAAGATATACCACCAAATCAACATTAATGGACGAGTTTTGGGGGGAGGGTTAGATTTGAATTTAATTTCCCCTATAAATTACGTGTGCTAGTCCAACAGAGAACACTTTTCACCTTTATATTTTTTTAGCTGTGCTGTCTATCGCTTATGAATCGTAATTTTTTCAAAGATTTGGTCACAATCTCTGTGTTTGATAATCTACCCTAGGAAACCCGACAATTCAGTTCCAGCATTATGTTTGGACTAGCTAAGACTGCAAGCACCAGAGGAAATGTTTCCTCCAAAGGAGCGGCTCCAGAAGTTGTGAGCATGAAGGCTTCAACTCCTCTGCCTACAGTGCCGAGGTCACCTAGACCAAACCTACACCAGTGCGTGAGACCCACAAGATGAAGAAATACAAGCAGAAAAGGCCAGTGCCAATGTGCGAGTCGCCTAGAAAGCATTCTGCTACCCAGGCACAGAAGAAGGACAAGCAACCTGAGAAGGTTGTAGGTTTGGAGGCTGAAGAGGGTACTGAAGATATAGATGTTGAAGGCACAGAGCCCATCAATAAGTTACTAGACTATATCCCTATGCGAAAAGGGAAGACGAAGGTCACCAAGGACCTAGACGCGAAGAAATTCATCATTCACACACCCCTGTTACCAGAAAATATCACCTTCGAAGGTCCACGCCTGGCGCGGGTTCCCCTTTTAAAGATGGAGGATTTAGACCTGGCTAACCATGAAAGGTTACCCCACCTTGTGAAGGTGAACTATATGAAGCGAGTAGATTACAAAGACTCTGGTGTCACTATGTTGGAGCCAGTTCAGTGGATCTACGAAGTAGAGAAATATGGGTTATTGAACCTATTGTGAGTGCCCCACTGTTACCGCTTTAAGAACAATACCACCTATATACGAAAACTATTGAATTTGGTGCACGATGGGTGCTTATGTCTTGGCACGCCTATCCCCATCACGGACATGCTAGTCCATAGGATCACGCTCCTGCTACATGAAGGCTTGAATCCAGCTAAGGATTTTGGCAGAAAAATAAGAGAGCAGGACTTGACAGAGAAGATGAAGAAGAAATTTGAGCTTTTCAAGAAGCCACACGGGTACTCCATAACATCCATCAACAACCCCGCGGTGAAAATTGCCACCTAGATACTAGCCAACAAAGGTCATCAGGAAGTGTCGCGTGGACGAGGTTCCGATGCCTGTGATCTCTTTAGCTGCACAATGCACGGAGGGCATGCAGTTTAACTAGTCACGCTATTTATGTAGCGAGTTCCTTGTGAATTGTCGTGAGGCTCAAGATGAGAGCAAGACCTTCCACTACGCGTGGTTACTACTCTCCATTGTGCTGGTTTCTTGGGAGATGCTGGAGGACAGTCAGTTTCCTCCATTGGAGGCAGGTTTTTCGGAGGCTGCACAGTTTGCCTCCCTTTGGGCCACAAAGGACCCCGCGTGGGTCACAGAAACAAATTTTTTCTAGGTTTTGATGGAGGCGAGCATTCGCATGGCCATCAACCAGCGCCCATGGTTGTCCCCAACTGTGTATGAATAGTTGTCAGAGTATGCTAAATTCAAGGGAGACTTCCATCGTGTTTATATCTAGGTGCGGAAGGATCCACAGTAGAAGTGGTTTGATTTTCCCTATCTCGCCACAGATGATGTGATTCAGGAGGTAATTAAGGGTTGGCCAGTAGACTGGCACTCTCCGTATGTCTTGACCGCGGGTACAACTAAAGGCGTGGTGAGATCCATAGAGAAAAAGAGGAAGGATGAAGCGAAACAGGCGGCACAGAAGTTGGATGCGCAGCGAAGGAAGGAGGTCGAGGAGAAGGCCTGACTGGAAAAGGAGCACGTTGTAAAACAATAGGTTGAACAGGAGCAGCGTGACTCTGAGCGAATCGGTAAATCCCCTTCCCCCAAAACTGAAGAGGAAGAGCAGTCAGTGCAGGCCGGTGGAGGCGATGAGGGACAGAGCACTCCATTCCAGGTAAAAAGGTACTAAGAACAATAGTAGGAGGGGTCTCGGAAGAAGACAAAGGTGACCAAGCCATTGCTGGATCCCATTACGCTGACAGAGTGCAATCTCAAGGAGATCGGGGACAAGGTGTGTGACACTATAGTCAAACTGTTACAAAAATTCGATCAACAACACTTGTAGTCCTTAGCTACTATTTAGAAGGATCTGCGTAGATTTCAGATCTAGACCAGCAGAATCTAGGTGGGCGTAGGTCCGGTCAGCGGTGCACAGACGAGCCTAGCACCAGGGACATGTCAGGCTGTAGAGCTGGTCAGGATAGTGGATCTCAAGATAGTTGCGCTGCCAGAAGGGTCCCTGAGTGCAGAGTCGGCAGATGATAAGATCATTGTTAGCACCTTAAAGAACATCGGCCTCACTATTGCAACGCTCCCTAATGAGTAACTTCATGCACTGCAGACAAGCACAATGGAATTGAGAGCACGGGAATGGTGCAATCTGTTGTCACTTAAGAATTCTAATGCCAAAATTTCTCACATTAGTTTGGTGGTAAAGGTTGGTGCTAGTCTAAGTTTGATTTTTGTTTTCCTTAGAGTCTGAGTCTTAGGAGTCTTGAGTCAACTATGCATTCTCATTCATCACTGGTCATTCTCATTCATCACCGGTCTCATAGCCATGTGTCAGTTTTGTTCAAAAGTTACTATGTGCCACAAATATCTTTAGGTGATTTCGTAGTGCATGTAATCATTTTGAAGTGTTTTCGCAGCGCATAAATCCTTTTTAGCAGTTTCGTAGCGCAACATGTTTTAGGTGATTTCGTAGCGCATAATTCAAAATTTACACTGACTGCGCTATGCAATCGAAGATTTGTGCAATCCGCAGTGAATCTTTCCTAACTATCAAATCTGTCAAGTTCAGTTATGGTTGCATCATTCATTGTCAGCTTATACACTCCACATATCATGTCCAACCGCTTATCTCCATCATTAAAGCTGCTAGGTACATTGGTACACACGGATTGAAAATTCCAAGAGAAGCCAGGTATTCACAATCTTAATGATGATTGTATTCGTTGCATGAGTAACAAGTCTGCAAGTTTTCAATTTGAATACATTGTTATCAAGCGAGGCAGAGTTTGAAGTTTGAGCAACACTAGCACTTCAAACCTCCATTACGCTGAAGTCTCATGGAGGGATCAGCAGAAAGGAAAGACCACAGATCAGGAAGATGCTTGAGAAACGAACCTAAAGGTGTAGACATTGTCTTGAAAAACAAAGAAGTGGAGCATGCATTCAAGCAGGTTGGATGTTGGAATTTTTGTGAGAAACTCCAGGGAGGTCGTGCACAAATCACCAAGGAATTTGCTTTGAATTTCACAGGGCTGAATTCAAAGGTTGGGAGGCTTGAATTGCAAGTTTCACCCGAGGTAATATCCATAGTTACTGAAATTCCAAGGGGACAAGAAATTTGGTTTAAGAATTTCAAATTTGATATGACCCCTTGTAAAGAATTTCTGAAGCCAGAGTACATTGACTCAAATTTAAACAAGTCTGTGCCTAGAAATTATGTCAAGGACTCATATGCCAATCTGCTTACCTGTATACAAAGGTACCTTACTTGTGAAGGGAGATATAATAAGGTATATTCATGCCATTTCAAGCTTTTGCTACATTTTACAGGAAAGATATCCATTGATTTACCTTTTTACTTATTTCGTAGCTTAAGCAAAATGTGTGATAAGGTGCAGCTAAGGAAAGAAGCCCGTGATACCTCATTGTTTCACCACGGTTTAGTTAAGTTGATTGTTCTACATGAACTCCAGAAAGTAGGTAGGGACTGGCCCACATTCATATTCATGTTTGGTTTCAAAAAAGAGACCTGTCTCAGTCCTCAAGCTGCAAAAGATCTTCCAACAACAACTGGCCATCAGGCAGAAACAAGATCCAGGAGGTTTTCAAAGTTGTAGGCTAGGAAACAAGTAAGAGAATTCACCAAGCCACTGACTATCCAGGATACACCCCAGCAGTCCCTTAAAGAGAAAGCTCAGGTCAAAGAAGCTGCACATGAATCAAGCATAGGTGAAGGAGTTCAAAGAAGAAGGACTAGGAGCCAGGTAGCTAAAGAAAAAGGAAAATCAAGGATTATTGAAGAAAGCCCTGTTTCAAAGGGAGACTTAAATGACTTATTGCAAGCCATTGACATTGGAGAATCTCCACTAGTTCAAGCAGATTTGATAGAGTCAGGAAAAGACAAGGCTAAGAGAGTCAAAGCCTCGAAAAAAATCAAGTTTGATGATCAGGTTGATCAATTTGTCTTTAAGCCCAGGAGACCCATAACGAGGAATTTTAAACAGGTACAGGAGGTACTTCCAAGAGCAGATGAAACAGGGGAGGTAACGAAACCTCATGAAGGAAAGGATAAAGGCAGAGCAGTTACTATTCAAGAAGAAGATAGTGTGGAAGATTTGAAAAGGAGGTTGGAATCGGAAAACTTTGAAATTGCTAGATTGAAGAGGGCCTCCAGGAAATTTGCAGTTAAAGAGGCTTATTTTAACCAAATGCAAGCTCGGTGGGAGGACCAAACATTTCAAATACCCAAGGTGGTTAATTTTAATGTTCGATTCTGTAGCTGGACTGTTCCAGCAATAAAGGAAGCTCAATTTATCAGAAAGGTCAATACAAACCTCAGATCTGGGATCAAAGTCATGAAGAAACAAATTGAAGACTTAAAGATATAGTTAAACCAGCAGAAAGAATTTCCTTGAGGCAGTCACACATCAAGTAAGGTTTTGTTTCAGATTTTGATGGTCTTCCTTGTTATAATCATACTTGAAGAATCATACCTTTCCATTCAGTTTTGAAAAGCTTTGGAGCAATTGAAAAGGATGATTAAATATCAAGAGGCTCAAAATAGCAAAATTTTGGTTGAAACTGTGTTTTTTGGAATTACACAGCAGTTTCGTAGGGTGCTACGAAACTGTTGAAGATGATGACTAACGCACAGCAGTTTCGTAGCACGCTACGAAACTGCTGAAGCTACACAATCTAATCTCAGTCAACTAATTTTGAAATACAAGTGAATTTTTTTTGAAAAGGGAATATCTTCAATGGATCATCTAAAGGTATCAACTTTCAACAAGGTCAAGACAGGTGGAGGAAACATGTATTCGAATCCAACTCAAAAATTTTTGTCATAAAGTGATCACATTTACTATAGTCCAAGATATGTCAGATAGCTTGGAGGAGCTTTTGCCTTCACACATGAAAGAGGTTGACAGCACATCAAGGACATGGCATTTTGATATATTTTGGATAATCAAAGATGAAGGGCATGGTTCATTGGATTCGAGCATTTTTGAGGAAAACCAATGGCCGATAAACAAGGGTAGTTTCCTATGTTTCAGGGGCAATGGAGAAGATGTGACATTGAGGACCATTATGGAGCTTTGAACATCCACCACAGCCAAACTAAAAAACAGCACTTGTCAAAGAACGAGAATGATTGTAATTAAGGCTATTATTAGCATAATATGGAGTTAGACTCCTATTTAATTTAAATCTCTAGAAAGTCTAGTAGCAGTTTGTTACATTTAATAGGCAGTTAAGATTTGAATAGGTGTCATTAGAAGTATATTTCGAGTTCCCCTCATGCTTGAGGAGGAATCTCAGTTAGGTAGAAGAGCTCTATATATAGGAGAAAGAGCAAGGTAAAGAAGGTGGGAAATTTATGAAAAAAAGCTCTGATATTTGGCTTATGTAAAGACTATGTTTTTTTTGGTAATACAGTACTGGCTTATGCTTCTCAAGAATCATAGAGAGTTCAATGTATGAGTTTCTTTTGTTGTCTTTTCATGTTATCTACAGTGTTATGAGTATTTGATTACTTAGAAATCGCTTACGGTGTTCTAATTTCCTTCATATACTCATAAACTGCCTTCTATATGTTTGGTGTTCTCTACATATGTTGAAATCTGAATGCCTTGACTTTTATGCAAAGCCAACCCTACTGTTAATACTGAATCATATATGACTCCATAAGCCCAATGGATACTTATTAGTTGTGTTTGCACCATTTTCATTTTTATTTGTTTCACAAGAGTTAGCCATCTTGATCATAATCAAAAACCTTTAATCCTTTGAGAGAGCCCTCTCAGGCTAAGGAGGCTAAGCCTTAGATTAAAGATTGGTTTGAAACAGTTACTTGAAGTCTTCCTGGCCTGCAGCCTTCCAGGGCCTGATTTTGAGATAACACGCTCTTAGCTTAATAAGTGAGTATCGGGTGAACAATGAGCAAATGTTCTTTAAGAAGATGAATTCCTTGAAGGAAGGGGAAAAAATCCATGCGCAGAGCGCCCAGCTGGCAACCACGGTTATAGAGGCATGCAAGACAGTGCCGAAATTGCACATACTTGATGAGGCACTGCTCAAGGCCAAGATACAGAAGCTAGCTGCGGGCATCCGTAAGGCAAAGGCAGAGGTGGAAAGAGTTCAATTTGAACTCAAAATGAAAATCACAAAATTAGAGCTTAAGTTAGAGCCTTCAACTCCACCTTCGGGAACAACAGAGAGCTCCCATTAATGAAGGGATAGCTACTGTGGATGCTGCAATCATTAACTACATAACTTTATTCGAACAAGAGATGGAAGTGGTGATGACCTTGTAGGAGGATCCCACCATGCAAATATTGAACACAGAGATCCGGGAGCTCGAACAATAGTACGATGAGGTTAGGGTAATGATGCACTACAGCGCAACGCCTTGCCAAGTTGCAGGAGGCAAAGAAGCTCCTTGCACAAGTGGAAGCAGCAAAAAAATAGAGGCAGTGCTTAAGGCACGATTGAGTCCTTGGTTGGATGAAGCCTACCAAGTCCCAGCCAACATCCAGGAAAAGCTGATGAACTTGCAACTCACACAGAAAATGATCAAGCGAGCCGGCGAAGGACCAGCTAAACAAGTAAGGTAGGTAGCCACATAGAGCGCGACTGAAGTAAGAGTTATACAAGTGAGGCTGGGGGATGTTCATGAAAAGATCACCATGCCAGCCAAGTGACTCGAGGGTGAGTCATGACCTTTTGTGTTGGGGGTATGTTGGGATGGGGTCTCTTGGGTCAGTTTTGGGGAAAAAACCCAAATTTTGATGTAAGAAGATGTAAAGTCTCCACAAATTGTGGATGCAGAGTGCGCAGTTAGTTAGGAGTCAAAAAGGGTGTTTATCCTTGTTCATGTAAATTTGAGTTGGTTTTTGAGTTCTATCCATGGTCAATGGACCATGGGATTATATAAATAGGTGTGTCTTAGAGACTCTAAGAGAATATCTATGTTTTTGTCTATGGGTATGAATGAAGAAGTCTAGCGTAGAGAAGTAAGTCTTAGAGGCGAAAAAGGATTTGCAGCTGAGTGCGCAGAGGCCTAGAGTAGTGTCTACAACTGAGTGCATGGACCCCTGCAGTTGAGTGCGCAAGGAAGTATTGAGTCTATAAACCTATACTGAAGATCAATAAAGAAGACTGTTGCAGAAATTCCTGTGTTTTATCTCTTTACTTCTGTTATGTATGATTGCGATATGTGATGTGATAAAATGATGTCTTTATAAAATAATGATGTATTTATGCGCGGATTTACTTGATTCGTCTTATTATCTGAACGCAATTAATGTTAAGTGATTACGCGAAGATCATAACACTTTCTGTTAAAGTTATCAAACACTTAGGTAGATCTGAGTAAATATTGATCTAAGGGTAATCTATGGTGCACGTAAGTAGCTAATTTTCTTGTTCAGGGTCCGCAAAAGCCAGTTGTAGACCTTCGTGGAGGTCTAGAGGCTGATTGAGGGGAGTTACAGCGCTAAGCCTTAAGGGCTTAGAGATCTGTGCAAAGGAAGATCTAGGTCATAGAAAGACATCACACTGATCTCTGGATGCAGAAACTTGGTTCCAACATCCCCCCATACTGCTTCAGGTGAGACTTCAGTTTATGCTACGTGGATTGATGCCAAAAGGGCCAGTAGTGTAGGGATTTTTTTGGCACAACTAACTCTGAACCTGGGTCAGGACCCCCTAAGCCAACATTAACATTGAGGTGTGCTTTGCGACAAGGAAGGACAAGTAAACATGGGGAGATATCTACAAGATCAACTACTATTATTGGTTGCAAAATCTCTCCTATTCATATTAATACAAAAAGTATATCGTTTTCCTATATGTGTTATGTTATGTTTACATTCATATATTTCAATGCTTTACTGATTGATTGAATAGACTAAATGGAAAATGCTACATGGATGTCATAGATTTTTGGCTTATGTTGTTAGTATGTGCATGTTGTAATTATAGGAATTAGATCTATGATTAGAGTGTACAAGCTGAGAGGAGAGAAGAGCTTGTGATGGATTCCAATAAAGCCTCTTTCCATTCTTCAATTTCTCTAAGGGGAAATTTATATTATTTTATTTCTATTATTCTAGACCGGTCCACTACGTCTAGGGAAGATACTTCTTTCCATAGTCGTAAATTCTGCATAACAAATTGGTGACTCCGTTGGGGAGCGTTTCATTCCCTTAGTGGTTTCCTTGTCCCTAGTACTTGTTCCACCTCTTAAATATACCTTCATTTCCTCACTTAGTCTAAATTGGCCCTAGGAAGACCTCTCATTGAGCTTCATTGGAATTTTGGTGTCGAAACTTGGCCTTACCTTGATCAACGCTTCCCTTGGTCTGAAGACAGAGCGTCGTAGCGCTCCCTAGCCTTCTTTACACCTAGGCTACAAAGCACTAGTTTCCCTTTAGCACCTGTGTTGACCCCTATTTCATGCAAATAATTGCCTTTTTGTGCTTTGCTCTCTGATTATCTTTATTCCAACTCGTCCTCCTTGTGTTCCTGAGTGTGTCTTGGTCTCTCAGAAACCTCCATATTGTTTTCTTTTGGTTTTGAGTGCCTTTGATAAGATTTTTTTAAGATTTTCCTTTGTTCTCGTCAATTTGGTCATTAGAAAACTGATCTTGATCATTAATTTCTTGAAATAATTGGTGTTTCAGTCATCGTTTTGAACAATGTCTTTTATTAGTGATTATGCAAATATCTTAGTTTTCATTTGAAAATTAAGTGGAATTGAAAAGAAAAATTGTATGCATCTTGCACTACATGTAGGGTTTTGTGTGTGAATTGGAATTAGGAACAGTTGCATTAGGGGATTGCAATTTACAAATTTCTTTGTTGCATCTTGTATGTTTCATACTCTTTGTTCTCTTCCCTCATATACATAGATTTTCATTGAAAGAAAAGTTCCATTTCATCATGCCAGATTGCGTTTTTAGGATATTTAGGTGAAATTCATAGCGAGCCTTGAAAACGGAAACTTTATTCAAGATAAACTTTAAAATTTATTGAATTAATATTAATAATCATTTGGAACATTTTCACAAACATCTAGAGGTCTAGGCTAGAGACATGTTCCAACATCTATAAACATAGGAGTTGTCGTTTTTTTTCCAGCGTTGCATTCCGGGGTTGATATCCTGTTCCACGTACGTAAGTGTATTAGACTGTTCTCCATTACCTCCGGGTATATTGGATGGCGCTCCTCACATGAAAAGTATATGGGAACGTTCTCATCATACGGTTATGCATTAAAAAGCACTAAAACTTACTTTACTTCCACGTACCTTCGAGTATATTTTGGAAGGCCCCACTAGGTTTCTATTAATCCATAGATAACTGAGTCGGCCACCTTGTACATTGTGATACACAGAAAACAATATTCGATGATATTCCATGCCCATGCGTAAATCCTTGGTTCTCCAAGGTGGTATATTGGAGTTCACAGTTGCTTGGTAAACCCTTTTTCCAAGCTACCCCTTTGTTTTATTTTGTGTCTTTAATTTCTAAAATCAATTAGTTGACCATGCAACAACATCCTCACCGTGGAAGAACTCCTTAGTGGATATTAGGTTGATACTAATGGAAATAGTTCTCGATTCTACTAATCAAGGAAACCCCTTTGAAGGGAATCCTGTTCCTTTTCCTTCTTTTGTAAATATAGGTGCTCCTTATATGGCAATGTTGTCCCTTCCTGAATTTACCATTGGTTTGCTAGTTTGGTTATTTTCGACCTCTTTGGTTTTGAATGTCCAAACTGCTTCTCAACCTAGTAGTACTCCACCTAAACAACAAAAACCTCAAGTTGATCCTAAAGTTGACCTTTTTCCTTCTTCACATGTTGTTTCTTCATCCCTTTCTTCCTCCTCACATGGTGAAATTCTTGATTCTAGTAACCAAGAATCTAAGAAGAAGAAGAAAGGGAAGAATAATAAGAAGAAGAAGAAAAATAAGCAGGGGGGAAACCAGGCAACCATTGCTACAGATGCAACTAGTATGGATGAACCTTCTAATCAACCCCACAAAGTTAAATTCCCTTCCATGTTATGTAAGTGTTATAGACATTTTTGGGCACTGCAACCCCAGTCATAAATGTCCATAAACCAAGGGCTCTTAAGTCCCTAAAAGTGTTGTTCCGACCCCTAAAAGAACAAGGTCAACTGATTACATCTTCTCCGAGAAGTTCTCCATGAAAAACTACTCAGAACTAGACAAAACTGGACCATTTCACCTGCTCCATGGTCAAAGTGCATTGCATCCCACCTAAATACACACAGTAGGTGCGATGCATGTTGGAAAGCCCTTCTATGGGGTGTGATGGGCGAGAGTGGACAAATGGCAGGGTCAATCTGCAAGGTGGAGAAGCAAAGAATCTTCTAGAAACTTCTCCTGTGAAACTTGCCTCTCTACATTCACCCAGGAATGAGTAAGAGATCATCCATCTCCAAGTGGATTCAAGAACTATCAGAGAGAGGACACCAATCAAATCTCAAAAGCTGACTCACCCCCCTTGCAAACATCTATATATGGATCCCTCATCCCAAAGATCCAGAGGTTAGAATTTTGTATCTTGTAAGGAAGTGCTGCTGGTTTCTTGGTGTAACATCATAGTGTTGGGTGATCTAAGCTTTTCATGAGGTGAAGAAGGGCTTTCTTGCTGAGAGGATGATGCTGGGTCAGAACAATTGGTTGTAATCCTCTTTGCTCTTTCTTGATTATCAATAAAGCTATTAAAGTTTTCCTCCACATTCTTGTATTATTGATGATTTATGCATTTGTGTGGTAAATATATATCTGATCCTATATTGTTTATGATAATAGATCTATGTTCTTGGATAGTGTTATGCTGCTTTGATTCTACAGGTGCTCTGTGAAGCTGGGTAGAGAAGGAAGCGAGTAGCAAAGCTCTATCAGAAGGGAGAAGAATCGAACAAGGAACCAAGCACAAGACAGAGGTTGGTCTCCTTATTCCTCTCTTATCTATTTCTCATAACGGAAAATGAAAGTAGTTTTAGTTTGTTTGTTTCTAAGGTATCTACTAGCCTTAGTGGGACTAGAAGCTCTGCATAGACACTAGTTTTCCCGATAACAAAATGGTGACTCCGCTGGGGAGCGAATAGATTGATTGTTTATTTACATTTGTTTACTTTATAAACTTATAGACAGAGCCTGAAGTCAAGCCAGCTAGCCTTCGAACTGCATTTGCTATGCAAGTGCAAAGTAGATCAATGCTGCTTCAGTCTATCTCTGGGTTTTGTTTATGAATTAAACAATTGATTTACAAGCTCTCTAATTTCCCTTGTGGTGGCTCTAGTAACCTCCTTAGATCTACGCTTATGATTGATTTACTGATTACCACTTGCTCAGCCTAAATCCCTGAACTGAACTCCAAACTGTGACCCGGAACCCAGTCAAAGTCTCGTCCCTGGTCCAACGCACTGTCTGTTCTGTGAACTCCAAATGCATCACACTTCCAGAGTGTAGTAGGTGCATTACATTTCAGTTTCACTGTGTTACAGGTGCGCTGATCAGACAAGGCCTTGTTCCTAAATTTTGGTTTCTGTGTTCACTCTTTTCAGCTCTATTCAAGAATTTTGCTGCCTGTAGTCAATACACCTCTGTTGAAACCCCCTTCCTTGCTATTATTCCGCCTCCATTGTGCAAAGAACTGTAAATGTTTTTATGTATTTTGAGTCATTTTCAGTTCTCCTTTACAAAGAAGTAGCATAATTGTACTGTCGTTTCTTGATTTGAAAGTGTTGCAAGTTTCGTTTTCAGTCATAGAAGAGAATCCGATTGTTCTTGATAGTCGATTACACTGTTACTCTTGTATTTGATTTGAATTAGTAGTTTTTCAAGTGTCAAAAGCAAGTTTTCAATTCCAAATAACAAAGTGTTGTCATTCTCTTCATTTTGTCTTGAAAAGAAACTTGTTAGTAATGTCGCTTTGAAAAATAATTCAGATTTGCACTTAGCTTTCTTTTTATCATTCACACATTAAGAAGGCTGAAAACAAATACATGCATGTGCATTTGCATTTAGACTGTTTGTTGGTTTGATTTAGGACAGTGCATATAGTGTGTGCTCTCTGCTCTTTGTTGAAAGAACGCCATCTCTCTTTCCTTAGTAGCTAGGATTTTCATTGCAAAAAGAAGATTAAACGATTGTTTATCATCTTAGATTGCATTTTAGGAATTGTACATCTACATCACCCGGTGAACCTGAAAGGAAAATTTCTTAAGCAAGATCAACTATAAAATAAATTTAATGAATCTAAAAATGCTTTGGAACCTAACACACAACATCTATAAGTCTAGGCTAGAGACGTATTCCGGCGTCGTAAAGCCTAGTAATTGTTGTTTTCACTGTTGGTTGGGTGATTCCTCCACTTTGAGACGACAAGTGCCAGTACGGACTTGTGCTCCCATGTACCATCGAGTATATTTTGGGAGACCACAATAAGCTATATCCTTTATCCATAGGAAGCCGTGTCTGCCGCCCAATCGATCACAATGCACTGAACACAACATTCGGGGAGATTGACTGCCGTACCGTAAAAAGTATTCTGCAGTTTTGCAATTTGTTTGGTAATCCCTCTGTCTAGATTTCCAGAGCAGTCCCTTTCATTCCTTTTTAGACTCCTTAACGGAAAAGGTCCATCTGAGCACTTGTCACTTCAAGCTCATTAAAAATCGAAGGCGACTAGAGTCATCTTTTGTTTTTTCTAGACTCTTAAAAATTGAAAAAGCAAGTTGTGTCAAAGCATCTAAAATTTATTTTAACGTCACCTTTCCTACGTTGGTCTTAGGTTGAGAAAAATGGAATCCACCAACCAAGGAGTTCCCCTTTGATGAAATCCTAGTCCTTTCTCCTCTTGGGGAGATGTTGGTGCACCCCATATGGCCACATTGTCGCTTCCAGGATTGACAATCGGCTTGCCCGTATGGCTCTTCTCAACCTCTTTCGTTCAGAACACCGCGATTCCTGAACAATCAAGTCAGCAACTAAACGATACTAGATTTACCCCCCAACCCTCTACTTCGTCCAATTCTTCCTCTCCTCCTTCATCTTTGCTTGATGAAGCTGGTAAAGCCCAAAATCAAGTAACTGAGAAGAAGAAGGAGAAGAAGAAGAAAGAGAAGAAGAAGAAGGAGCCAAAGGCGAAAAGGGGCAACCAAGCATCGTCTAGCGAAAATCCACACACTGCACCGACCAGGCCTACATCGCCATGTGTCATTTGCAAAGGATACCACTATCATCGAGATTGTCCTTGCATCCCTCGGATCTTAAGGGACTTGTCTCCTCGTTTGCACAATCTAGTTTCGTCAACCTCTGATGATCATGTTGAAAGTACACCGTCAACTAGTGAAAGTGAAGCCCCTGGACAAAAAGGAAAATGTAAATTTCCTTGTAAACTATGTGAAGGCGATCACGCCGTCCACCGTTGTCCCTTATTAGACGAGGCTAAAAGAGTTTTGGACGACCATCCGGTTTCACCATTACGGCTTCCTCCTCGATATAAGAAACTCTTGCCGAGTCCGTCACTAGTTGAAAATCCGGTTGACACGCCCTTGTGGTCGGCCGAAGCGTCTATCATTGAAGATAAACCGTCTGAATCCATACGAGACAAAAATCAAAAGGTCGAGGCGGCAGTTGACCCAGTCGTGCCTTCAAAGGATCAATCTTCAGATGATATAGTCACCAAAGAGAACAAGAATGACACTGTTCAAATTCTCTTCGTAAGCACAGACTTCGATGAACATGGGGACAGTCTACCCGTTCCTTTACCGTAGGAAGGAAGTTTGTCAAAGTCGTATCTGGCCATCTATTTGGTCCCACCCCCAAGCAACCTGGTTGTTTCCTTTGACTGGAATCTACTAGGCAGACCCCGTTTACCATCTAGTGTACCATTTCGAATCATTGCTCAAATATATTGAATGGTCATGGCCGGTACCATCATAGATGAAGGGGTTTCTGTGAGTATCCTTTCCTCAACTACTTGGAAAGCGCTTGGTTCGCAATCGCTTTTGCCTGAGATGAGAAATCTAACAGGCTTTGACAAAGGAACCTGTCGACCGTTAGGGATCCTTCCCAATATGTCGATAACATTGAGAAGGAAAACCGTTCACATGAACATAATGGTAGTCCAAGGACCCCTGGATTATAATCTACTCCTTGGACGAGACTATGTTTATTGCATGGGAGCCGTCGTCTCCTCACTCTTTAGAGTAATGTGTTTTCCGCACGAAGGAAGAGTGGTCAAGCTCGTAGACCAGCTTTCATTCCCCAGTTCACACATAGAAAATAGTCATATACCATCCCTGAATGGTCTTTTCATGCAAGGAATGTCTCATCAATCCCCAGTCCGTCCTCCTGATGAGCGCGAGTGATTCGGAGGACATGACTAAAACCCAGGGGGCATGCACCCTGGTCTGCTTCGGCAGGAAAACTTCAGGTATAGGGTAGGTTTCCGCAGAGGATATATGACTAGTCTGACACACCCATCCGTTTAGGAAAATGGGATTAGACCAGAATAAGATACCTCCACGAGAAGGTAGGCCTTTCCCCATAGAACAAATGTTTTGTCTGCAAATTGAAGGGTAACCTGAAAAGGTAGGCTTTTCCTGGTAAAGCAAATATTTTGTCTGCAAATTGAGGGGTAACCTCGAAACTCTGCTTCACTATACCTGGGGGCATGCAAAACTTTTGGCGTGCAAGTGAAGAGCGACCACTTATTTTTTAAATTTGTAGGTCCTCTAACCCTTTAAACCTGTAGGATTGGTCGTTTCCTAACTTGCATAAAGAAAGGATCCGGAGCAAAGCTTTGTAAGGTGCAAGCTCCATAAAAATGGCATCTTAGATGAGACATCCTTATTATATGACTGGATCAAGCAGTTTTAACGCGAAATTCAAGCTCGTTAAAAAATAAACATAAGAAATGAGCAAATGTTCCTCCAAAGTTTAAGCTCATTAAAAAATGAACCAATTTCTGGTAAATAACCATCGTGAATGTATTACTTCAGCCTTTGAAGCCTTGGTCATGTTCTCATCATCACCTCCAATTTGTATTGGCCAATCATTCACCTCCATTTGATTTCTTACCCCTTTTGAGGAACAGCTGCGAAGAGTGATCCTGTTAGCCATCCTTGTGACACTGTCGTGATTGGAAAATTCCAAACCTTACCTGGAATCACCTGCTACCCAAATTTATCACTCGTTCCTCAAAAAGTGAGTCTCCTTTGAGCTCTTTTCAACTGACTCGTAAAGTATGAAAAGATTGCTGAGCCATTGGCCTCTCCGACTCGTTAAAGTGTTCAGAAGTGCTATCCCTCCTTTAGATTTTAATCTTTTTGGACTTGAGGGATTATTACACAAAAATATCGAGCGCTTGTTTTTGTTCGGCTCGTTAAAAGTACTGAAAATTCATCCCTTTTGTATTGTTTTATACTTTTTCGGACTCAAGGGATTATGTGACGAAAAAGGATTTTTGGAGTTTCCTTTACGTCCCTTTTCAGACTCTCTAAAATTGAAAAGGTCTGAGTTATCTTTGTCGTTAAATTCGTTAAAACCGAATAGCGACAAACTTGTCCATAACAGACAAGAACGAGTTTCACTATCGCTAGGCTCGTTAAGACATAGCGATGGGTTTGCCCGAAGGGCAAATTATAGAACAAGCATATGTTATCCTCCTCAAGTTTGACAAAAATAAAGAGGTACTGGTCAGCAATGACTGGGGAAAAATTGGGAAGAAAACTTGAAGAAACTTTGTTGGTAGCAAGTCGCTCTTGAACATGACACTTTCACTCCGCATCCGAGTCGGGTTGGGTTGTTCCATTCACTGGTCACATCACCATGGTTCCGTCACACCATCCGGTTAATGCTACCGATCCATCATGTCAGTGTCGCCGATATGTTCAAGAGAAGTCGCTCAGAGAATTCACCTGTGTCTCACCCACTGCAATACATTTACGCTCCATTCTTTCATGACCGCCACCCTGAACCATATATCACCAGATCGTTTTCACCTCCATTAAAATCATTTTCTCCATTCCGTGTCATTAATGTGGGATTCACTAAGGCCCTCCTATGACGGATCGCTTCTTGTCGGCATCAACTCATTATCCAAGAAGTCGATCTAGGAACAACCCTTTCAGTACTTTGAAGCTTGCATGCCTCAATGGCAAGTTTCTCACTTCCGGCGACAGGTTTACATCAATGGCCTTCGACCGAGAGATTTTGCGTGGTGTTCGACGCCAAGTCCCTTATTCAAATCACGTGAATTGTACTGTAGTGCCTTGAGGGTCATCATCATTATTGGTGATTCCTCTCGCGCCTGTTAACAACTTACATCATTGGCTGGTAATCAGGTGATGTCTTTCCATGTTCGACTCCAGAACATCTCTCACATGGATCGACTTGTACTTTGAGTAAAGAGCGAACGATATTGAAGATCTCGGATCTAGTTTCATCCATTCGGGCTGTGATATATATATTCAGGAAAATAAAGACATCAAATGTACATCATTGCTACACAGATAGTCATCCAATCTAAGGGATGATGGCTCTACCAGAATCATCAGTCTACACTCAGACGATTGTCTGTCTCATGTGCATGAAAATGAATTTATAAAGCTGAGCATGGGAATGCCCGCCTCAGCTAGATCATGAAAAAATTATGAAGATAATGTGTTGTATTGTATCTTATTACAGGTCGTCTTCCAGCTTGAAAGAACTTCAGATCCTCATGATAAAGCATTTCACCCGACATCAACAAATTAACAACCTCATGCTTTAGGGGGCAACTATTATAGACATTTTTGGGCACTACAACCCCAGTCATAAATGTCCATAAACCAAGGGCTCTTAAGTCCCTAAAAGTGTTGTTCCGACCCCTAAAAGAACAAGGTCAACTGATTACATCTTCTCCTAGAAGTTCTCCATGAAAAACTACTCAGAACTGGTCAAAACTGGACCATTTCACCTGCTCCATGGTCAAAGTGCGTTGCATCCCACCTAAAAAATAAACATAAGCAATGAGAAAATGTTCCTCCAGAGTTTCGACACTTCAAAGCCTTGATCGAGAATCAAACCAAAAAGAAGATCAAGATCTTAAGGACTGATAATGGGACTGAATATGAATCTAACGAGTTTCATAACTTTTGTAAAGAGGCTGGCATTAAGAGGGAGACTACTACACCATATACTCTTGAACATAATGGTTTGGCGGAAAGGAAGAACCGTATGATTGTGGAAGCTGTCCGTGCCATGCTCCATGATCAAAGACTTCTGAAGTTTCTATGGGAAAAAGCTACAAACAACGCCGTATATGTACAAAACCGATGCCCTCATCAAGCATTGGGTTCCAAGACTCCTAAAGAAATGTTCATGGAAAGGAATCTTCGTGGGCTATAGTGAAAGGCTATAGAATCTATGTAGTCGATCAAAGGGAAGTTGTGATTAGTCATGATGTCACCTTTGACGAAGATATGGCTCTCAGCCAGGTTAACAATCTTCCTACAGCGAGGAGCTCTCAAGAAGCTGGAACCAGGGAACCGAAAGAAAAAGATTATGACGAGATATTTGCACCTGTTGCCAGATATACCACCATCCACTCGATCATAGCCCTTGCAGCTTCACAAGGATGGAACCTACATCAGATGGATGTCAAGACCGCATTCTTGCATGGTTCGATCAAAGAAGAGGTCTACGTGGAGCAACCTGAAGAATTTGAGATTTATGATAGAAAATCTCATGTATGCAGTTTGAATAAGGCTCTCTATGGGCTGAAGCAAGCACCCCGAGCATAGTACGAGAGGACTGATAGCTACTTGATGAAGTTGGGATTCACTAGGAGTGAAGACGATCCTAACCTTTACTCTAAGGTTGAAAATGACAAAACTCTCATACTAGTGCTGTATGTGGATGACCTCTTTCTAACAAGTGCAGACCCTCTCATTCACAAATGTTAGAGGGATTTGGCTTCTGAATTTGAAATGAAGGACCTAGGACTGATGCCTAGGACTTGAAGTCTGGAAGAAGCCAAGGGAAATTTTCCTATCTCAAGGAGAATATGTGGTGAAGATATTGGAAAGATTCGGTATGGTGGACTGCAATCCTGTGAGTACCTCGAGGATCTTAACTTTCAGAAGTTATATGGTAGTGATGTCGGACCAAATTTGTGTAGTAGGATGATTAGTTATCCTATGAGGTCTGGAGGATGTGTTCTCCATGACGATGGTGTAGCAGGATGATTAGTTCTCCTATGAGGTCTGGATGATGTGTTCTCCATGACGATTGTGTAGCAGGATGATTAGTTCTCCTGTGAGGCCTGGATGATGTGCTCTCCATGGCGATTGTGGAACAAGATGATTCGCTCTCTTGTGGGCCAGGATGATTAGTTCTCCGTGGCTTCCACTAGACAGGATGATTCACTCTCCTGTGGATAGGATGATTCACTCTCCTATGGACAAGATGATTCGCTCTCTTGTGGGACAGGATGATTCACTCTCCTGTGGACAGGATGATTCACTCTCCTATGGACAAGATGATTCACTCTCTTGTGGGACAGGATGATTCGCTCTCCTGTGGACATAATGATTAGTTCTCCTGTCGAGGCATCCTACCGATGCAGTTTGGGACTCATGGGAAGTACCTCTCATCTGATCAATGAGCAAGGAAATGAGGATAGGGACAATAGTAGTACCGATGGATGCATCGTTGTATCTACCATGCTCCCTATGCTAAGATGACCTTCACTGATCTAGGATCAATGATACTGGTCTGGGACCAGTGGTAGGAGTGGTACCTACTATGACACTGACTTCGGGTCAGTTGAGACTAGTCTGGGACTAGTGGTACATACTATAATACTGACTTCGGGTTAGTGGAGGACTCGTCTGGGACCAGTAGTAGGAGTGGTACCTACTATGACACTGACTTCGGGTCGGTTGAGACTGGTCTGGGACCAATGGTACGCACTCTAAGGCTGACTTTGAGTTAGTGGAGGATGATACTGGTCTGGTACCAGCTATAGGAGTTGTACCCACTATGATGCTGACTTCGGGTCGGTTGAGACCGATCTGGGACCAGTGGTACATACTCTTAGACTGACTTTGGGTCAGTGGAGGACTGGTCTGGGACCAGTAGTAGGAGTGGTACCTACTATGACTCCGACTTCAGGTCAGTTGAGACTAGTCTGGGACCAGTGGTACGCACTCTTAGACTGACTTTGACTCAGTGGAGGATGATACTAGTCTAGGACCAGTTGTAGGAGTTGTACCCACTATGATGCTGACTTTGAGTCAGTTGAGATTGGTTTGGGACCAGTGGTACACACTCTGAGACTGATTTTGAGTCAGTATGATACATCCTCGACCATTTCTACTTCTTCATAATTCGGACAAAGCAGAGCAGAGCAGAGCATAGCAGATCAGAACAGGGCAGAACATAACTGAGCAAAACAGGCAGGATAAAGCAGAACAGAGTAGGGGTCAAGCTGTACAAGGCAGTGCATTGGATGGATGAATAGTAGCGACCGACATACAGATTACAGATGGAGTTCCCCGTAGTTTAGAGTGAGTATTAAAATTGGTAACTAGGGCCAAACTCCATGTGGGTCATCTTATTCATGGCTGATAATATTTTTATTAGATTCCTCTTATCAAGAGGTGTAGTATTGATCTAAAGATCATCCAATTCCGATAAGTAATTATGGAGATATGAATTTATTTTGATTATGGAATAATTATCAAGCTGACCAGCAACTCATGTAAGCTCAGAAGCCCAACAGTTGCATTTATTCAATCATCAAAATTTGTGTATAAATATAAGAGGTCTTTTCCTCATTTGGACGTACACATCTCATCACATCTCTCTCTCTTCTCCTACTGCACAGAAAGGGACTCTTCTCTCACACGTGTGGAAGGAAGGACGTCGGTGATGCCGATGATGCCGGTGATGATGGTGATGCCGATGATGTCGATGATGTCAATGATGCCGATGATGTTGGTGATGCCGATGATGTCGATGATGACGGTGATGCCGATGATGCCGATGATGCCGGTGATGTTGATGATGCCGGTGATGCTGATGATGCTGGTGATACCAGTGATGCCGATGATGCTGGTGATGTCGATGATGCCCATGATGCTAGTGATGTCGATGATGCCGATGATGCCAATGATGACGGTGATGCCCATTATGTCAGTGATGCCAATAATGACGATGATGTCGATGATGCTGAGGAAGCTGGTGATGCCAATGATGTCGGTGATGATGGTGATGCCAGTGATGCCAATGATGCCGGTGATGCCAATGATGCCGGTGATGTCGACGATGTTGATGCCGCTGATGCCACTGATCTGACAGATATTGACTGATGCCACTGATGTCGTTGATGCCACTGATATAGGATTTGCTACTGCTGATGTAAATGAGATTTATGTACAATGTCTCTCTGCTGAATTATTGAAGATAAAGGAAGATTTGATCAAAGGGTTTCCCCATATTGGGGTTTGTCCTTCACTAGACGCCACATCTTGTGTCTCTTGTCTTGGCTTGTTTTCTGTCGATCGTTTAATGTTCTATCTGCACTTTACTTACTGTACAGGTGATTGCTAATCTGTGGATAATAAAAATAAACAGAAGTAAACTACTCTAAGCATAGAACATACCATAACTTAACATAACCACGCCGTTGAGAACAAAACAAGTGAACACTGGTACAGAGGCAAAACCAAAATTCGCGAAGATTGGAGACTACTAGGATGACGCGACAGTGGATAAGGTCATTGCATTTCTCTGCAAATACCAAGATTTATTCCTTACCAAGTTTATAGATCTAAAAAGAATAATCGGGGACCTAGGAATGATGAAGATCACATTAAAGCCTGACGCGAAGCTAGTTAAGCAAAGGCCTTATCGTCTCAATCCAAAATATAAGTAGAAGGTTTGCTTAGAGCTAGACAAGATGATCGTGGCAGGCATCATTGAGCCTATGGAAGAATCTGATTGGGTAAACCCAATGGTGGTGCAAGAGAAGAAGCATAAGGATGAGATAAGGATATGCGTGGATCTCAGAAAAATGAATGACACTTGTGTGCATGATCCTTTCCCAACTCTGTTCACAGATGAAGTGTTGGACAATGTAGGTGGCCAAGAAGCATATTCCTTTACTGATGGGTTCTCTTGGTACCACCAAATCAAAATCTTGCTGGAGGATAGGAGCAAGACCACCTTTGCGACTGAGTGGGGTTGTTTTGAATACATTGTGATGTCATTTGGATTGAAGAATGTGCCTACAATATTTTTGCGCATGGTGGTTGCGGCATTCAAAGAATTTATTCATAAGTTCCTAGAGGTATATTTTGATGACTGGACTGTATTTGGGCTGGTTAAGCACTATGTAGCAAGCTTGTGTGTGATGCTGGATACCTGTTGAAGATACCAGATCGCGCTCAATCTCAAGAAGTGTCTATTTTGCGTTCCTTTTGGGAACCTATTGGGGCATGTGGTTTGTAGACAAGCACTGATGGTAGACCCTACGAAGATCGCGGTGATAATAAACTTGGAAGCACTGAGGAGTGTGAAACAATTGCGCACTACTCTAGGACATATAGGATATTACAAAAAGTTTATCAAAAGCTATGCCTAGATCACTGTGCCTATGGAAATATTCTTAAAGAAGGATGTCATGTTCTTCTAGAATGATGACTGTAAGAAGAGCTTGGATATATTGAAATAAAAGATGGTTACCGCACCGATTCTAGTCTTCCTGAACTGGAAGAAAGAGTTTCATGTACATGTCGACGCGTCATGTATAGCGCTAGGGGCAGTACTAACAGAGGCTGGCGGAGAAGGCTTGGACCATCCTATCGCGTTCGCAAGCTGCAAATTATCCAAAGCAGAGAAGAACTATTCTACCACTGAGCGCAAGGGGCTAGTTATGGTGTATGCGCTCAAGAGGTATAGGCACTACTTTCTAGGAGACCATTTTAAGATTTATACAGATCACTCCGCTCTGAAGTACTTGGTCAATAAGCCTATGTTGGGGGGGCGAATCTACAAATGGCTCTTATTATTCCAGGAGTATGATTTTTAAGTTGTTGTGAAGCCTGGATGATTGAACGCGGGACCAGACCATCTATCGCGCATCGAAACAGGGGAGGAACCTACTAACTTGGAAGAAGTATTGCCTGATGCATAGTTATTTGTAGTGCATGTCGCAGATGGTCATTTTGAGGATATAATAGGTTTCCTAACAACAAGAACTACACTAGAAGGATACTCTGTCCAGTAAAAGAAGGAATTAGTGGTGCGCATGACAGATTTTTCTGTCATTGCTAGGCATCTGTACAAAATGGGTACTGATGAGATATTGCGGCGATATGTACCTGAGTTCAATAGAAGAAGCATCCTCGTGGACACTCATGGTGGTGCCGCAGGAGGACATTATGTAGGGAGAGTGACCGTGCAGAAGATTCTACGTGCAGGGTTGTGGTGGCCAACCCTTCATCAGGATTCAAAAACATATTGCAAGGCGTGTGACATATGTCAAAGAACGGGCAGGCCATCGCGGAGGGATGAAATGCCTTTGAATCCCAAAATGACGTTGCAACCCTTCGAGAAGTGGGCAATAGATTTTATAGGACCCATTCAGCCACAAGGAGCAAGGTACATTATCACTACAATGGAGTATTTGACTCATTGGGAAAAAGCACAGCCGATGAAGGATTGCATGAGTGTAATGGCCGCGAAGTTCCTATTTGAGCATGTACTGACACAATTTGGATGTCCAAGGATCTTGATGAGTGATCGTGGTACGCAATTATTGAATGAGAAGATCAATGCACTAACGGAGGAATTTAAGGTATATCACTAGAAGAGCACACCTTATCACCCACAGGCTAATGGGATAGTAGAGGCATCCAATGAAGCGCTTGAAAACACGCTGACCAAGGTTTGCAATGCTTCACAAAGTGATTGGGACCTACGCATACCTGCAGTATTGTGGGGTTATCGAACGACGTGCAAGAAATTAACGGGACAAACCCCTTTTAGGCTTGTTTATGGTGTGGAAGTCGTAATGCCTATGGAATACATCGTGCCTAGTTTGCACATAGTAGCACTCACAAGTATGACAGATCGCAGAGCCCTGGAAGAGAGGCTCATGCAGCTGGATGAGCACGAGGAAGAAATATTTTTGGCCAAATTTCACTTGCAGGTCCAAAAGCAGCACGAAAAGGCATAGCATGATCAACACATCAAGTTGCGCACATTTAAGTTAAATGACCTAGTTTTGTTATATGATAGTAAGTTTGATAAATTTTTAGGGAAATTCAGGGTGCACTGGTTAGGGCCTTATGTTATTAAGGAGATTACCAACGAGGACTAGTACAGTTGGTCAATTTAAATGGAGAACCCTTCCTAGGGAAGGTGAATGGCAGTCGCTTGAAGACATACACCGACGGTTTGGCCATGTGACTAAATGAAAGTAGCATAGTCTTAGAGCTCCAGGCAGCTAAAAGGAGGCACGAGACTATAAACTACACTACCCGGGTTGGAGAGCTGCGCGATTGGAAGATGGTGCGGAGTGAGGATGTGTCACTTGGTCCGCGGCAGCGCGGAGGGAGCTAAACTACCAAGGAAGAAATTGCGCAAGTCAGCTAGAAAGTGGCCGTTAAAGTCATAGTTCATGAAAAGATGGAAGAAGTGAGGCCAAATGGAGTGGGCGACTGACATTTAAGATGAAATTTATGGCTTAGATCCTTGAAAACCTACCGCCAATTTGACATTAATGAATCGATTTCAGGGGGAATGGTTGGATTTGAATTCAAATTGCCCTATAAATTACAAGTGGCTATCTAGCAAAAAACACTTGGCATTTTAAGAATTGAGTTGTTGCACTCTCAGGTGCAAATGAATTGTGAATTATTTCAAGATCTAGTAGCGACTCCATCATTTGAATAGCTTCATGCCGATATGCGCAGGAGATATGGACACTGAAGGAGTGGCTGTCGAGGAGAATGTGCAAGAGATTGATATGGGGGCCGGAGTAGCTACCCCAGAAGTGACCAAGGTACTGGCGGAGGTCCCTAAATCTCTGAGAACGTCGAGACCGAAGCCAACCCCAACTAAGGAGACTATGAAAGACAAGAAGGGCAAGCAGCCAGCCATACTGGTGCATCACCAAGACGAAACCCACTAAAGCCCACTGCCCAGGAGAAAGGCAAGGCTATAAACCTAGAAGCAAAGGAGGAGGATATTGAAGACATCCCCATGGATGACGAGGATGTGGGAGTGGAAATAGAGGAGGTTGAAGCCCAAGGTGCAGACCCTATTACACAGTTGCTGGAGTATGTCCCTCCATGTAAGCCTAAGTCCAAGGTCCCAAAGGACATTATTGAAAGTAAGACTCCTTTGCAAACCCCTTTGCTACCAGATGAAATCACTTTCGACGCTCCATGTTTGGCATGGGTGCTGATTTTGAAGCTTGAAGACTGGGACTTGGCGGGCCATGAGAAGTTCCCGCACCTGGCGACCGAACAGTTGATGCGCCGCATCATAGACAAAAATATGGGGATGATTGCACTGGAGCCGCGGAAGTGGCCCAGAGGAGTAGAGAAGACAGGATTACTCAACCTACTCTGGGTGCCACACTATAACCGCACTCCCATGACAGTGTTGGTCATCTAGCAGCTTCTGTGCTTGGTGCATGATGGGTGTTTATGGATGCAGGAACTGATACCCATCATCGATATGTTGATTTTCATATACAGGCAAAAATCTAGCCATGATCTTTCACGGCAAGGGTAGCGAGCTAGTGCTCACAGAAACAATGAAAGAAAATTTCAAGCTAATGAAGAAGTCGCGCGGGTACGCTATCTCCAGCATCTACGACCCCATTGTGAAGGTGGAAACCCTAATACTTGCAAGTAAGGTGAAGTGGAAGTCCCATGCCGATGAGTTACCGGCACCTGTTGTCGCGCTCACACAACAATGCGTAGAAGGAGTCCACATTAACTGGGTAGACTACCTTCACGGAGAGTTCCTGGTGAACTGTCATGAAGTGCAAGAGAAAAGCAAGATGTTCCACTACACGTGGATCTTGCTGTCAATTGTGCTCGTAGCATGGGAGATACCAGAGGAGAGCCAATTCCCCTCAGTCACGTTAGACCTTCCTGAAGTGGGGAAGTATGCTTAGTTGTGGGCAACCAAGGATGCAAAGTGCATTTGAGACATCAAGATCTTCTGTATCTTAATGGAAATGAATATCAGGATGGCTATCAATCGCAAGCCACGATTGTCACCCACAGTATATGCTAACCTGTAGAGCTATGCCGAGTTCAAGACTTTTTTCCATCGAATTTCGATCAGGGCAGAGAAGGACCCTGCGCAGAAGTGGTACAATTTTCCGTACCCAGCCACAGATGATGCCATTGATGCAGTGTTGGATAAATGGCCGATGGAGCGATGCACCTTAACAGACTTGGCGGTGGGTGGAAGCAAGTCCACCACACAAAAGAAGAAGGAAGAGGCCAAGCTGAAGATGGCACAGCTGGTCAAAAAGAGGAAAAAGGAGGCTGCTAAGAAGGCCTAGGTGGAACAAGCAAGAAAGGAGGTAGGAAAATAGATAGGTGGCAAAAATTGGAGCTCTGACAAAGGAGCGAGGTCGCCTTCACTTGAAACTGAAGAGGAGGACACAGAGCAGCACGACGTGGACTCTCAAGAGACGTCCGGCCGCATCAAGTGCCCAAGAGAGCTGGAGAAGGGAGGGTCTAGAAAGAAGTCCAAGGTATCCAAGACCTCACTAGACCCTATCACACTAACGAAGGGTGACTTATATGACATTAGTGACATAGTCCGAGATGTCACTGCGCAGGCCCTACAACAATTTGAAAAGTAGCAGCAGATCATCCCAGGGGCCATCCAGACAAGACTGCAGGAGTTGTAGACCCGCGGGTCGTAAGTTGGTACGTTGTCTACCAGCTTGGCTATCGGCACATCAGAGGCTGTCGATATGCTGCACACGAAGGCTTCCAGTGTGCTAGTGCTGCTAAATGGAGCACTGACAACAGAAAATGACGCTGACACACCCACTGTCAGAACCTTGAAGGGAGTGGGATTGAACTAGCAGTGCTCCCATGTGAAGCACTCCACCTCTTGCAGGATGGTGTCATTGCAGAGCTAAGGGCCCGTGAGCACCGCACCCTCTAGGTGATCAGTGAATAGAAAATCAACAATGAGCATATGGCCTTACAGAGGAATGTTGCCATCATCGTCGAGGTCGAGGCAACCAGCCAGAGCAAGAAGATCATACAGGTCGTGAAGGAGGCCTACAGAATGGTCCCGAAATTGGCCATTCCAGAGGAGGAGCCAATTGAGGTCCACATTCGTAAATTGGTCACAAGGGTGTGCGACACTCGAACATAGATGGCGCGGGTTCAGTTGGAGTTGAACCTATAGATTATAGAGCTCTAGTTGAGGGCCCAGCCTTCAAAACCGCCAGAGGTAAAGGAACAGCGGGCAACCGCTATCACTGAAGCAGTTGTGGCAGTGGAGAGTGCATTAGCACACTACACGTAGTTGTTCAAACAATCGTTTAAGGTCCTGACTAGCTTGCAGGAGGACCCAAACATCCAAAGGCTAGAGACGGAAGTGCGCAAACTCCAACAGCTCTATCATGAAGTTTAGGGCACAACGCAAACCGTCGCGCTGACACAGAGGTTAGCCAAGCTGCAGGAAGCCAAGCAGCTGGAAGCCAAGCAGCAGAAGAAACAGGTGGACTCAACTCTGCACAAGGAAGCAATGTTGAAGGCGTGACTAAAGCCTTGGCTAGAGGAAGCTTATGTAGTCACAGGAAACATTGAAGGTAAGCTTGCGACTTTGCAAGCAACACAACAACAGCTTCAGGATGACAACGTAGGGGTAGTAACCGAGAAGATAGTCAAAGATGCGAAGCAGGTAGTAGCTCAGTGCACAACCGAAGTTGCGGTCATCAAGGTCAAGCTAGATGGGCTTCGTGCAAAGATATCTGCGCCTACCAAGTGACTCGAGGGCGAGTCACGATATTTGTGTTGGGGGCCTGTTGGGAGCAGGATCTCCCAAGGGCAGTTTTGGGGCTAAAAGCCCAGGTTTAAGTCAATTTTTGTAATATTATTGAAAATACTCTGCAATTTGTGGTCATGGAGCATGAAGGTGTTATGTGTCATAAAGGTTAGTCCACCCTTAGTTTTGTAAAAGTAAAGTCAACTGTAAGAGAACTACCCATGGTCCGCGAACCATGGGATTATATAAAAATAGCTAAGCTCTAAGTAGTTGGGAGAGACAGACAATGATGGATGATGTAATAGAATCATAGCTTTAGAGAAAGAAGTCTGAGTCTTGGGTTGTAGCGTAGGTAAAGGCTCTGCAGGTGAGTGCTCAGAGGCTTAGGGTAGAAGTCCGTAGCTGACTGCATGGACCCTTGCAACTATGTGCGTAGGACATACAGAGTTTGTAACCACTTGGAAGATACTAATAAAGAGAAATATTCTACAATTTCTATGTCTTTGTTCTGTTGATGCATCTTGATATGTTATGTATGAATTTTCTTTATTATGCTTATATGGTGCGCAAATGAATGCAATAACTGAATGCATATACGAATATCTGTTTACATTTGGATAACTATAATTGTTTAATAAGATAAGTAAGGCACTTAGATTAATTGGGGAATTTGTACGACACACTGCCAAAGCAGCAAGAAAGTACCTGAGCAGCAGGCTCGGGCTACGTGAAGGACGATCGTATCTTTTCGTGGAGGTATTGAAGAATGAAACGCAGGGTTTGTCTAGCAAGCCCTAAAGCAAAGCAACCTGCACGAAGGCATGGATAGAGGGAATTAAATGACATCACGACCATCTCAGGGTGCAGAAACTTGGTTCCAACATCTCCCCATACTACTTTGGGTGAGACTTCAGTCTGCGCTACGTGGGATGATGCCGAAAGGGATAATAGTGTAGGGATTTGTTTGGCTAAATTAACATTGAACCTGGGTCAGGCCCCCTCAAGCCAACACAAGGTGTTGGTTCAACTTTGAATTTGGAAAACCCTATGGTATTTTTACCAAAGTAATTTTCAATGAAAAAATTCTGTTGGGGCAAGGTCTTTTTGGCAAGATTATTTTATTTCTAGGAAAAAAGATTTAAGTTTTTTTCAAATTTTGTTAGGAAACTTTTTTTTTTTAAAATAATTGAGTAAATATTACATTAAATCTATGCCCGATTGCAACAAATACATGGGGAATTCTTTACATTGCATCATTTTTAAAGTGTCCTTTACTAAGGAGATGAATATCAAAAGAAAAGAAAATATGAAGATAAAATACTATGATATCCAACTAACATACATATACTATATAAAATTGAGATAAAACAAAGACAATTTTGTAGAAAAATCCCATTATAGATTAAATAGACATCTTCCTTTGCAGGCTTGTTTAAGTCAAATTTCAGGTTGTCAGAGTCTAGGGTTGAAGTAGAGCTAGAAATGTTTTCTTTACTTAGGGCTTGGCCATTGATATTTATATCATTTAGCTGTCTTTGAATAGTGTCCAACTCATCATCTTAGCAGGAGAGTTTGTTTCTTATAGGTTGGATTTCTTATGTGATAAAGATGAAATAATTGGCCTCTTCGTGAATTTTCCATTTTAAGTCCTTATTTTCCACTTGTAGGGCCTCCAGATGTTGGATGCATGCATTACAAACTTTGGAACTTCTAGAGGAGGTTGAACTGTTGAGACTAGTAAACATAATTGACAATACAATGGGAGGGGTCCAAGAGGGAAGAGAGGTTAAATTTAATTTGAGAAAACAAAGGATATCATAGGGATTTTGTGAGACCCTAATAGAGACAATGAAATCTAGGGAAGATGGTTTTGTGCTAAAGGATAAGTGAATGTTTAAGAAAAAATCATCATTCAAGCATGGGGAGGGCAGATAATGGGAGACAATGTTGGTGAAGGGGAAGAAAGAGGGGCCTGAAGATATAAAGAAAAAACTATGTTTTATGATAGAGCAAGGAATAAAAAAATTGATACCCCAAGATCGAACATGTAGGAATTTGTAGGGTAAGTTCCTTAGATAGAAAATCAAAGGACACCACTCACAAACAGATCACAGATGAGTACACCATTATTCTTGATGTGGTTAAAACCATCAAAGAGGGAAATAGTCCATAGCCTGAACCAATGTGGCCACTTCAAGAAATTTATTAATGTAAAAGAAAGAAAATTTGCATAAGCTTCTCTCATGAATGGTCACCTAACAAATGACCCTCCATGCTCTTTAAATAGAGATCATGGATGATTTAGGTGTTAAGCCATAGATCAAGTGTCGGTAATACCGAGGAGAGAATGAACCGTTGGATCACTTCATGTCTAGAACATATCATGACTGTCAGATTGTAAGTTACAAAAAGTACATACTAAAGAAACACACTTTATCTAACTATACACTAGACCAAGTTATACTTAATTATTTCCTATGTGTCGGAATATCCTAACATCCCCCCTTTAAGAACAACTTGGGATAGGATTAAAGGATTTACAAACATGACACAATAGGAGAAGGAAGGAGGCATTAGATCCTATCTCCCCTTAGTGAAAAATTCCTGAACTCCAGCCATAAATTGAATTTTAGTGACCTTCGCCTCTGTGGGAGCCTTTGTAAAGGTGTTTGCAACTTGATCAACGGTTGAATAATATTGCACTACAAGAACATGGTCATGAATGATATTTCTGATGAAGTGCATGTGTAGTTCAATGTGTTTGTTGTGTTGATGTTGGACTGGACCTTTTCATAGTTGAATGAAACTTTGGTTATCACGCCAAAGTGTAGTCAGATGTTGCTACTGAAAACCAAACTTTGACAAGAATTGACGAAGCCACGAGGCTTCCTTACTAGCTTCAACGTCACTAAGATACTCTGCTTCTGCTGAAGAAAGAGAAATGGAACTTTGTTTCTTGCAAGCCCATGTAATAGGTGAACCAAGAATGAAGACATAACCTGCAGTAGACTTCCAATCATTAGGGTCACCACCCCAATTAGAATCAGTGAAACCAACCAATAGAGGAGATTCTTATGCATTGTAATGAATCCCAAACTAAACTATACCTTGAACATAATGAAGTATTCTTTTAGCTTATTTCCAATGACTTTCATGTGGGTTTTTCATAAACTGAGAAACAAGGCCAACAACAAAGGAAAGGTTAGGAGGGGTATGGGTGAGATACAAAAGTTTTCCAACAGGGTGACAGTATAAGGTAGCATCAACTTTAGGGGAAGTACAAGTGACTAAAAGTTTGACTCCAGAATGAAAGGGAGAAGGGGCTGGCTTACAACATTCCATGTGAAAGTGGCATAGAAGATCACATGCATACTTCGACTGGGAAATGGAAATACCTTCTTTGGATTGCAATACTTGAAGACCAAGAAAATAATGCAAGTGTCCTAAGTCTGTCATTTCAAACTGCTTTTTAAGGCTAGACTTCAAATGTTTTATAAGATTTGGATCACTACTAGTAAGGATAAGATCATAAACATAAAGAACAAGAATGATAAGAGACTTATCCACTTTCTTGGTGTAGAGAGTATTGTCAGAATGACACCTAGAAAAGCCAGTATCTAAAAGAAAGCTATCCATTTTGACATACCAAGCCTGAGGGGCTTGCTTGAGACCATAATGAGATTTCTTAAGCTGACATAAAAGGTTGGATTATGTTTGTAAAAATCGGGAGGTTGTTCCATATAGATTTCTTCATGCAAGTACCCATGCAATAAGGCAGATTTAACATCCATCTGAATAACTTCCCATTTGAAAGAGACAACAAGGAAAAGAACAAGGCAGATAGAGTTCATTTTGACCATAGGGGAGTATGTTTCATTATAGCCCATGCCTTCAATTTGTGAGAATCCCTTAGCAACAAGACGAGCTTTATGTTTATCAACTTTTCCATCTGGTCCAAACTTGGTTTTGTAAACCCATTTACATCTTGTTGGCCCTCAGTTTTGGTCTATTTTTACTTAGGGAAACTTACCTAATTCTTATATTTTCCATCCATTTTCCATCATATCCATATAATTTTGATGTATTTTATGCATATTCAGGTGTTTAATTTTAATTTTGCAATTTCTAGAAGTTTTTATGAAAATTGAGTTTCAAGTGCAATTTTTGACTGAATCAGAAATTCCCGTAATAGCTATGTGGATGACATGTTTGCAGGACACTTGGGCTCGATTTTGATGCATGGATGGACAAATTGGGAACTAGGACTATGCTAACTCCACTTGGTTAGGCCAGAACAAGCTTTATTAGGCCCGGTCAAGGCTGGTCAAACATGACTAGTCACCAGAAAATCCCTAGGAAATAGGGCAGTTTTGAGATTTTATGGGATTGACCATATTTCCTGGGATGAATTGGATGAGTTCGCCTTAGATAGGTGGATATGAGTAGATATGAGTGTTAGAGATAATATAGATCAGTTTGTTTCATTAAACCTCTATTTAAAGCCAAGACTTTGATGGCTTTTGTAATGGAATTTGTATGTAACTTTTGTATAATTGGAGTTGGGAGCTAATTTGAAGAACTTGTTTCATTCCAATTTGTTGTTCATGCTTGGTTGATTTACTGAAGTTGTTGTAGCTGAGATTTCTTCAAGTGTGCAAGGCAAGGGTGGAGGGCCCCCACACCAAGCTAAGTACACTTCTTGGTTCAATTTTCATAGTTTTCATAGACTAGTTTTTGTTTCAAATGTATTTAGATGTGTGATGATTGTTGAATGAATATTGGTTTAATTCTAATATACACATGAAGGAACACACAGGAATTTAAGTTAAATTCCCCTTCTATTTGATCTTGAACTAAAACTGAATTTCATTCTCCTTTTCTTATTTGAAGTTATTTATGCATTTCTGGTTTGAAGCAATGGTGATTGTGATATAGTAGGATTGTGAAGAAGGACAATCTGGACCTCCTTAGTTAGGAGCCTCTTCTTTTACATCTTCTACATCATAAGCCATTGTTAATTAGTGCTCTTAGATTCATCTTCATGAAAGTAGTATTGTAGGGAAGGACAACCTGGTTCTCCTAAGTTAGGAGCCTCTTCTCTTATATATTACACAAATGAATTAGAAATTGTTAAAATAGGTTTATATTTGTAATATGTACTTCTTTAAATCTCCAAATCTTATCTTCTAAACTTGATTATATCTGATGTCCATATATAGTGGATTTGCCTCCAAGGTTTACAAACCCGAATTGATAATTAAATATTTGTGTTAATTTAGTCAATAAATTAGCCCAACATTTTGGCGCCGTTACCGGGGAGGTAATTATCAGCATAGTCAAATAGAAGATAAACAAAAAAAACTAAAAAATTTAGCTAGTATACATTTTTCTTAGTTATGTTTCTTTATGCCTAGAAATAGAGATCCTAAAATTAGGTTTCCAAAACAAAAACCCCCAATAAAAACATAAAATCAAAAAATAACTACAAAATCCATTTCAACGACAAGATCTAAAAATGATGTTAAAGAATACGTTACAACGCTTCTCCATTCTTCAACATTCTTTCTCATCAAAACAAAAACCCCCAATAAAAACATAAAATCAAAAAATAACTACAAAATCCATTTTCAACGACAAGATCTAAAAATGATGTTAAAGAATAGGTTACAACACTACTCCATTCTTCAACATTCTTTCTCATCAAGTCCTTATGATCAAATAAATTTTCATGTCCAAAATTTCATTAAAGTATATTTTTCAAATTTGGATATGAGTTTACTTATGATCTTGTTACGAAAATCGATGCACTGGAAATTCTCTTATACTTGAGAGAATGAATTATTTTTCTAAAATAGAATAGGATAGAATAGAATTAATAAACGAGTAGAATGAATTCACAAGAAAACTTCCATAATAAATTTGTTCCAAACAATTTATTCAAATCACGGTTGAATATTCATTTGAAAGGACTACATGGCAAAATGCAGTAAGAACAAGCCTATTTTGGGTAACCATATAGGATCATTTTGAAATCATGTTGTTTTTTTTACATATCACTTGAAATCTAGTTTTGGAATCCATTTTGAAGTTCTCAATTTATATCACAAATAAAAATGTGATCAAAATCAAAACTAGGTATCAAGTGAAATGTTGAGGACAGAGTTAGAACAACCTATATTTGAAGTGTCTAATTGAAACATTTTTATCTGAAATTCATAGGGAAGATAGCCCTTGGAATCTGGTTTCCAAATCAATTTGAATCACTTCAATCAGGTATCATATGAAAAAGATATTCTTGAAATACTAACTGCTTGTCGAAAAATCTGCATGGTGACAATTCTAGGTCTTGACTGATCATTGGCATATTTGAAATACTAAATCATCTTCTTTTCCAAACCTTTTTATATGGGAGATATATCTTCAAGTCTAGTTTAAGATACAATTTGAATCATCCCATTTGGAGGTGAAATAAAAACGTTATGCCACGTTTAGTGACTGCATGTCTTCAAACCAGCATAGCAAAACTCTGCCTCATAGGTCTGTTCATCACCAATTTTGTGATATCAAGCCTAAGAATTTTTAAAACTTGTTTCTACTGGAAATACAAAAATGAATTTACTTTAATCTCCAAGTGGAATCACATGGATCAGATCTTTATCGACGAAGTTACACTTCAAATAGTGACTGTTGGTCTAATTACAAATTCGCAAGAAGCTCTATCAAACATGGCACTCCTTATAAATTTTACCATATCATTTTAAACCATTTTGAAAACCTGTTTATATTGGAGGTAGCCATATGAATTCACTTCAACTTGGAATTGGAATCACTCTAATAGGATATCAAACAAATATTTTGTAAACAAAATACCGCTAGGAGGTCTAGGCTGGCCACCATTCCTCAAAGGGGTAAATAAATGCATTATGTTTGTCTATCATATTTGGACTTCTTTTCTAAGCAATGCTTGTAATGATTTACATGTTTATTGGAAGAAGAAAGACTGTACACCTCTCTTCCTCCATCATCTAATGTTGTATTGCAGGCAAGTGCTATGTTTTTGCAGGTCATAGGAAGAATGAAAGAGTGAGCTCCATGGATGAAGTAATTTTCCAAATCAAATTCATATTTCAGAATATGAATACAAATGTTCAAGTCAAAGAAAAGTGAAGATACACCTGATGTTGAGTTCATTCAATGAAACTCAAATTCTTGAAGCTTGCTCTTAGATGTTGACCAACAACACCAACAAACCCTACAACATGATCGAGATCAAAGACAAAAAGACATGAAGATAATCATCAGAAGAAACAGTCAAGTTCAGTACCATGTCAAGTCACATCAATCTTCAAAGAGGCCTTTCATATTGAATTCATATTGTTCATGATTTGATCATCATCATTTGTTCATGATTTGAATTCATATTGTTCATCATCCATACTGTATGTTAAGCTCCGTGACCATGCATGTTGAAGTCCAGATTTACTACTACATCATGACTTCAATATCACCTATTTCCATAAGCTTTTCATACTTCCCAACTCCATTACACCCCACCTCCATCTAGAAAAGAAAAAATAGAAAAAGATCAAAAATAATAAAGGAGTTTGGTTGTGAAAATCCACGAAAGTGGCACAATACAAACTCGAATTCATATTGGAAAACCAACCAGCTTGGCCAATATGAATTCTCTATTTTGTTTTACCATTTCTTCAGTTTGAGTTTGCAGGAATCATCCTCCAGAATAAAGAAGACTTGAGGACAAGTCTTCCCATCAGCAAGGGGGAAGGTTCACAAAAAGAAACTTAGTTATGCAGCTGCATTGACGACGGAACTTGTATTGTTGGCAGTTGGGACCTGAAATATGTTTGAAATCAATTGCAGAGGGACCTGAAATGTTAGAAAAAACATGTATATATTGCATAAAAATGTACATGACAAAAGGGACCTGAGTTATCATGAATCAATTGCAGAGGGACCTGAACGACATCAACAATCAATGGACCAGAATCAATGAAGGATGCTAGAACATGAAGCATAAATAAGCTCTATGTTTCTATCTATCTACGATATTCGATCAAGACAACTTCATCCAATATTGTTAAAGAACAACAACATTCATCCAATACTACAGGGAAGTACAAGAATAGTAAGTGCACAATTTTGTTCTTGCAAATTTACATTTTTGTAGAAATTTCTAGACTTTGTTAAAATTGAGTTAATACCTGAATGCATATTTTATATTCTCCTCATCCTATATCCATTATCCTATATTCTACATTTTCACTTACCCTAGACCTAATCCAATGTACATACGTACATATTTTTCATTCCATAACCCTAATATGCCATTATCCTTATATTCTACATTTCCTTCATATATTCTATATTCATTTCATAACCCTAACCCTAAGTATTTTTCCATAAAGCAAAATGGATCGAAGTGAGGATTTAAAAAGTTGCACCTGCACAAACAAAGCAAGCATTAGTCATATGGAAACAATTTTAAACATGACCTAAAAATGGTCATTTTAAAATTAAAGAGATATATTACCAAAGATATGGGATGTGCGCATTATGAGAAAACATACAAAATAATTCATGAAAAGTAATACTATTGAAATGGTAATATGATACAATGGTGTGAGTTATAATGGCAAAAATGATTTGGTGGCAAGTATATAGTAATATGATGGGGTAAGGTTATTATCATAGCAGACTTATGGAAATACAATTCAAACTCAAATGATGAATTCAAAATGTCGTAGGTAATGCCTAAAGTACCATGATTCATGCAACAACGTGGAAATCAAAACAAAAACAAACAGTCAAAGGTAGGGTAATTTGATATGCAACAAAGCTTAATGATATGTGCACAACATTCCGGTCAGCGGACAACAACCAAACAGTGAATGGTCAAAACGTTTTGCACAAGCAGAAAAATTTTGTGCGTATTAACAGAGAAGTAAAACGTTTTGGTCAAAAGCCCTGTGCGTTGCTGAACACACTCTCTCAGCTATTATGCAACGTGGCCATAGGAAGGATGCAACCATGAATGACGCAGAACAAAGAAATCTGTGCTGCAGAACCATGAAAACGTTTTTAAAAAAAAGTATGATCAAGCAATGTGAAGTATCGTATAGGAAATGGGTCAAAACGTTTTTAAAAAAAAAATAGAAAAAAGCCGCGTTGCATTCCAGTCAGAGCACAACAAAGGTAATAAGAAAACAGTCAAACGTTTAAAAAAAAAAAAAACAACAGCGGAAACCCTGTACAACTATAGTCAATGGTAAAAACGTTTTGAAATGAGCCCTGTACGTTCAGCAAAGAAGAACTATACCATTGTTGTAGCTCAGAATCATGAATTTTTTTCCATCACAGCCCTTGAAAGCTCAGGAGAATAGCAGCCAGAGGATTAAAAGCGTTTTGACAGAGGAGGTAAGTAAAAATAGCTGAGTCTATGCAGAGATAAGTGGGTAAATAGCGCCGTTGGTTGCCCAGAATCTCGTGGAAACAAATCAGATAAGACTAGATTTGATTTCCTTCTATTTTGAAGAAGATCGCAGAGGTAAAGTCGGGATCATGATTGCCGAAGTCTTTGTTCAGAATTGTCTGTCATTTATTTAAAATTCCTTTATGCCACCAGTCAACAAATAAGCGTGTTTAATAGGGAGAAATGATATGAAATGCAGCTAATTGGGCCACGAATCAAGGGGATCACGACACTTCAACAACAATCTGGTAAATCGATTTCGATATTCCATGAAATCGCCAAGTCTGCTAATAAAAAGAAGTGTTTATACAGTGAGCTTAAATGCACATGCAGTGGGCTTAATTGCACAATCAATAAACGGTGACATAGCTGGAGATTAAAAAAAAAACGAAATGAACTCAGTGGTGCATGAAAAATCTTCCACGGGAATTTAAAACAGAGTCTGTTCATATATTTTGATTGCATGAAATAAGGAGCTTTGTGTAGTTTTGTAAAACGTATAGCAGCCAAGTTTACAACTACAATTTATCAAACAGTATGACAGGAATTTCAGTTTGATTTCAAAATGGAAATGATCAATGAAAACAGTGTACAGGGTTCATAATGAGAAAAGCAATTCGTTGATTATAAGGTACGAGTGCACATACAATGGCTTCAATTCAACAATCTTAAGAAAAACGAAAATCGAAAGGAGGAATTATGATATGATTTCGTTTTTTTTGTATATTTCTTTTCCAAAACAGAGTTCAATTTCTTTCTTACAGAAGTGTGTATAAAGATGGATATTTTGTTTGCATGAAAAGAGCAGAGATGCTGCAAAGACAGAGACAAAGGAGTTTTTTAAAAAAATTGATGAAACAGAGGATAGAATATAAGAAATAGATTAATAAAAACATGTTTATTATGTTTTTATAATCTTTTTATATCAAAGCTTTGTGTTTGCGGAAGCAGTAACTTCACATTTTTGGAGGATTGGTCTCATCTCTTTGTCAAGGGCATTAGAAAAGAGGTAAGCAGGATGATGGAGAAACATTTGAAGAGAAAAATTGATTTCAAATTAAATGAGCATTCAATCTCAGGAATGCATTTCAATTTTGATAAGCCATTATTTTTCGTTGCCTTTTTCTGAGTAAAATAAAATGAAATGTGAAAAACGGAAACATGGGTTTTCTTCAGAACGAGCCTAATTACACTCCATGTGAATAGTTTTCTCAAGTTCATTTGTATTTCGAGATATTTTTATGGTTCTTTCAACCTCTATTTCGTAAATTGCCTGGGAAAAAATGCTGAAGTCAACTTTGAGCTTAATGGCTCTCTTGGTTTGGTAATGGAAGACCATATGATGGTGGATAGATTGAAAAAAACATGAATAATGCTGCAAATATGGAATCATTGTTAGATGTAGATCAGTATATGACATTCTGTGAAAAGGAGGGACTCTAGTCATTAAGCAGCAATTTCTCTCTTTAATGAATCATAATGTTTTTTGAAAGTCCTTGTTTCAGTGGGTTAGAATCCAGAATTAAAGAATATTGATTTGATAATGCTTTTCTCAGAAGAGTTTTTTAAAATATCTAAAGGCAGAATAAGATTTGATTTGCAAAAGGAGAGAGGATTAAAATTCAATTTTTGAAACAAGTATGGTTTTGATTTTTAAAGGTTGAAGGCATAGATATCCTTTTTACAGGTAGCTTCATCTTCAAAGGGACAGAGTCACAGGTACATCAGTACATCAGTCAGCATACAGAGGCAAAAGATCAATGAGACAAAGACAAGCAGGAGGACATGCTTGAAGATCAGAAAGGGGGAGATGTTGGCCCTCAGTTTTGGTCTATTTTTGCTTAGGGAAACTTACCTAATTCTTATATTTTCCATCCATTTTCCATCATATCCATATCATTTTGATGTATTTTATGCATATTTAGGTGTTTAATTTTAATTTTGCAATTTCTAGAAGTTTTTATGAAAATTGAGTTTCAAGTGCAATTTTGGACTGAATCAGAAATTCCCGTAATAGTTATGTGGATGACATGTTTGCAAGACACTTGGGCTCGAGTTTGATGCATGGATGGACAGATTGGGAACTAGGACTAAGCGAACTCCACTTGGTTCAGCCAGAACAAGCTTTATTAGGCTCAGTCAAGGCTGGTCAAACATGACTAGTCACCAGAAAATCCCTAGGAAATAGGGCAGTTTTGAGATTTTATGGGATTGACCATATTTCTTGGGATGAATTGGATGAGTTCGACTTAGATAGGTGGATATGAGTAGATATGAGTGTTAGATATAATATAGATCAGTTTGTTTCATTAAACCTCTATTAAAGCCAAGACTTTGATGGCTTTTGTAATGGAATTTGTATGTAACTTTTGTATAATTAGAGTTGGGAGCTAATTTGAAGAACTTGTTTCGTTCCAATTTGTTGTTCATGCTTGGTTGATTTACTGAAGTTGTTGTAGCTGAGATTTCTTCAAGTGTGCAAGGCAAGGGTGGAGGGCCCCCACACCAAGCTAAGTACACTTCTTGGTTCAATTTTCATAGTTTTCATAGACTAGTTTTTGTTTCAAATGTATTTAGATGTGTGATTATGGTTGAATGAATATTGGTTTAATTCTAATCTACATATGAAGGAACACACAGGAATTTAAGTTAAATTCCCCTTCTATTTGATCTTGAACTAAAACTGAATTTCATTCTCCTTTTCTTATTTGAAGTTATTTATGCATTTCTGGTTTGAAGCAATGGTGATTGTGATATAGTAGGATTGTGAAGAAGGACAATCTGAACCTCCTTAGTTAGGAGCCTCTTCTTTTACATCTTCTGCATCATAAGCCATTGTTAATTAGTGTTCTTAGATTCATCTTCATGAAAGTAGTATTGTAGGGAAGGACAACCTGGTTCTCCTAAGTTAGGAGCCTCTTCTCTTATATATTACACAAATGAATTAGAAATTGTTAAAATATGTTTATATTTGTAATATGTACTTCTTTAAATCTCCAAATCTTATCTTCTAAACTTGATTATATCTGATGTCCATATACAGTGGATTTGTCTCCAAGTTTTACAAACCCGGATTGATAATTAAATACTTGTGTTAATTTAGTCAATAAATTAGCCCAACACACCTAACAAGTTTTCATCCCTTTGGAAGAGGAACAAGATCCCATGTATTGCCAATAGTGAACGTATTATTCATTCATAGATGTGTCACAATTTGGATGGCTTGAAGCTTCTATAAAGGTTTCAGGATCATAATTAGTTGAAGCTTGAGATAGTTAAGAATAGGCTCTATCGAACTGAGAACGTGTACAACGTTGATCTCTAGGATTACCTGCAAGAGCACCTGCTGCATCCCGAGTAGTGGGAACCCATTTTGGAAGTTGAGGAGCTGAAGGAGGATCCCGAGAAGGTGGGGGAGGATTTCCATCCTCGTTTTCATCATCCGAAGAAGGAACATTTTTAGAAGTAGAAGGGATAGACAGAGGTGGCACATCCACCGAACTAGGCTCGTAGGCCGATATATTTTCAGCAAACTTTACATCTCTTCTAATGATAACATTTTTGGATTTAGGTTGAAGAAGTATATATCCTTTGACATCTTCAGAATATCCAACAAGAATACATTTTTCACTCTTAGGTTTTCAGGCTTTATGTTTCTCATATGGAATGTGGGTCCATGCTTCAATTCGAAAAACATGAAAGTGTCTTACATTTGGTTTAATTGAGCTCCATCCTTCTTCTAGAGTGATATTCTTTAAAACATTAGTAGGAGTGTGATTTACTATGTAATTTTCATAGTTAATTGCTTCTGCCCAAAAATTAAGACTAGCATATAATTAGTCAATTCCTTTAAGGTGTGATTCTTCCTTTTAGCTACACCATTTTACTGTGGAGTATATGGAATAGTATGTTGCAATTGAATTCCATGCTCAGTACAAAAGTTGATGAATTTGTTGTTAACATATTCTCCGCCATTATTAGATCTTAGCTTAAGAATTTTATGTCCAGATTGTTTCTCAAAAAATGCCTTAAAGGCCAAGAACATGTTAAAGACTTCACTCTTGAGTTTTAAGAAGTATACTTAAGTGCATCTGGAGAAGTCATCAATGAAAGTTAAGAAATACTTGTAGCCATAGAATGAAACAATTGGAAGTGGACCACATAAATTACTATGTGCAAGCTGTAAAGGGGCTGAGGTGTTCCAAGAGGCACATTTTTCAAAACTATCCCAATGATGTTTTCCAAGTACACATTCGGAACAAACACCATCTCTGCAAGAGACCATAGGAAGACCAAATCACTCATGCCAAAGTTTGCTCACTTCATCATTATGAGAAACAAATACCGAGAGAAGAGTTCATGACCCTAAGTTGTTAAAATTATACAACCTTATAGAATCATCAACAATGCCAGTAGCTAAAATTTGTCTAGGATCTCTTAGGTCCTTAATTACAACATCATGAAGTGAAAATTCAACAGTTTTACCGTCACCTGAATGAGTTATTTGATATACAGATAGAAGGCTGCAGGATAAGGTAAGAACACATAATACATCATTAAATTAACCATTGCATAGATGAATAGTTTCAGTCCCTACAACACTAAGAGATCTATCATCACCAACATGTATATTTTTGGTGTTATTATCATTTAAAGAAGAAAACATGGCTTTGTTTTTGGCCATGTGATAAGAAACTCCAGAATCAATGAGAACTCATGAGAATGAGAAGAAGAAGATACATTTAGTGCATAACCATATCAAGATTCTTGAAAATCACATGCAGAAATTGTTATCCCTGTAGATGAAGTTTAAGTTGAAGAGTGCTCCAAATGGATGTTATGCTTCTTCGTTGCTGCTTCCAAGGATTCCATCTTCATAAAGAATTTTCATTCTAAGTGGCCATCACGATTACAAAAGTTGCAATGTCTATTAGTCTTATTCCCTTTGTTTTTAGTTGCCTTATCATTTTGTTGATTTGAATTTTCATTTTGAGACTGAAATGGCTTTAGACCCTTGTTTAGTTTAAGACCATTCTTTTTAGGATGTTGCTTCTTAGGGTTCTTTAAACTTGGTTATTGTTGGGCTGCTAAGGATTTCTTAAAAGAGTTTCCAGTATTAAGAAGACCAAGATGTAAGATTTTTTATAATTCTCTTATTAAAGAATCACAAAAGGCATCAAAAGAGGGGGACTTGTAGTCTTGTTCTTAAGAAATAAAGTTTCCTCTAGTAGAATGTAAGGTGGAAACAAACACAGAGTAGGTTGGTCCTAACATAGTAAGAATGGAATAGATAAGACTACCATCTTCTTTCTTAAGCTTAACACCTTCCAAGAGAAGTCTAAGGGTCTTGAACTTGGACAAAAAATATTCAATGGAAGAAAAATTATTGGGGTCCAACGTAAGCAACTCATTTTCGAGTTGATGGACTCTAATTTCATTTTTTATTCCAAAAACTTTATTGAGCTTTTTCATTGCTTCATCGGGGGTATCAATTTCTGTGATATGGAATCTAAGGTCTAGAGAAATAGAAATCCCTATAAACCCATGTGCTTGATCTTGCTTATTTTCCCATTTGAATTTTGTATCTTCATCTTGAGGTTTAGACTCTTGGCATGAGGCTATTCTATAAAGACCTTTACTTCTAAGTAAATCCACCATGTAGGATGGCCATTGGAAGTAGTTTGTGCTATTAAGAATAAATAGGCATGGACTTTCCATTTTAAAAGAAATTGAAGGTGTATGTGATGAAACTAAGTGTTCAAATGGAAATATCTCGAAAAATTAGGCCGATTAAAAAAAACCAGTTTTGAAAACGACTTCCGAATGAAGAAGTTATGGATTTTTGAAGAAAGGTTGTTGAAGATGCCAACAAACCACGTGAATGCTTTGAATTTGATGATAATGTTATATTTAAAAAAAAAATCCCCCCTTTCCAAACTTAATATAATTAGCTCACTTTAAAAAAAAAGATTACTTTATGTGACCCACTTTATAAATAAGTGAAAATCACTTTTACAATGGTACTTTATGAATTGTCCACTAAATTGTAATTTAAATAAAATATAAAGTGACTTTAGAATTATAAGTGACTCACATTTTATAATGGGTGAGAATACTTTTACATAAAGTAACTTTAAAACATAAGTTACATGTGTTTTTTGAAAAAGTAACTCAACAAAAAGAAAGACTTGAACCCAATGCCTCTATTCTCATAAAGTATTGCTTGCTAAATCTTTGGGCTGCATGCTTAATTGAAAACCTATTTTTTACCTACAAAACAAAAAAAACAACCACACAAACCAAATGAATAAACAAAAGTATCCAAGTCTTATGGATTAAATTTAGATTTGGCCGAAAACTCGATATTTTCCGATTTCTCGAGATCATACTAAGGTGCAGTGGAAAAGAGCATATGCATGAGAAAAATTATTTCTTTTTATTTCTAGTTTGCTAAGATCGCATAGAGTCGCAGGCCAAAGAGCATACACACAAATGAAAGGTGTAGATGTGGTAATAAAAAAAAAACATATAGGACTATAAACCAAAATAAATATAGAGATAAATAACTATAACTGCAAATAAAGACGGTATATGTCTAGTTCTTAAAAATGACGTAGCTAGGGCTACCAGAAACCTTTTCGTGTGAAACAAAGCGGGTTCCTCACTGGAACAAATGCTCCTAACACAATAGAACAGTCCTCTCAGCCTGAAAGTGATAAAAAATGGTAGAACTAGGAAAAGACAGTCAGATGCAGTTGTACCGGCTTCATATTTGGATCACCAATGGATGCGGCCCTCGAATAACTTTGATACCATGTAGGAATTTACAGGGCAAGTTCATTAGATAGAAATGCAAAGGACACTTCTCATAAATAGATCATAGATCAATATACCAATATTCTTGATGTGATTAAAACCCTCAAAGAGGGGAACAATCCATGGCTTGAGCCAACGTGGCCACTTCAGGCAATTTATTAATGTAAAAGAAAGAAAATTTACATAAGCTTCTCTCATGAATGGTCACCTAAAAAATCACCCCCAATGATCTTTAAATAGAGATCATGGACCAATCAGGTGTTAAGCCACAGATCAAGTGTCGGTAATACTGAGGAGAGAATGAACTGTCGAATGATTTCATGTCTAGAACATATCGTGATCGTCAGGTTGTAAGTTACAAAAAGTACATACTAAAGAAACACACTTTACCTTACTATACACTAGACCAAGTTATACTTAATTATTTCCTATGTGTCGGAATATATTAACAGAACAGATGGTCGGAGGAGGTGTCATAATGACCCGAATTGAAAAAGGGAAAACAATGCGGAGCAATTCACCATAGGGGGAAGAAGGGGCCAGAAAATAATTGAGCGCAGACTATAAATACAACCTTGGAGGAGACACCAAATACCTCCGAAATCCAAGCTACAATGATTATCTGAGACTCTCTCTTTGTTTTCTTTCTTCCTAGGATGGGTGCTAAAGAGTGAATTTCTCCAATTGACCAAGCTGCAGGGGTGGGGAAGCTAATTCCTTGTCTTGTTGATGCTGGGATGCTAGAAATCATAGAGGGCTCATTATAAATACTCTTGGTGCCCAAATTTATAGACACCATGATGACTTGAAAAGGAAGAGCCAAAAATATGATAAGAGGTGAGATGGAGAGATCCCTTGTGAAGAATTTACTCAGATGAGATTGCAAAAGGGGCTGAACGAAGCCGTGAATTTAACATTGGAATAGTTTCCCTCACTTACAATGTCAATCGAATCGACATTAAAGCACAACATGCTCTAGTTCACCAAATTTATCATTGTGCAAGGTGGTGGAGTAGTACAAGGTGAGCTCATCAGTATGAGACAAGGAGGGGTGTAGGGAGTAAATATAACCTCTCATGCATGGGACAGACATGCAACATCTACCACAATGCCTACCAATTTGGTGCATAAAATATTTACTCTAATGCTAATGTTTTCCCTTAGTTTAACATCAAGGGAGTGGCATGGGGATATATGCATGGAAAACATTAGGAAATTATAGGATAATATACCAATATCATTGACCATTAATTTCCCTTTGATCCACTTCAAGGAGGTTGGCTAGATTGGCTTAGTGATCTTCCTCTAAATTTGGCTTCTAAGGATATGGAAGAGATATTTTGAGGGGAGAAGTTACAAAGCATAGTTTATTCTTTTGAGGAGGAGTTTGAGGAGATTCTCCTTTGGATAGGAACAATTGATAAGATGTTGTATAGTAATCATAGAGTCTCCTAGGATTATTATCTTTGAAATTTCCATGTCATGAGCCAGAGTTAGGCCCAATAAGAGACCATACATTTCTAATTAATTGTTGGTTTTCTTTCCAAGCCCATTGGATTATTTGACAACTTTTATTCCTTTCGGATTAGAGATAATCCCTCCCCCTCCTACCACTCCTAGGTTACTCTTAGAATCTCCTTCAAAATAGAGGATCCCTTGATTATTCCTTTTTCTCTAATCTTTTAGGGCTTCATTAGAGAGACATAACTTCCATGTATTTTCCATAACACAAGATCTGGGAGTGGAGGTGGGGAAATTTCTACAAGTCTAGGAAGAGATTCCATCCATATTTTCTTGTGGTGGTCTAAGGAAGGATCAAGGATGAAAAATGAGGGACTTATGAGCTATAGATAACAGGAAAGGGCTTTCAAAGTAATGGGTCTAGGAGGTGGAAGTATTTTTTAATATGATGTTATTCCTAGACAACCAAAATTTTCAACAAAGGTATTTGGGAAGGAAAACCAAAAGTCTTTTGAGGTTATATTTGTCAGAGAAGGATTATAGTGCTTGTGCCAAGGAGAAAATAAAGCTAGAAGGTCATATGGCCATGTTATTCAAGGAGATTAAGGGCCCAAGGTAGAGTTCCAAACTAGCTTGGTGTAGGGAATGGGAAGAAGACATGAGTGATCGACTCTTCATTTTTTTGCATAAGGGATAATGAGAGTGGTCTTGAATACCCCTTTTCTTAAGGTTTTCAAAAGTCAATTTGTTTGTTTGTTTTGTTTTGTTTTGTTTTGTTTTTTTGTTTTTAATGGGAGAGGATCCAGCAAAATGTATTTACTTTAGGTATGGCATTGGAATGCCATAGGTGTTTCCAAAGAGAAAACTTTGGGGGGATTTGGTGTTGCAAAAAACAAGTTTTTTTAATCCATCTTCAACATGATGGCTCAAGGGATTGCACTCCCTTAATATTCCTTTCAAAATATATACAAGGGGTTGGAGATTGCTATGGATATCATCCAGGTTTCACCTTATCCAACAACTAGAGTCATCCCATCTAGAAATGAGCAAGCGTTCTCTTCCCAGAATTGCACATGAATTTTTTCAAGGGTTGTAGTTACTCTGTTTTATGGAGAGGTAATTGATACATTATTGAATCAATCTACAAGTGGGTTTTTGATCCATTCACTAGAATCTAGTTGAGGTGGTCATAATGAGATTAGTTGAGGTAGATATAAGCTTCCATATCAGATATCCTTACTAATATGTCTAAATTAGGTCAAGATCTCTTTCATTTCCATGTTTGAGCTATTTTACTTTGAATACTTGTATCCACCTGATATCCAGGTGAGTTTTGAGCTCCCAAGTCAACTTGGACCCAATGTCATGATTCATTAGAATGGGGTATATGATATCAAACCCTCCATGAAGTTTTGGAGCTTGTACATTAGCCCATTTTACCAAATGGAACTTTTTATTAGAGCCTTTACCTCTTTACCACATGAATTTTCTAACATAGAGTTCAAGATGGTGGAGAACATATTGCAAAGCGAGAAGAGAGGAAAATTGATGCAAGGGGATGGAAGATAAGAGTTCCTTTATGTGGATGATTTGACCCACCAATTTTAGCCCTCTGGATCCCCAACTTCTAGCTTTCCTTTTACTTTCACTAGAGTGTTTTGGCATACTTGTGGATAATGGCATTTAGGACATATGGGAATCCTATATATTTGAATTCCTTCTAGCTCTTGATAGGCTTAAAGCTAAGAATTTCTGTAATTTTCTTTCTTTTGGCTCTGGATATGTTCCACAAGGATATTTGAGATTTGTTCTCATTGGCTAAGCCTCTAGAAGCTAAGAGAAAATTGTCTAGAACAAATCAGAATCTTCTAGCTGTGACTAGAGAAGCTCTACCCAGAAGGATGGTGTCATCTATAAATGAAGAGTGGTTGCCACCTTTGACATTTTAGGCATATCTGAGGCTATGGAATCAACCATTACTACATTCAAAATCTAGATGATGGCTTAGCGCATCTTCCATGATGATGTGCAGAAACCGAGATAGAGGGAATCCTTGCCACAAACCTTGAGGGGATTTGAAAAAAATTACAACTTTTCCATTCACCAAGGGGGCTATCAAAGGGGAGCTAATGTAGAGAGTGATCCACTGAATAAATGTAGTGTGGAATCCCATCTTCCTCATGGCATTAAGTAAGAATAAATTCCTTACTATATCAAAGTTGTTAGCCAGATCAAGCTTATTAAACATCCTTGATCACCTCTGGTCCAACTGGAGTCAGTAGTATTTCGAGCTAAGATGATGTTGTCTATGGTTTTTCTCCCAAGGATGAAGCCTCCTTGGTTTTGTGATATAATATGAGGAAGGAGTTTTTAGACAATCCACAAGAAGCTTGGAGATGATTTTATTTGAGATATTGCAGAGAGAGATGAGGTGAAATCTATCAAAGGAAGAGGGATTATTTTATTTAGGAATTAGATCTAAGAAATATGAATTGATATATCCCCCAGTGTAGAGTTTCATTAAGGAGTATCCAAACATTCTGCACAAATATCTTTTAATTACATTCCAAAAATGTTGGTAGAAGTGAGAAGGAAATGCATTTGGGTTGGGGGATTTATCTAGATGAAAGGAGAAGACCACCTTACTTATTTATTCCTATTGGGGATGATAATTTATTTGGAGGTTCATATCTTCAGTGACCATCATCGAGATCTACTCTAGACTATAGGATTCTTCTTCTTCAAAAAGTGGGTCACTCTTTCTACACAAATTTCCTAAATGAGTAGTGGCTTCCTCTTTGATGCTCTAAAAGTTGTCAATTTTGAATCCCTGTATCTATGATTCTTTGATATTATTTTTCCTTTCCCATTTTTTAGCTTGCTTATGAAAAAACTTGGTGTTTCTGTCTCCTACTTGAAGCCATATGCTACGGGATTTGAGCCTACAATACTCTTCTTCTTATTTTAAAAGACAATGGTATTCTACAAAGGATTCTTTTTCTTGAAGTAACATTTCCTCCATGACCAGTTCATTTTCCATGGAAGTCTGGATTTGTTCTATTTTCTGTTCCATCTCTTGTATATATGCTTGTTGATCAGTGTTGAAACCAACTAGATAGAGTTTGATAATCCCTTTGAGTCTTTTAATTTTGGATTCCTAGATACAAATATAGCTTCCCTCAACCCAAGAGAGCCACAAAGAGGTAACTAAGTCATGAAAGTTTAAGGAAAGGGTCCAAAGTGAGGAGTATCTAAAGGGAATTGGACCATAGTTAAACAAGGAGGAAAGAATTAGCTTAATAAGGTGATGGTCCAAGCCATTACAGTGGGGAATGAAGGGGTGAATGGTAATACTAAGGGCTAGAAAACCATCACAGGTTAAGAAATGATCCAGCCTTGCAGCAATATGACCTGGGTCGGTCCTTTTATTGTTCCAAGCATAGTGGTAGAATGAGGGTTTAATATCTATTAGATGCAAGTGGCTTATGAAATCCTCCATGTTTTCTTGGAAAGGGCCTTGGATGATGGATACTCCTTTTTTATCTATATGATGGAGGGTGGTATTAAAGCCCCCTCTAAATATGCAATTGGTTCCAAATTAGAGTCTTTAAGACCTATGAGAGTGTTCTAGCAGTACTGCTTTTCTCTAAAGTGAGCAGATATGTTATGAAACCAGCTCAAGAAAAGATAGAAAATATAGATCAATGCCTTAGAATTCAACCTCTTCGAGGGGGCAACCTCCTTTACATTACATAAATGAACAATTCTTCAATGATTCAAATGACAAAACCTCCTTTCTATATATAGGAGTCTAATGAGTCACAATATAATCCAGCCGACCTAACAATAATAATATAAAGCCACAAAAATAACAATAGAGGGATTCTATGGGCACATTAATAACAATATGGGGGAAATGGGGGCACAACATTATAAATAAGGGGTATAACTACAATAGTAATGGGGTAATCACTAGTATTATAGGGGCCCAACATGCCCCTCGCCTTCAAAAAAGTGTTGTCCTCAACGCTTGAGTAGTTCTGGATACTTCTTCATAAAATTCTCATCCTCCCATGTGGAATCTTCAGCGGATAAGTTCTTCCACTTGATAAGGTACTCTGAAATTGATCGATTTCGTAGCTGTCGAGTTCTTGTTTCTATAACTGCTTCCAGTTCCAATATAATATTTCCTTCCTCTTCAAGTTCTGGCAATATTGTTTGAACTGGGAGCTTGTCGCCTATAACCTTCTTTAAGCATGAAACATGGAAAACTGGGTGCGCAGGAAGCTCCAATTTGTATGCCATAGTACCAATCTTTTGCAACACCTTGTACGGACCATAATACTTTGGTGATAATTTATTATCCTTCTTAGCTTGCTTGAGCGACATTTGCTTATATGGTTGTAGCCGTAGGAATACCCAATCACCTGTGGAGCGATAAAAAGGTGTCTTGTGAACTCCTAATTACCTCACATTAATTATCAACCCAGGGACGACTTTTTATTTCAAGAGTGTACTCTGTCTGAGGCGGCTATTTTCTTAAGAGCAATGTTGTGCAATATAGTGCTTAAAACCCAAAAATAGATGAACGCTTGAAAAAGAAATCTAATTGGAACAGCAAGAAACTAAATCATTCATTCGAACAACCATCAATCGAGGATATGGTAGCAATGACTCAGTCCTCTAGAAATTGATGAAGGAAAAGGAATTAGAGTATGGATCATGGATCTAGGAGCATAATAGCGTCTGCTGTGTCTCACGACAGCCTTGATCCTCCTCTCACACCAAAGCAATACATGCAAGTAAATAAATCAGCAGAAAGTAAAACGGAACAGCGAAATGGAAATAGAACAGCAGCAAATGAAACAGCAATCAAAAGAACTAAATCCCGCGAGTCAAAAGTAAACTTGAACCAAACTCACATTTTGCAATGAAATAACAATCTTCAAAAGCAATTTACTTTATGAGGCGATATTCACAAATGAATTATAGAACAGCAGTTATCATATATACAAAGCACACTAATAGAACAACAATCATATATACATTCAACACACTAAGATAGTAATCTGAGATGAGAACTACGTTTCCAAATACAACATTACTTCCGGATTCCAATAATCATAACTTCAAATAAATCTTGTGATGGTAACGTTTAATACAAAAGCTCTGTAATAGAAATACCCGATTCAGATTGATACCATGAAATCAATTCTGGAAAAGACTTAATAATATAATGCAGAATCGCCACTAGGAATTCGGAAAGAAACATTAATGAATTAATGATCACATAGCATTCGTGCATCAGATTACTGAACAATAAAGATAGCAAACCACGCAAATCACCGTATGATACAATACAATGGCAAGTGTTCGTTGGAGCCGGGCTCGTAGCTTCCAATGGCACCGCCGTAACTTACTTCAGATGCAGGGACGAATTGAACACCAAATCCTTTATATTGATTGCATTACAGAAGTATACAAAATCAGATCTCAGCTAGACTCCATGATCACCATTGGTTCTGAAACTTAGAATTATAAAAACAGTCGTTCTCCATCCCCGTCTCTGATCTTGGGTTTCAAATAAATAAAGAAGATCAGAGCATAGATAATTACAATCATGATTTCTCTTACAAATTTAGGTTGATTCTAACCCATTGATCAACAAGAACAAGGTGGATTTGGGTTTGCAGCTAAGATTTGGAGGGCGGCCGCAACAACAAATCTCAGAAAATCGTGCTCAAAGAACCCTGCTTTTCTCCCTGTACAAGCCGAATTTGAGCAAACTGTTCTTTTTGAAGATAATTGGGCCCGTTCTGGACAAAACCCATGTTCCGGATTTTCCAAATTCGTCTTCATTTGCTCAGAATCTTAACCGTAAAACTGTCACTCCTTAAACCAACGAATTTCTGAGTTGGCTGATTTAAAAATCAAATCTTCAATCTGGAAGTTACTTTGGAGGCTAAAAATGGCGAATGATGTTACAACCAACTTATTAGAACTATCATTGATAAATTAATGCATAATAATCAATTTATTAAAAATAAAAGAGAATAAATAATATTCATCCATGAGAGCATAAATTATTTATAAAATGGATTTAAATGATAAATTATAATAAATGTCATGATGAAGAATGGTGGAAATGGGTGGAATAAACGTTCACAAGTGACAATAATCATGGCATATTAACGACCCCACACACCTCCACACTCAATATGTTGCATGTCCTCATGCAACGAAAACTGAATATATTGCATGTCCTCATGCAACCCAAAGACAAAAACCATGTGTTAACCAAGCAATAAAAATTTGAGAATAACTGAATGCTTCTCTAATTAATGAATATTCAATCTTAGCAATCTTGATGAAGGCATAACAATTTTTACATTGACATTCAACTATATGTATGAAGTTGCAGCAAAATATGATATAGATAACAACAAACTTCATTAAGCATTTTCTCAAAACTACAAACCAGATTTTGTTGAAATGTTGCAAGTAAATTTACAATATATGAATGTCTCTATGATCCAAAAATCAGATCGTTTTGATGCATGGATCATGAGATATAAATAAAATGGCTGTAGGTGAGAGTACATGATTTCCGAAATTGTATGAACCAATTTAACTTGAAATGATCTAGGTTTGTATATTTTAATAGTATGTCTGTGTTTCCTAGAGATCACAAGAATTGAGTTCATAATTTTAAAAATATTATGGAAATCAATTTCTACACTGAAATTGTATGACTGAAATTGCATGCCTTAAATGAGAAAGAAAATAGGAAACATCCATCATGCGTAGCGATTCCTCCCCCTCTCTGAAAAATTAGCATGTCCTCATGCGATGCGAGAAAACAAATAGAGGTGGTTGCTACCAGCTGTTGAATTCTATGCTTGGTGTAAAACAACATGAAATAAGGGAGGTGGTGAGAGTGAATAAGAATAGCACTGGAGGATAAAGAATATGAATGGCGTGGTGATAAGAAAGAAATGAATGAAAAGAACACTCCCCCACACTCGAAAATGACATGCTGCTGAAAAAGGGGAAGTGGTAAAGATGTGGAATGAAAGATGACAAATAATGCTCAAAATGGATTTTTATTAGATTCTCCTAAATTTATAATAAATTAGAAAACTATGCAATTTTACCTCAAGTTTTACCTCCAAAAATGTGGAATGACATATAAATACTGGCAGTTGTTGAAGCTGATGTAGGCAGAGTTGGTGCTGAAAGTGATGCAAAAGGTGGAATCCAGGTAAGCACATAATGTCTGAAAAATTGTTCATGTTCGCAAGTTGCTCGAGCCGCGTCTGTTAGTTGCAATAGTGCGGTCATGCTGTGAATAGAATTTTTCCCATACTTGTTGTTCTCCTGTAAACAAAGCACTATTTTGCATACAATGTGCTTGAATCCATAGTGTTAGCTTTGAATATCAACAGATAAGATGCATGCAAAATTGCAATTAGAAAAACTTATGTATACATGCAATACTACTATGTTGTCAAATCAACAAGGTATGGCAAAGTGTAGTAATCATATCGCATGCAACCCCATAATGCATACATTCCCCCCCTCCAATGGGAAAAAGGGTTCCATAACCATAAAGCATATGAGAGGGGTGGTGCGGACGGCAAGGCAATGGAATGAACAATATATCAGTAAGGGAGGCAGAGTACACTTATGAAGGATAGGACGGTGAAAATTATGGTTATATTGAGAGGAAAGTGTGTAAAGATAGTTATGAAAAAGAGATAGGACGCTTTGGATTGATGATAGTTTATACAAAACGAAAAAGGACAACAATGTGCTAAAAAGATGCTTTGCTGATAGTATTCTAGCTGAAAATGATGCGGTTGATCATAAAACAATTGCTCATGCATAAAGGTTCAAAACAGGGAAAAAGTTAAGGAAATAACTTCTCTGATAAAAAGAAAATAAGAAAAGGGTATTATAATAATAATTGACGAAAAGATATAACTTCAATACCATAAGCAGAGCCTCTGCTGCCAGCAGGCGTCCATAGCCTCGGCAGGGTTGCTTTTTAACCCATATGAGCCAGGATCCTCAATTTATAAATGGAGAGTTTTAGTGTTGTTCTACAGAAGAGATCAGTGTGCTGGCGTGGTAACCAGACAACCACACTGCCATTCACTAGGAGGTAGCAAAAGTGATCAGGCCGGCTCGTGATGAGACCTCCTGTTCCAAGGATAATTTGGCTATCCAATGGATCATAACCCTGGTGTGGTGGCCATAATGGAAATGTCACTTTGTTACAGCCTTATGAACATGGTAGGCTGGCTCGTAATGAGACCCCCTATCCTCCATCTGCGAACAAAATTTTGTTGTTATTACACATTTTTATGATAAAAAGAGGGAGGCTCAGTACTCCTTAAGAGCATGGATGGCGGAAGAAGTTGAACATGTCAATATAAAAAAATATACCCATAATCTCATTTATTACAGACAGAGAAGATTATAACCAGGAAGGGTGGAACCAGCATGGTATTAAGATGATCAATCAGTGTCATGTACAGCAGAAAACAATGCAGTAAAGGAATATATAAATAATTGTGTCCCCCTTTTTTTTTATAAAAAGAATCTATCATCAAGGAGCTGTCCTGTTAAAGATCATAACGTGAATAATATTAACTTTGCTTCAAAAGAATCCATAATTCCTGTCCTCATAAAAGTAGTGTACTTCATGTCGTGAAAGAGAATCAGGAGAATGTGGTTGAGCTGAACTATGAATAATCCCACAAGAGAAAAGAAAGGGTTGCCCTCAAAAATATTCTCAAAGTGTTGCTCTTTTGAATGAACAGCAAAAACACTCAAAAGGTGGTGTTCCAAAGAAAATGCACACCAAAAAACAAAAATACACACAGAAAACGCGAAAATGCAAATGTCGTTCCTTTTGAAAGAGAAGAATCCATGCAAGCAAAAACTCGAACTGCTGTTCCTTTTGAAAAAGGAACAACAAAAACTCAAACTGCTGTTCCTTTTGAAAAAGGAACAGCAAAAATCTCAAACTGTTGTTCCTTTTGAAAAAGGAACAACAAAAAAACTCAAACTGCTGTTCCTTTTGAAAAAGGAACAGCAAAAAACTCAAACTGCAAAAAACTCAAACTGCTGTTCCTTTTGAAAAAAGAACAGCAAAAAAACTCAAACTGCTGTTCCTTTTGAAAAAGCAACAGCAAAAAACTCAAACTGCTGTTCCTTTTGAAAAAGGAACAGCAAAAACACGCACTGCTGTTCCTTTTGAAAAAGGAACAGCAAAAACACGCACTGTTGTTCCTTTTGAAAAAGGAACAGCAAAAAACTCAAACTGCTGTTCCTTTTTTAAAAAAGGAACAACAAAAACTCAAACTGCTGTTCCTTTTGAAAAAGGAACAGCAAAAAACTCAAATTGCTGTTCCTTTTGAAAAAGGAACAACAAAAACTCAAACTGCTGTTCATTTTGAAAAAGGAACAGCAAAAAACTCAAATTGCTATTCCTTTTGAAAAAGGAACAGCAAAAACACGCACTGCTGTTCCTTTTGAAAAAGGAACAGCAAAAACTCAAACTGCTGTTCCTTTTGAAAAAGGAACAACAAAAACTCAAACTGCTGTTCCTTTTGAAAAAGGAACAGCAAAAAAACTCAAACTGCTGTTCCTTTTGAAAAAGGAACAGCAAAAAAACTCAAACTGGCGTTCCTTTTGAAAAAGGAACAACAAAATGTGAAAGTGCAAAAAGTGCTGTTCCATTTCGAAAAGGCACAGCAAAATGTGAAAGTGCAAAAGTGCTGTTCCATTTCGGAAAGGAACAGCAGCTGTTCCATTTCGAAAAGGAACAGCAAAATGAATTGTGAAAAAGGAACAACAAAATGAATGGCTGATAAAAAAAGTGTTATTCCTTTAGAAAATAAAAAACGAAAATGATGTTCCTTTGAAAAAGGAACAACAGGAACGACAAAAATGCACACAAATGCTGTCCCTTCAGAAAAGGAACAGCAAAATACACAACCATAAAATGCAAACACGCGAAGAATGAATTAGCTGTTCACTGCAGTGATGCTGAGGATGAGTTGCACTTCGAATGAAGCAACACCTGAAACACAAAATATAAGAGAAATTAGAAAAGAAACAACAAAAAGCAGTATGTAAATAAATAAATTGAGTTGCAACAGCTATGATGTTATGTCAAAAAAATGATCTATTTGAAAAATGTTTTGGCAGCAGTGACAAGACATGAATCTTGAAATTGAAATCAATTCTTCATTTGTTCTATTATGAATCCGTTGGGTAATGATTTGGATAAAATTCCTTTGTTCTATAAAAATTTCTTTGAAAAATCACTCGTCCATAAGTTGACCTTCTTTATTTTCCCAGGACCTGCAAAAAAACGAGTGTCTACCTGCAATAAAACATTCAATCGTGGAGAAAGAGAGGTGCGCGGGCTCCCCTAATCCAAGAATTATGCAAAAAACAACAAGTAGTTACTCTGTATAACAAATCCATAGAGAAAATAACAAAGTAAAATTTATTTGTTACCTGCGGGAGAGCAGTGGTCGACCATACTAACCAGCAGTGCTTTAATCACAACTTCTTTGTTTTTCGTCCAAATTGAGTGATTCCAAAGCCAAATGAGAGCTAATTCAAAGGTGTATCTCCAATAGAAACAGGTTTTAAAAACTCAATGATATGATATGTCAAATTTGTTTAGAACAACCTGCATAATAGACTCATTTCCGATTACCCGGCTTAGACCAACAGTTGATATTTCAAGCATAACTTTTTCGTTTGATGTCGGATTCAAATGATTCAAATTGGAAATTAAAATAGATTAATTTATTGATCTCCAATAGAAACAGGTTTTGAAGACAAGAAGAATTGATAGGTCAAATATTGTAAGGAACAGCCGGAAAGACATAGTTTTAAGGGTGCTGATTTACGATAGACAGTCAGTATTTTGATCATAACTTCCCCATACGATATCGAAAATAAGTGATTCCAATTGCATTGTAAACTAGATTCATAGGGGAATCTACCATAGAAACAGGTTTTAAAAATTCATTCATTTAGGCCTCCAAAAACTGACTGTCCCAACTCTGTTCCTGAGCTGCCCGCTAGACATCCGGTCAATGTTTTGGCTCTAACTTTTTCGTTTCAAATCCAAATTGAGTGATTCAAATTGGATTGGAAAGTAGACATCAAGGGATACCTAGGGTAGAAACAGGTTTTAAAAATATTCACTTTTGGTCCCTCAAAACATGACTGTCCCAACTGTTTTTCCAGAAAGTTCATCAAGCCTGCAAGCCAAAAAAAAGGAAATTCAAGCATTTTTTTTAAAATTGGTGATAAAAATGAAAATGAGTGTTTGTAGAACTTATTATTTCCATTATGATTCATCTACATACACAAATTATAAAAAAATTATCACCGATGTTGATTTGCATAGCATGTTGCAACAAAAACCCTAGTTTTACAAAAGAGCAAAATGCACTTATTTATATCTTTATTTTATTTTATTTTCTACACTAACCTATTTTGATTTGAAAAATGAATATAGCTACGTATATGAGTACTTCCAGTGAAGCCATTTTCGACATAAGGCTTCATGTATATGCATACCCAAATTTGAAAAATGCATGTTAATGGATATTAGGGTATGAGAAGGTGGCTTCCCTTGAAAAAATGATATCAAAAATTGTTGAAGCATGGAGTGATGTTGCAAACAAATGATGGAGTGAAACCAATCTTCAATGTATCCTTTACTTTTTTGATCTTGCATAGCCATCATATCATGAAGTCCTTGGTCTTTTAAAATAACTTGTTGATGCATCCTACAAGAAACCCTAGCTTCTACAATTTTTGCATTTGAAACATTCTGAATCTCATTGTAGGTTTTCTCTAATGACACATGTGAGATAGAATGGGTGGGAAGGGTGGGTAAATTTTCCAGCTCAACATTGTAAGCATGTTGTACTGGTTTATTATGGTGGGGGTGTGAAATTAGTTGAGCAGGAGCATTTTGATGATGTGGCTGATTGGGTTGTGTGAATGGGCAAGCAAGGTGTTGTGAAAGAGCTGGTGGAGAATATGGAGAATGTGCTTGTGCTACAAGATGAGGGAGAGTAGTCATGCCATCATAAGATGAACCATGCCCAACTTGTAAACAAGATAGGTGGTTATATTGAAATTGACATGGCTGCCCTAACACATTAGCATTCCATAATGGATTATGCAAGTATGACAATGAAGAAAGAGTGTTTTGAACCATACCTATAGGCCTTGTTTTCCGTGGTTTTGACCTTGTTGCAGCTTCCTTACCTCTTTGATATGCTACTTCCATCCTAGGTAAGGAAGAGTGAATATCTATAAGATGCTCCTTTCGGTCATGAGAACAAAACATTTTATCACATTCTTCATTTTTATGAACCTGCAAAACATCCAATTTTTCATTTAGAGAGCTAATAAAATCAACTTTAAAATGTTCAAACAACACATTGATTTCAGCTCTTATGTCTCCTGTTCTTGTAGCAGATTTGGAAAACAAAGAAAAAACATCTCTAGGATTCTTACCAGCCTTGGAGATTCCTCTTGAATACCTTATGCACAACTCACAAACATCATCATATGATAACTGAAAAACATCACCTTTTCCTATCAGATTTAAAAGTTCTAAAAATTCATCTTTGATTCCTTTAAGAAGGCGTGTTTTTAAGATCTCTTTTTCCAAATGCTTATATTTTGATTTTTGAAGGTTATAATGAAATCGATCTACATAATCCTCCAAACTTTCATCTTCCCCTTGTATCATATCGAAAATATCTTCATTGGCTTTGCAATAGTCTTGGTACTTTTTCAAGAATATGTTCTTCATGTCCTCCCATGATTGGATGCAATTCCCACCTAGGCTCATGAACCATCGGAGAGCTGCTCCTTTTAGAGTAAGAGGAAACACTTTCAATCTTTGATCATTAGTACAATAATCATATCCTCTACAAAGTATTTCAAACTCAAACAAAAATGTATGTGGATCTTCATTTGCTAAACCATGAAAATTTGGTAAAGATGGGGGAATTATGTGCATTTGTGTTACTCCTCCTAGATCTTTGATAGGAAATTCAAAAGTAGAAACGTGAGCCATTTCTTACCATAGTTTAAGACGTTCTTCATGTGTTTCTTCGAGGCTCCTTCTTCAAATGTTCCTGTCAATCGGTTAGTGAAATGGGTGGTGCTTACATCACCCCTTGTGTGAGATCATGTGATTCATTTTTTTTTTTAAATTCCTATCTTTTTTCCTAATCATTCACAAAAATTCAAACATCTATTTCTACCCTAGGTTTTTTAAGAGTCCTGCTGGAAAGCGGACGGTGGAGCAGGGCTTTTACATGCTCCGTACGCAGGTTCTTACCTTCCGTTTTTAAGATCCAACTCTTCCCTAGCAGGCACTCATCAGATTCACACTACTCTTTAGAAATGGCTACACTCTCCCCGGCAACGGCGCCAAAATGTGGAGCGATAAAAAGGTGTCTTGTGAACTCCTAATTACCTCACATTAATTATCAACCCAGGGACGACTTTTTATTTCAAGAGTGTACTCTGTCTGAGGCGGCTATTTTCTTAAGAGCAATGTTGTGCAATATAGTGCTTAAAACCCAAAAATAGATGAACGCTTGAAAAAGAAATCTAATTGGAACAGCAAGAAACTAAATCATTCATTCGAACAACCATCAATCGAGGATATGGTAGCAATGACTCAGTCCTCTAGAAATTGATGAAGGAAAAGGAATTAGAGTATGGATCATGGATCTGGGAGCATAATAGCGTCTGTTGTGTCTCACGACAGCCTTGATCCTCCTCTCACACCAAAGCAATACATGCAAGTAAATAAATCAGCAGAAAGTAAAACGGAACAGCGAAATGGAAATAGAACAGCAGCAAATGAAACAGCAATCAAAAGAACTAAATCCCGCGAGTCAAAAGTAAACTTGAACCAAACTCACATTTTGCAATGAAATAACAATCTTCAAAAGCAATTTACTTTATGAGGCGATATTCACAAATGAATTATAGAACAGCAGTTATCATATATACAAAGCACACTAATAGAACAACAATCATATATACATTCAACACACTAAGATAGTAATCTGAGATGAGAACTACGTTTCCAAATACAACATTACTTCCGGATTCCAATAATCATAACTTCAAATAAATCTTGTGATGGTAACGTTTAATACAAAAGCTCTGTAATAGAAATACCCGATTCAGATTGATACCATGAAATCAATTCTGGAAAAGACTTAATAATATAATGCAGAATCGCCACTAGGAATTCGGAAAGAAACATTAATGAATTAATGATCACATAGCATTCGTGCATCAGATTACTGAACAATAAAGATAGCAAACCACGCAAATCACCGTATGATACAATACAACGGCAAGTGTCCGTTGGAGCCGGGCCCGTAGCTTCCAATGGCACCGCCGTAACTTACTTCAGATGCAGGGACGAATTGAACACCAAATCCTTTATATTGATTGCATTACAGAAGTATACAAAATCAGATCTCAGCTAGACTCCATGATCACCATTGGTTCTGAAACTTAGAATTATAAAAACAGTCGTTCTCCATCCCCGTCTCTGATCTTGGGTTTCATTTAAATAAAGAAGATCAGAGCATAGATAATTACAATCATGATTTCTCTTACAAATTTAGGTTGATTATAACCCATTGATCAACAAGAACAAGGTGGATTTGGGTTTGCAGCTAAGATTTGGAGGGCGGCCGCAACAGCAAATCTCAGAAAATCGTGCTCAAAGAACCCTGCGTTTCTCCCTGTACAAGCCGAATTTGGGCAAACTGTTCTTTTAGAAGATAATTGGGCCCGTTCTGGACAAAACCCATGTTCCTGATTTTCCAAATTCGTCTTCATTTGCTCAGAATCTTAACCGTAAAACTGTCACTCCTTAAACCAGCGAATTTCTGAGTTGGCTGATTTAAAAATCAAATCTTCAATCTGGAAGTTACTTTGGAGGCTAAAAATGGCGAATGATGTTACAACCAACTTATTAGAACTATCATTGATAAATTAATGCATAATAATCAATTTATTAAAAATAAAAGAGAATAAATAATATTCATCCATGAGAGCATAAATTATTTATAAAATGGATTTAAATGATAAATTATAATAAATGTCATGATGAAGAATGGTGGAAATGGGTGGAATAAACGTTCACAAGTGACAATAATCATGGCATATTAACGACCCCACAGCACCTACATCAAAACTTCTTTCACTGCGATGTTGATCTGCCTGTTGTTTCATTCTATTCTGTGCCAACACGAGGTTATCCTTTAAGAGTTGGAGGACTTGTTGTTGATGTTCGATGTGATGTTCCACTGCCTGAACCTTAGAATTTTCTCTTAAATATGATGTGATGGATGGTGGTTGATACCCATAAAGTGCCATAAATGGGGTCATTTTTATTGCTGTATGAAAGGAAGTGTTATACCACCATACAGCCAGAGGCAACGATTTGACCCATTGTGTCTGTTTATCAGATACAAAGCAATGAAGATATCCTTCCAAACATTTGTTTACTATCTCAGTTTGCCCATCAGATTGAGGATGATAAGATGAGCTATGAGCTAACTGAGTACCAAGACAAGAAAATAATTCTGTCCAAAAATTTCCAATGAAAATGGGATCTCTGTCACTTACAATAATCTTTGGGTTTCCATGTAGCTTTTGAATTGCTTCCATAAATGCAGTAGAAACTGTACTAGCTTTAAATGGATGTGATAATGCACAAAAGTGTGCATACTTGGTAAGTCTGTCAACTACCACCATGATGACACTCTTTCCCTCAGACTTGGGTAAACCTGTGATAAAATCCATTGATACCTCCTCCCAATGTTGGCTTGGAATGGATAAAGGTTGTAATAGACCCGGTGTCTTAATTGTTTCAACTTTATTTTGTTGGCAAACCAAACATTCCGCCACAAACTTTTGAATATTTGATTTAAGGCCATCCCAAAAAAATTCCTTCTTAACCCTATGGTAAGTTTTTAAAAATCCTGAGTGCCCTCCTAAGGGAGAAGTGTGCAATTCCATAAGAATCTTTTGTTTTAGCTGGGAATTCTTACAGAGGTATAAACGATCTTTGTACCATAACGAATCATTTTGCCAGCTAAATGTATCAGACGTACTGGAATCTTGTTGTAGCTTTCGAATAAGTGCCCACACTTCTTCGTCATTCTTCCATTCCTCCCTTGCTTCATTTATCCAATCTAGTTGGATGATAGAAATAGTGCACAACAATGCTTCCACATCCTCATCTTTTCTTGAGAGTGCATCTGCCACCACATTTTTCTTCCCTTTTTTGTAGATGATTTCAAAGTCATAACCCAACATCTTTGTGACCCACTTTTGTTGCTCTTGAGAGGATAATCTTTGTTCTAAAAAGTATTTAAGGCTATCATGATCCGTTTTTACCTTGAAGTGTCTTCCCATTAGGTAGGGTCGCCATTTCTTAAGTGCATGAAGTGTTGCCAACATTTCCTTCTCATAAATAGCTTTTCTTAAAAACTTTCCCTTGATTGGACGACTTTCAAAAGCAATGGGTCTTTCATCTTGCATTAGAACAGCACCAATTCCATTTCCTGAAGCATCACATTCCACAATAAAGGTTTTTGTGAAGTCTGGTGTAGCTAAGACCGGTGCTTGGCACATTGCCTCTTTAAGATGTTCAAAGGCCTTTGTTGCTTCCAGAGTCCATGAAAATGCATCTTTCTTCAATAATGTCGTTAGAGGTGCTGCTATTCTCCCATAATTCTTAGCAAACTTGCGATAATACCCTGTCAACCCAAGAAATCCGTGCAGATTCTTTATGGATGTGGGGATTTTCCATTCTTTAATGGCTTTAATTTTGCTAGGGTCTACCTTAACTCCTTCATGAGATACAAAATGACCCAAATATTCCACCTCCTGGACTCCAAAGAAACATTTGGATCTTTTTGCATATAATTGTTTCTCCTCCAATATTTGTAGCACCCTGTCAACATGTTCAACATGATCCTTCCAAGACTTGTTGTAGATAATTATATCATCAAAAAATACTAACAAATTTTTTCTAAGGAATGGTTTGAAAATTGAATTCATCAAACCTTCAAATGTTGAAGGTGCATTGGTAAGGCCAAAAGACATGATGGTTTGAAAATTGAATTCATCAAACCTTCAAATGTTGAAGGTGCATTGGTAAGGCCAAAAGACATGACCAAAAATTCATAATGACCCTCATGAGTTCTAAATGCCGTTTTCGGAATGTCTTCAATCTTCATTCTGATTTGATGATATCCTGAATGAAGATCCAACTTGGTGAAGTAAATTGATCCATGCAATTCATCCAGTAATTCATCAATGACAGGAATGGGGAACTTATCTTTAATAATGAGCTTGTTGAGCTCCCTATAATCCGGACACATGCGCCCTGATCCATCCTTCTTGTGCACCAATACTACTGGAGCAGAGAAATAACTTTGACTCGGTTGAATTATACCAGCCTCTAGCATTTCTGCAACCATACGTTCAATTTCACTTTTTTGGACATAGGGATATTTGTACGGCCTGATGTTTGGAGGAAAACTTCCTAGAATCAGATGAATAGCATGATCATGATCACACATAGGTGGGAGAACTTTGGGAGTCTCACATACCTTGGAATGCTTGTCCAAGACTTTTTGGAGATCTGGAGAAATAGATGATTCTAATGTGGAAACATCTAGCGAACATAATTGTGCAATTACACCCCTTTTCTCCTTTTTTAGAAGCTTTGTCATACCATTAGAGCTGATTATCTTTCCTGGTTTCCTTGCAATACCCCTTAATTCAACTTCCTTTCCTTCCATAGAAAATTTGATGAAAAGTTCTTGAAAATTAAAAGCTATTGTACCCAAGGATTGTAGCCATTGGACTCCTAGTACAACATCAGCACCTCCCATTGGAATGGAAAACATTGGGCTAGTCAATACATATTCTCCCATGGATAGCTTGATATTATGGCACTTTCCAGAGAAATTTATTGTTCCTCCATTTGCAATCATCACTTGACACTCTGGTGCTGGATATAAGAAGCAATTCAATTCTTTTGCTACCCTACAGTGAATAAAATTGTGGGTGTTTCCTGAATCAATCAACACTATTACCTTTTTCTTCTTGATTTGTCCTTCTATCTTGATGGTTTGAGGAGTGGTAATTCCCACCAATGCATTACAAGATATGGTCGGATTTATTTGTTCTTCATCTAGGCTTTGTTCCTGGAGCATATCCTCTTCTTTTGACCTTTCTTGCTCCTTTTCTTCTTCCTCTTCACAATCTATGTAGAATAATTTCTTCTCAGCACACTTATGACCTTTAGTGTATTTGCTATCACAACTGTAACAAAGCCATTTTGCTCTTTTTTCTTCCAATTGTTGTGGTGTCAACCTTATAGGTTGTGGAAGACTAGGGGCAACTGCACTTCCGTCTTTATAGTTGTGAGTGGTATGCTTCCTGGTTGCCATAATTTTGCTTTCCATTTTTCTTGCTAACCTGAATGCCTTCTCTAATGAATCAGGTTCCCAAAGGCGAACATCATGTTGGATATTATCCTTTAAAGACCCTATGAACACATCAATCCTATGCTCCTCTGGAATATCTTTTACCCTTATGTTCAATTTTTGGAACTCCTCAATGTGCTCCATTATTGAACCCTTTTGTTTGAGACTTATCAATTGGCTAAAAAAAGTGTTGCTTTTTGTAACCTCATAATGTGCTATCAATTCTTCCGTAAAAATTTCCCAAGTGATAAATTTTTTACGAGAGCAAAGCCATTGATACCATACAAAATGATTTGGTTCCAAATATAAAGTTGCCATACGTACCTTTTGTGTGTTTTGCACATTATTGAGATCGAAGAATTGCTCCATCTGTAATATCCATGTGGCGGGATCCTTGCCATCAACCTTCCTCATATTGATTTTTGGAATATGGTGGGTCTTCGATCCAACATTAGAGTCTATGGAATCATGATTAACATTTCTTTTGCTCACATCATGAGTTTCCTTTACAACCTTTTCACCATTAGTAAGTATTTCTTGTAGAAAATTTGTCAAATTTGTCTTCAAATCTTCCATGTTTGTCTTCAAATATGTCCTCAAATATGTCTTCAAATCATCCATCTTAGATTCCATTCCCTTTATCTTAGATTCCGCGCCATTTATCTTAGCTTCCACGCCATTTATCTTAGCTTCTGTTAGATTTTGTGAGCGTGACATTTGTTGCACTTGTTCTTGTAATTTTGATATATCATGTAGCATTTCTTCCTCTTCTTCATGAGTCATGCTAGAGCTTTCAGGTTCCTTACTAGGTGTTTGCATTTTCTTTCCTCGGGGCATTAGTGACCGATAATAATGCTTTACTATGCCCTTTGAATTCCTTCAAACCAAGCTTATGCAAAAATTAAAAAAAAAAACTACACACCTTTTTTCACTTTGTAGAAGCCTGATATTGAATCTGTTGTATCTCTGTAATTTCGGATCATCCACTTCTGAAATTTTGACCTGTAGTAGCCTTCTGAGTCCTCTTTCCAATGCCACAAGTCTGACCCAAATTGGTTTCTCTAAGGAAGAGTTATGTGAAATCTCCCACAGTGACTTGCTTATAGACTAGTTCAGTAGAGCAAACTTGTACGACATGTCACGAGTCATTGTTTTGACCTATGGATATGAAAATGCATAAAAGAAACTACAGTCTGTCCTCTTTCGGTACCTTCTTATGAAATTTCAATCCGATCCTCAGAGAGAAAGTTATGACAATTTTCCCCAGGTCACCTATTTTGAATGTAATTCAGGAGTCTGCAAAAAGACTAACTTCCTCATATCATATCTCCGAAAATATCATGCGAAAAGCTCTGAAATTCGGACCCAAGGTTCAATGCGATTTCTTCTCAAATGGGTTTTTTTTCGACTTCTGAAACGTGACAGAAAAAAAAGTTATAGCAAAAATTCCACCATGATCTGTTTGGAGCAGCGAAACCCTAGAATCCAAAGATCTGATACCAAATGTTATGAAACCAGTTCAAGAAAAGATAGAAAAGATAGATCAACACCTTAGAATTCAGCCTCTTCGAGGGAGCAACCTCCTTTACATTACATAAATGAACAATTCTTCGATGATTCAAATGAAATAACCTCCTTTCTATATGTAGGAGTCTAAGGAGTCACAATATAATCCAGTCGACCTAACAATAATAATATAAAGCCACAAAAATAACAATAGAGGGATTCTATGGGCACATTAATAACAATATGGGGGCAATGGGGGCACAACAATATAAATAAGGGGTATAACTACAATAGTAATGGGGTAATCACTAGTATTATAGCGACCCAACAAGATATATATATATATATATATATATATATATATATATATATATATATATATATATTGATGATAAGACATACCTAGTTTGTTGCAAGAATCCAGAAGTGTAATGAATGACCAATGCACTTGCTTACCAGTAGGGTGGCTACCCGCTTACCCAACTCCTCAATTAAAGTTAAGGAAAGGGATAGTAATATCATCAATTCTCATTCTAGTGTTTGGACACATCATCTAAGATATTCATCTCATCCTCAAAGCCTCATAGCCAGAACCTTTTAACCTTGTGTGTGTGTGTGTATCATTAACAATTTAATTAAATAAAATTATTATAAAAAAAATATGATTGGATGAAGATAAAAGGAGTCTATTCTATTTAGCTAAGATGATAATTAATAAAAACCCATTTTTTATTAAAAATATCATATAAAAAAAAGAATACTTTATTTATTAAAAAAATTAAATTTATAAATCTTTTTATTATATAAAATAATGATTTTACTATAAATTTAATTTTTTGTTATAAAATTACATTTTTTAATAAAAAAAATTAATAAAAAGATTAACTTAGAAAATATTTTGGTACATATAAAACTATAATTTTGTCTCTAAAATCAAAGTGAAGTAATGTGTGATAATTAACAACATTGTCCATTTTAACTATTTTTGGTATGAAAGTAGATTCACATTGATATTTACAACTCATTGATATATTTAATGTGAATGGAATCTATAAAATAATTGGAAAACAAATATATTGAAAATGGATAATTATTAAAATTCTTTTACCATTTTTTATAAGGTTGTTTGAATTTGTCTTAAAATAAGATAGTTTCAATATTTGGAAAATAATTAATATTATAATGTTTGAGTTTTTATTATAATTATTTAATTAATTTTAGTTATAATGTATGGTTGTTTATAACTCAATGGGTTATCATTAATATTGGTTAAGTGTTATGAATTGCAAGTAAGAGATTTAGGAATTAACTCTTTAGGGTGTTTACTTATTATTTGATATTATAGCCCTAACTAAATGTTTAAAGAAAAAAGAGTTAAAAGCACATTGATTTTTTGACCATTATGAAGAAGAGAGAAAATAAGAAGATGTAATGGCTCTTATACTCCTAGAAGATGGTTAAGATTTTCTTTTAAAGTCAACCAGGGTTAAAACTAACTAGCCAAATAAAAGTTTTATACAATGTTATAAAAAAAACGAGGTAAAAGTTCTAATTGAACCTATAATATATTAATTTCCTATAGTTGATTCATGTAGACAATAAGTAAAAAGGGTAAACAAGCAGTAGTTATCACATCGTTCAACCTAGGAAACACTCAATCATAACCTAGAAAGCAATTTACGAAAACTATAAATGATTTGGGTAAAGCATGTAAGCTTTCCAAATAAAAGTTGAATACAAAAAGGATGTTACAACCAACATAAAATGAGTTGTTGGGTATATGACCAAAGTCCCACATTGACTAGAAGTGGGGAGGATCATGGATATATAAGGATGGACAAATATCTCCATTGGTATGCGGCCTTTTGGCAGTAAGTCCAAAAGCAAATCCATGAGGGCTTAGGCCCAAAGTGGACAATATCATACCATTGTGGAGATATGTGGTGTCCAGAGTCCTTACAAGTGGTATCAGAGCCATGCCTCGAAGTTAGCCAAGTGGATGAATCCTCGGAATACCGAACGAAGGTGGTGGGCCCCAATAATATCACGATGGGATCCATGGATGAGCTCGGTTAGATAGGCGGTGTGCTCCAGATTCTTCATGGACGTGTCCTAGTCCCAACACGGTGAAGAGGAGTTGACCTAGGATAGAGCAAGATCTCGAGGCAGGTGATGCTTCCATGTAAGGTGTGTGCTTCCAACGCATTGGAGCGGAGAATCCTGGTTGGTAGAGAGTGGACGGATGGATAATCGTTTGAGGGGAGGCTCGATGGTCCTTTGTTCGAGGGGAGGATTGTTGGGTATACGACCAAAGTCCCATATTGACTAGAAGTGGGGAGGATCATGGGTATATAAGGATGGACAAATATCTCCATTGGTATGAGGCCTTTTGGCGGAAGCCCAAAAGAAAATCCATGAGGGCTTAGGCCCAAAGTGTGTTAGGATATTCCGACACATAGGATATAGTTAAGTTCAACTTGGTCTAGTATAGAGTTAGGTAAAGTGTGTTTCTTTACCGTTGTACATTTTGTAACTTACAATCCGACGGTCACGATATGTAGTGATCCGACGGTTCACTCTCACCTCGGTATTACCGACACTTGATCCGTGGCTTGACACCCGATTGGTCCATGAGTTCTATTTAAAGCGCATGGAGGGTCATTGTTCGGGTAATCCGTGCATGAGAGAAGCTTATGTAAATTTTCATTCTTTGATTAATAAATTGCCTGTAGTACCCACGTTTGGACAGGTCGTGGACTGTTTCCCTCCTTGCACTCTGAGGGTTTTAACCACGTCAAAAATACTGGTGTATTGATTTGAGATCTGGTTGTGAGCGGTGTCCTTTTGGTATTCGTTCTGTGGAACTTACCCTGTAAATTCCTACATGGTATCAGAGCTATTTGAGGGCCGCGTCCGTTGGTGATCCAAATCTGAAGCCGGTAGAACTGCATGCGGCTGTCGTTTCCTAGATCTATTGTTTCTGACTACTTTCGGGCCGAGGGGACTGCTCTGTTGCGTTTAGAGCATCTGTTCCAGTGAGGAACCCCTTTCGTTTCACGCGAAAAGGTTTCCGGTAGCCCTAGCTGCGTCATTTTTCAGATCGGGAGGTATACAGTGTTTTTTTTGCAGTTTACTGTTATTTTCTCTCTGCTTATTTCGGTCTCAGTTTATTTAGCCTTTTTTTTTAACCGGATCTATACCTTTCATTTCTGCGTATGCTCTTTGCCCTGCGACTCTGTGCGATCTGGGCAAATCAGAAACAGAAAGGAAGGATTTTTCTCATGCGTATGCTCTTTTCCCTGCACCTTAGTGTGATCTCGGAAAATCAGAAACATTGAGAAAAATATTTAGTTTTTCGGCTAAAGCTAACTTTGAGATTTTTTTTTTTTAAATTTCTAGTTTTTTGGCTAAAGCTAACTTCGAGCCGCAAGGTTCGTTTTTCTTTGCATATTCGTGTTGGGTTTTGTGTTTTGTATGGAAAAAGAGCTTTCTCAAGGCAAGCACGCAAACCAAGGCCCCCCCCCCCTCTCTCTCTCTCTCTCTCTCTCTCTCTCAAATTTTTTGTATAGATCAATTGGTTCAAAGCTATTTTAAGAGAGTAGAGGTCTTGGGTTCAAGTCTCCATTTTGTGGGGGCGGATTTTTTCATTCCCGCACATTCGCGCACTTTGCCGGCAACGTCAACAATTTTTTTTTCAAAAAGCCATAACTTCTTCATCCGGAAGCCTTTTTCAGAGCCGTTTTTTTTTAAACCGCCTATTTTTTCGAGATCTATCCATTGGAACACTTACTTTCAGCATCTTCAGCTTCAGTTTTTTTTTTAAATGGAAAGTCCATGCCAAGTCATTCTTGACAGCACTAACTACTTCCAATGGGTAGCCTACATGGAAGATTTACTTAGAAGTAAAGGTCTCTTCAGAATAGCCACAGACCAAGAGAAGAAACCAAAAGATGAAGACAAGGCGGCAAAATGGGAAAATAGACAAGATCAAGCACGTGGTTTGATAGGGATGTCTATTTCTCCTGATCTTAGATTCCACATTGCAGAACTTGAGACTCCTCATGAAGCATTAGAAAAACTTGCTAAAGTTTTTGGGATTAAAAATGAAATTAGAGCCCATCAACTTGAAAATGAGCTGCTTACTTTGGATCCTAATAATTTTTCTTGCATTGAAGATTTCTTGTCCAAATTCAAGACCCTTAGATATCTCTTGGAAGGTGTTAAAGTTAAGAAAGAAGATGGTAACCTTATTTATTCCATCCTTACTAAGTTGGGACCAGCCTACTCTGTATTTGTTTCCACTTTCCATTCTACAAGGGAAGCTTTCATTTGTCAAGGACAAGACTACAAGGCCCCTTCCTTTGACTCCTTTTGTGATTCCTTAATAAGAGAACAAGAAAAACTCTTACACCTTGGTCTTCTTAATCTTGGAAACTCTTCCACGAAAGCGTTAGCCGCCCAGCAGCAACCAAATTCAAAGAATCCTAAGAAGTCATATCCTCAAAAGAATGGTCCTAAACCATCTCAGCCTCAAAATGAAAGATCATTTCAGCAAAATGATAAGACCAATAAAAACAAATGGAAGAAGACTGATAGACATTGTAACTTTTGTAATCGAGATGGCCACTTAGAATCTAAATGCTTTAAGAAGATGGAAGCCTTGGAAGCCGCAATGAAGAAACATAACATCCATGTGGAGCCTACTTCAACTTCAACTTCCGGAATGGCACTTTCTGCATGTCATTGTCAATCATCTCAGTCTGGTTATGCATTAAATGTATCTTCTTCTTCTTCTCATTCTCATGAGTGGCTCATTGATTCTGGAGCCTCTTGTCACATGGCCAAAAACCAAGCCATGTTTTCTTCTTTAAATGATTGTAACACCAAAAATATATATATTGGTGATGATAGATCTCTTAATGTTGTAGGGACTGGAACTGTTCATCTAGACAATGGTCAGTTTAATGATGTATTATGTGTTCCAACCTTATCCTGCAACCTTCTATCTGTCTATCAGATAACTCATTCAGGTGAAGGTAAAATTGTTGAATTTTCACCTCATGATGTTGTAATCAAGGATCTAAAAGATCCTAAACAGATTCTAGCTACTGGTCTTGCTGATGATTCCAAAAGGTTGTATAAGTTTCACAACTTTGGGTCATCCAATCTTCCCTCAGTATTTGTTGCTCATAATGATGAAGTGAGCAAACTTTGGCATGAGCGATTTGGTCACTTAAACTATCGCTCCCTTCAGCATCTATGTAAAGAAAATATGGTGACAGGTCTTCCTATGGTATCTTGCAAAGATGGTGTTTGTTCCGGATGTGTACTCGGAAAACATCATCGGGACAGTTTTGACAAACGTGCCTCTTGGCACGCCTCAGCCCCTTTACAGCTTGTGCACAGTGATTTATGTGGTCCTCTTCCTGTTGCTTCATTCTCTGGCTGCAAGTACTTCTTAACTTTCATTGATGATTTCTCCAGACGCACTTGGGTATACTTCTTAAAACTCAAGAGCGAAGTATTTAACACTTTTTTGGCCTTCAAAGCCTTTGTTGAAAAACAATCTGGACATCAAATTCTTAAGCTAAGAACTGATAATGGTGGAGAATATGTTAAAAACACATTCATCAACTTTTGCACCGAAAATGGAATTCAAATGCAACATACTGTTCCATACACTCCACAACAAAATGGTGTAGCTGAAAGGAAAAATCGCACCTTAAAGGAAATGGCTAATTGTATGCTGCAATCTAAAGGACTCAGTCTTAGTTTTTGGGCCGAAGCAATTAATTGTGCAAATTATATAATCAATCGCACTCCTACTAAGGTTCTAGAGAATATCACTCCAGAAGAAGCTTGGAGTTCCATTAAACCAGATGTAAGTCACTTTCGTGTGTTTGGAAGTGAAGCATGGGCCCATATTCCAGATGAAAAGCATAAAGCTTTAGAACCTAAGAGTGAGAAATGTACTTTTGTTGGATATTCTGAAGATGTAAAAGGTTATAGACTTATTCCATTTAAGTCCAAAAATGTTATCATTAGAAGAGATGTAAAATTTGATGAAAATAAATCGGCCTGCGAGCCTAGTCCGGCGGATGTGCCACCTCTTCCTATCTCTTCTACTTTTGAAAACCTTTCTTCTTCAGATGATGAAAGCGAGGATGATAATCCTCCCCCACCTTCTCAGGATCCTCAACTTCCAAGATGGGTCCGTGCTACTCGGGATGCAGCAGGTGATCTTGCCGGTGATCCTACAGATCAGCGACGTACACGTTCTCAGTTTGAAAGAGCCTCTTCTTTACTGGCTCAAGCTCCAGTAAATCATGATCCTGACACTTTTGCAGAAGCTTCAGGCCATCCACATTGGGAAGCAGCTATGAATGAAGAATATCATTCATTAATGACAAATGATACATGGGATCTTGTTCCTCTACCAAAGGGACGCAAACTTGTTAGATGTAAATGGGTTTACAGAACCAAGTATGGACCAGATGGGAAAGTTGATAAACATAAAGCTCGTCTCGTTGCTAAGGGCTTTTCACAGGTTGAAGGCATTGACTACACTGAAACCTTCTCCCCTGTTGCCAAAATGAACTCTATCCGCCTTGTTCTTTCCCTTGCTGCCTCTTTAAAATGGGAAGTCCATCAGATGGATGTTAAATCTGCCTTCTTGCATGGGGACTTGCAGGAAGAAATCTATATGGAACAACCCATTGGCTTCATACAAACAGACTCCAGCCTTGTTTGTCGACTTAAGAAATCCCTTTATGGCCTCAAGCAAGCTCCTCGGGCTTGGTATGCAAAAATGGATAGCTTTCTTTTAGAATCTGGCTTTTCTAGGTGTCATTCTGACAATACTGTCTACACCAAGAAAGTGGGCAACTCTCTTATCATCCTTGTTCTTTATGTTGATGATCTTATTCTTACTGGTATTGATCCCAACCTTATAAACCATGTGAAGTCCAGCCTTAAAAAGAAATTTGAAATGACAGACTTAGGACATTTACACTATTTTCTCGGTCTTCAAGTCTTGCAATCCCAAGAGGGTATTTTCCTTTCCCAGTCCAAGTATGCTTGTGATATTCTTCGTCATTTTCACATGGAAGACTGTAAGCCAGCCCCTTCTCCCTTTCAGTCTGGAGTCAAACTTTCAGTCTCTTGTACTTCTCCTGAAGTTGATGCTACCTTATACCGTCAACTTGTCGGAAAACTCTTGTATTTAACCCATACTCGTCCTGATCTTTCCTTTGTTGTTGGCCTTGTTGCTCGTTTTATGCAAAACCCCCGTGAAAGTCATTGGAAAGCAGCTAAAAGAATACTTCGTTATGTTCGAGGTACAATACAGTTTGGGATTCATTACAGTGCCAAAGCAGCTCCTCTGTTAGTTGGTTTCACTGATTCTGATTGGGCTGGTGACCCTGATGATCGGAAGTCTACTGCCAGTTATGTCTTCACTCTTGGTTCAGGACCTATTACATGGGCTTGTAAGAAACAGGCTGCCATTTCTCTTTCGTCAGCAGAAGCAGAGTATCGTGGTGCCGTGGAAGCTAGTAAGGAAGCCTTGTGGCTTCGTCAGATCCTATCAGAGTTTGGCTTTGAGCAGCAGCATCCAACCACACTTTGGTGTGATAATCAAAGTGCCATTCAGCTATGCAAAGATCCAGTCCAGCATCAGCGCAGCAAACACATTGAACTACACATGCACTTCATCAGAAAGCTCATTCATGAGCATGTTCTTGAAGTGCAATATTGTCCAACAGATGATCAGGTTGCAGACATCTTCACAAAGGCTCTCACAGAGGCGAAGTTCACTAAACTTCGATATATGCTTGGAGTTCAGGAAGTTGTCACTAAGGGAGGATAGGCTCTAGTGCCTCCTTCCTTCTCCTATTGTGTCATATTTGTAAATCCTTCAATCCTATCCCAAGTTGTTCTTAAGGGGGGATGTTAGGATATTCCGACACATAGGATATAGTTAAGTTCAACTTGGTCTAGTATAGAGTTAGGTAAAGTGTGTTTCTTTACCGTTGTACATTTTGTAACTTACAATCCGACGGTTCACTCTCACCTCGGTATTACCGACACTTGATCCGTGGCTTGACACCTGATTGGTCCATGAGTTCTATTTAAAGCGCATGGAGGGTCATTGTTCGGGTAATCTGTGCATGAGAGAAGCTTATGTAAATTTTCATTCTTTGATTAATAAATTGCCTGTAGTACCCACGTTGGGACAGGCCATGGACTGTTTCCCTCCTTGCACTCTGAGGGTTTTAACCACGTCAAAAATACTGGTGTATTGATTTGAGATCTGGTTGTGAGCGGTGTCCTTTTGGTATTCTTTCTGTGGAACTTACCCTGTAAATTCCTACAAAGTGGACAATATCATACCATTGTGGAGATATGTGGTGTCCAGAGTCCTTACATGAGTTTCCTATATTAAAATTACCCCAGAATTTTAAATTTACATTTCACTTTGATTTTCTTCAATTTAGTGATATTTTATGGCTGGGGATACAAATTTATGTGTGGTGCATTTTTTTTAAATACAATGAATATGGATTTTATATTTTATAAAATGTTGAAGGACCTAGTCAACTCTAGTTAAATCATCCAAAGAAATTAGAAAGTAACAATATGAAAGTCTAGAAAGAAGGCTTTAACTGTTTCCCATAGTCTAGGATTCCACAAGAGAACCAAATTTAGTACCCTAAAATTGTAAATTCTTCAAAAAAATCTTAGAATCATTATAGTCTTAATCATCATATTCATCATTTCCATTTATGATAACATTGTTATATTTGTTGGATAACTATGAGTGAGTCACCAATAACTCTTACCTTTTGCGCCTTTTCTTTTGCTAGTAATCTAAGTCTATGCCATAGAGCCTAGAACTCGACTTGGTTTTTGGTGGCTTCCCCTAAACCCTGGTAAATTTTAACTCTTTTTGTTTGTTGGGGCAGTGGATAACCCCTACCACTCCTTCCACCCTAAATTTCCTCCCACTCCTACCACCCTAAATTTATGAGTGATGTTATGTTCCTAACCACAATGTATTTCACTCATAAAAGAGACTCTTTCTCATTTTTTAAGGAAAAACGTATGGGACACAAGCCTTATACTTGGTGTTTCAAAATGTTTTAAGTGACAATGAAATTTTTAATCCCAAGTGATATAGAATGAAGAATTCTCTACATAAAGTCTTTGTTTGTGAGAAAACTTGAAGCAATATCAAAGCTATAATAGTTCTAGGAAAAGGGTATATTAATGAAATGTGTGATAAATCATTAATGGTTATTTTTTCCAAATTTATCTTAATTATTATCACCCATTCAAGGTAGAACATTCCATTTTTAATGTCCTTTGAAGTAAGCACAATGTTTTTATTCTATAACATTCACTTACCACTAAGTACAAAGGAGTGATTTTTTTACATTTTGGTGAAATCAACCAAGTAGTCAAAAAGAAATAATACCCCATTTTGCACAGAAGGAGAGATTGACCCTCTGCCTTAGTTAAAAAGGGATTCCTATGAAAAATTTCTTTAGTGGGTTCCCTACCACTCACCTAAAGAAAAAAAGGGGATCCTATCTAATTTTCTTACATAAGTTATTGATTTCAAAGTTTATGAGTGAAAACATACGATGAAAATTCAAAATAAAATGCAACTAATAAGTTATATCAGCAAATACATTGTTTCCTTAATTTTGATAAGCTAACTTGGACAATATGAGACCTACCTATTTAGGAGAAATGATGCAAAAAATACGAAATTAGGCATAAAAGGGTATAGAAAGAATAATTAGAGACAAACACAATAGCAAACAATAAAGAATAAGATAAAATCTTCTTCTTCTTGTACATTCCTAGACCTATCTAGCCACCAACTAATTTTAGTAGTAACTTTCATTGTGAGAATACCTTTCATATAAGATTAAAAGTCCACATCCTTTTTAGAAATAATTTTTTTAATTAAAAAATGATTAAAAAAGATAATATAAGATCCACCCTCCACTTGTCATAATCAAAGATTTGAGAGGAGTTGGGGATAAAATACATTTTGTGTCCTTTCCCCTCTCATTCTCTTGTCTTATGGAAGCCATTATGAACAATATTGTAGTATTTACTGATGAGGCCTGGTATTGCATCAAGGATGTTGCAATTCCCAAGGCTTTCAAATTAAATTATCAACCCGAGGTTCATACAAACTTAAGAGGTGTCATAAATATATGTGCATCATGCATTGTGTCCTTCTTTTATTGATCTAATGCAATGAAGTGAATGTCATGAAATCCAAGCCTAAACTAATTGTAGAAATGGAAATGTTAGGTATCATTTCTGGGATTCAACTGCGTTAGGTAAGTCATTCACATATGACCATTTCCATGAGAGGTAGTCGTAATTGACTAATTTCTCATGATTTTTAAATAGTTCACTTAGCACTCATTGCATCGGGTGATGCTCACAGGGGTGAGGAAGTGGGATTGAAACTAGTGAAATGAATCACATAGCATCAATAATCACTTCCAAGGCTTGCACCCAGTAACCAGGACTTCCCGGGAGGTCACCCATCCCAGATCGCCTCTGGCTCAAGCGCGCTTAACTGTGGAGTTTTCCCCATAATCAAGCCCAGTTAGCTTGCTACCCCATTTGAAAAAACTTAGCAACTATTGTGCCTCATGAACCATTCAAGTAGAGATCCCTTCACTCTTTTTGAGTTTATGTATGGGGGTTTATGCAGTGCATTATATTAGATATCATTTTTGGGATTCAACTGCATTAAGTAAGTCATTCACGTATGACCATTTCCTTGAGAGGTAGTTGTAATTGACTAATTTCTCATGATTTTTGAATAGTTCACTTACCACTCATTGCATCAGGTGATGCTCACAGGGGTGAAGAAGTGGGATTGAAACTAGTGAAATGAATAGAATAGAGTCAATAATCACTTCTGGGGCTTTCACCCAAGTAACCAGGACTTCCCGGGAGGTCACCCATCCCAAATCGCCTCTGGCTCAAGTGCGCTTAACTGTAGAGTTTTCCCCACAATCAAGCCCACTTAGCTTGCTACCCCATTTTCAAAACCTTAGCAACTATTGTGCCTCATGAACCATTCATGTAGAGATCCCTTCACTCCTTTTGAATTTAAGTATGGGGGTTTACACAGTGCATTATATTAGATATCATTTTTGGGATTCAATTGTGTTATGTAAGTCATTCATGTATGACCATTTCCATGAGAGGTAGTTGTAACTGACTAATTTCTCATGATTTTTGAATAGTTCACTTAGCACTCATTGCATCGGGTGATGCTCACAAGGGTGAAGAAGTGGGATTGAAACTAGTGAAATGAATCACATAGCATCAATAATCACTTCCGGGGCTTGCACCTATATCGATTATTGACGCTATGTGATTCATTTCACTAGTTTCAATCCCACTTCTTCACCCCTTTCTCATGATTTTTGAATAGTTCACTTAGCACTCATTGCATCAGGTCAATAATCACATAGCGTCAATAATCGATATAGGTGCAAGCCCCATAAGTAATTATTGACGCTATGTGATTCATTTCACTAGTTTCAATCCCACTTCTTCACCCCTATGAGCATCACCTAATGCAATGAGTGCTAAGTGAACTATTCAAAAATCATGAGAAATTAGTCAGTTACGACTACCTCTCATGGAAATGGTCATATGTGAATGACTTACTTAACATAGTTGAATCCCAAAATGACATCTAATATAATGCACTGCGTAAACTCCCATACTTAAATTCAAAAAGAGTGAAGGGATCTCTACTTGAATGGTTCATGAGGCACAATAGTTGCTAAGGTTTTGCAAATGGGGTAGCAAGCTAAGTGGGCTTGACTGTGGGGAAAACTCCACAATTAAGCGCGCTTGAGCCAGAGGTGATCTGGGATGGGTGACCTCTCGGGAAGTCTTGGTTACCAAGTACAAGCCCCGGAAGTGATTATTGACGCTATGTAATTCATTTCACTAGTTTCAATCCCACTTATTCACCCCTGTGAGCATCACCTGATGTAATGAGTGCTAAGTGAACTATTCAAAAATCATGAGAAATTAGTCAGTTACAACTACCTCTCATGGAAATGGTCATATGTGAATGACTTACTTAACGTAGTTGAATCCCAAAAATGATATCTAATATAATGCACCCGATGTAATGAGTGATAAGTGAACTATTCAAAAATCATGAGAAATTAGTCAGTTACGACTACCTCTCATGGAAATGGTCATATGTGAATGACTTACTTAACATAGTTGAATCCCAAAAATGATATCTAATATAATGCACTGCGTAAACCCCCATACTTAAATGGAAATGTTACTCTATTTGCAGAAAGGAAACCTAATTAATTTTGCAGAGAGGAAATCCTAGTTACTTTTGGAAAATGAAAAGGCTATTGTACTTCACATGAATATAAATGTTAATTCTATTTGCATAAATGTAAACATTAACCTATTTTTAGGGTGTAAATGGTACATCAAAAGGAAGCAGAGTCTATGCAATAAAAATAACAATGTTGGAAATGGAAACCATAACTTAAGATGTATGAAACAAAATGAAAGCATTCTTAAATCACTTCATTCAAGATAGATTTTTTCAAAAAATCTCACAAGGTGCTTCATAAAGTAATCATCATTATGCTCTTCAAGTCATGAATCTGTCCACTAACCATAACTGTAGAGGTGAATTTCAATGGAGAAGAGACAAGGCTTAAGAGCATTTTGGTCTTACTCAATCATGGGTTTGGCACCTAGGGGTAATTATTTAAGCCTAAGGGACAAAAGCCAAGCTTTTGGAGCAGATCTCATCAAGTTTACACGTGCTGCAAGAGTGTTATAGGACTGGTACATGAGGTGCTACAAGAGGCCCTGTTTTGCTATAGGAGTGAGATAACTTGCCAGATTCCCAAGTAAATCAAATGAAAATGAGATGGGATAAATGTTGTTATTAAGTAGGATGTCCTAGGACTTTGTTCCAATTGGAATCAATCCAAAATACCCTTGTTAACATGTGCTAAAAAATAGCAGAAAATTACTACTCTAAAAACCATAAATTCAAGAACTAGTGAGCTAGTTAACCTACAAAATGCATAACCCAATCAAGTGCACATTATATGGGGTAAATTTTTTATTAACTTGAAATTTCTTATTATCCAATACAAGTGGAATCAACCCAAATGAAGCTCATTAACACGTTCCAAAAAATAACATAAAATTACTACTATTTTTCTACAAGGGACTTCCAGAAATTCTAGATTTGTGAACTAGTAAACTAATCCAAGTATCTCAATGAAGAATATGAATTTTCAAAGTTGTTATAATGATGCATCATGCTTATGAATATTTAAATAACCCACAAAACAACTCACTTCAATCATTTAACCAATATGACCTATAACAAAAAAATCATGAATAGTAAATGCAAAAATAAGAGATGCAAGTGAAAAATGCATTCAAAGAAGAAAAATAAATTGTAGAAGAGGGATCTGAGGATCCTGGTATGGCCAAGCCCAAGGATAATCAAATTCCTATGAAGTAAACCAAGATTTAGAAGCTATAAATGGCACCAAACTTCATTATTTAAACCAATCCAAGTACATCCCGGCTAGAAATGAAAGTGGAACTACTAAAAAACAAGTTTTCTCCACAAGAAGACTAAGAAATACATGCCCCTAGAGGAAAATTCGATTTGGTACTTATACAAAATTATGAGGAAGCATTCTCCCTAGAAGGAGACATCTCTCCCCTCCAAATTCCCTCAGAAAATGGATATGGTTCCCAACACTAGGAACCTTCATTAAATGACATAAAACACATTCCTAGATTTTCTCAATCAATATAGCTCCAAAATTTGTTTCATAATTTCATAATATATTGTTCATTTATTATCTAATCTGGATCCATATTACAGTAGGGAGAAAGTCTCTATATTATCTCATTCAAAATTTACTCAATATTCTGCAAAAATAAGTAATATTAAACACATAATAAGCAAGGATAAACCAAATTCCTAAGGACCCATTAATACTATGAATTAACCTTATGATGTGCAAGAAAGGGGGTCAAATGCAAGTTTTAAGTGCATATAAATAATCAAATGGGCCTAATAAAATAGACAATTATGGGGCCCATCATTTACCTTGATATTTTCTTGACCTTAATTGGTATTGCCTCGATTCATTGGTATTATTGTTTGAGTCTTGTACTTTGAGTACATTTTTAAATGTGATGGAATGAAAAGGGTTTGATGATTGTCAGGTGATTATTCCTAAGAAAATTTAGTGTAATCTTAAACATATTACTAAATTGCATAAGTTTCATGATCACATTGATTTGTTGTAATTGTTTCTTGCTCTCACCCAATCTCACGGTTGCTCGATATAGAATACCAACTCCTAAGTACACTTGATCCTTGGATGGAAAATAACCTATTAACCCCTAAGGCCTTAGCCCTTGAGCCCTTATAAACCCCTAAACCATTAAGCACCCATATCCTCGACCCCTAATTACCCTAGCTTAAACCCTAACCCCTAATGCTAGAACCAATGACACATGATACCCTAAATCCTAAATTCTCAATCCCTTGTAAAATTAAACTGTGGCTCCCAAGTTGGGTCGGAGAAGGTTTCCATCCTCTTAAAACTTATGGTCTCCAAGTGAAATCAAGAAATAATATGAAATTATAATGATGAATGCAAAATAAGATCAATATGTTTTTTATTATGGTTGTGACTATATATCTCAAAAAGTGTCTCTCTTCCTACATGTCAAGAAAAGTAACATCATTCCTAGATTTTTTCAACATATTCTTAAATACCTTGATAAATTGCACAAGCATCGTTATTGATTTGTTGTCTATGTTTCTCGCTCTCACGTAAGTTGTCTTTTTCTTTATCTTTGTCATCTTTGTTTTCCTATATTGTATTTGTAAATGTTTGTAATATCATTTAAATATTTGCTATATATACTAATATTACTTTATTCATTGCAATTGTATAGTATAGGCCCCCTAGGGCATTTCTCGACAAGGAAGAGGTGGTTGTAGTACAGGTGTTCGTTCAAGAACATGGAGTGAATATTGAGGATCTAGCTAATGGTCTTGTGGAAGAATATAATGATGTTGATAACACAGTTGAAGAAGATGGGACAAATAGATTGATCCAAGAAACATTTAATAATGTTAGAATGGATGATGATGGAAACCAGTATGATGATGTTTATGATATACTTGTACTTGAGAGGGCAACTCAACTTCTTTATGAAGGTTCGGAAACATTTCTTCTCTCTATTGCATTGTTGTTGGTCAACTTAAAGGTGGTGAATGGTTTGTCAAACACATGTGTGAAACAACTCCTAAGGTATGCAATATATTTTGTGACATTTAGTACAACATGATAAATCAATTATTTTGCCCTTTGTTTTGAATGTTAGTATGTTGTTCATCATTTAATTTGTAACATTTAGATGAAATATGTACGATTAATATCGTTTACATCAACCAATACTACTAATTTTTTATGTTGTATATTTTTAGGTGAATTTATGTTATCACCATTAAATGTTTTACCTCATAAGTACCAAGATTTACATGCCATTGTGAAATATATTGGAATGAAGTCTCAAGATATTCATGCATGTCCTAATGATGATATATTTTATTATAAATAACATGTGTTGAAAGAAAAATTCCCAAAATGTGATGAGAGTAGATATCAAACTGATAAAGTAACAAAAATATGCATCACAAGGTTCTTCGTTATATTCCCATAATTCCATGTTTATGACAAATTTTCAGGTGCAAAAGCATAACACAATTTATGGAATACCATGCAAAAAAAAGAAGTGGATATGGTGTTCTTTGAATGCTTGTAGATGGATATGAATTTAATAATATAGAGGAAAGTTGGCCAAATTTTAAAGAAGAACCTCGTAATATTAGGCTTTCATTTGTAGCTGATAGTGTCAATACATTTGGAGAGATCATATCTACTTGGTGTGGCCCATTTTTGTTATCAAGAATAGCATTCCTCTGTGGATGTAAATAAATAGGGAGCACATAATGTTGACAATGATTGTTCTAGGTATTAATTTGTTTAGAATAAATGTTTTTAACACAATAGCATCTCATTTGTCTTGTTTGTTTCATAAGTATGTCTTATCTTTTTTATTTTTCTCATATATGTTCAATTATGTCTTATATTTTTTTATTTACTCATATATGTAGTAATTATGCATTGTATGTTCAATCAATTAGGTAAGTAATAAATCAAATATATGAATGTATATATTGAACCTCTTATCGATGAGTTAGTGGATTTCTGGAACGGTGTCACTACGTATGATATCTCTAGAGCAGTATATGCACAAATGGAATTTGAATTCCATGCAATGCTTGTATGGAAAATTCACAATGCCCCAGGGATAACACGTTTTTGTGGTATGTTATAATTTTACCCTGGCACACTTTAACAGTGTTTAATTTTATGAAGTTCATTTCATGTATCTTTTCTAAATAGTCCATTCACTGTACATACTTAAAATAATTGATATAAAAATTATTTCATCTCTTGCAGGTCCTCAAACAAAGGGTAAATTTTCTTGTCCATTTCGTGGTCCTAAGATAAAATTTCATCATTCAAGAATCTAAGGAAAGGAGGTGTTTGATGAGTATAGGTACTTCCTTTCTAAGAACCATAGGTAACAAAGTACCAAAAACATCTTTTCAATGGGAAATAAGAGACTAGATTAAGACCACAGAGAATGACACCACATGCATGGAAGTTGTAATATAATAGAGTCTCTCAAGGTATGGATGGAATCGTATATGTTTGGATTATTTTATATTTTTATTGCATTTTTCTCAATGTACTAATTTACAAGTAGTGTTGTTATAACATATTTATTTATGATTCAGCTTGTAGATCACCAAGGCATTAATAACAAGGTACTTCCACAAGAAATGAAAAATTATCCTGAGCAATTCAATAGAATCCCCTACTATGAGAACTTATAAATTGTTCATTTGTTTGATAAAATACACATCGGGAAGAATGTAACAGAGATCTTATAGCGAATCTTAGATGGAAGGAGAGATAAAGAGAAAATTTCCAAGATTTTTAATGACATTAAGGATGCCAATTATTCAATGCAAAGTGTGATTCATTCAAATAGTGTTGGAGATGTCCAAAATACTAGCGCTCTTCCATGGTTATTGACAAAGCGGCAAAGCAAGGATGTTAAAGAGGTTATTGAAAATATTAAATTTCCAACTGCATTTTCTTCAAACATAAAGAATATCATAACAAAGAAAAGTGAATTAGGTGGGGTAAAAACTCATGATTGCCATACGTTGATTAAGATAATTATTTTGGTGTATATATTTGTACATTGGTGAAACATCTTGTTAGTGTTTACTTTTTTCTACTAATTTGGGAATAAATAATGATTAGTCATTATTTTTATTACAATATGTTGTACCTTTATCTCTCCTAGAAAACTTTCACAACAATGTCAAACAGGTTATATATGACCTTGGAAAATGCATGAGGTAAGTGGAGATTTATGTGCAAAGTGTAATTTGTTCAAGAATTTGTTGTACAACTTATATTTGATTGCATGTGTTTTACTTGTCATGTACTATATACTTTTTGTTGAAATTTGTGATTTGCTTCATTCATTTGTAGATGGTTTTCATCTAAAGAAATTGATAAAGAAGATATAAAGTATTAGAAGAAACAAATTCCTCATCTAATGTGTGAAATGAAAAAGTATCTACATCTGGCATTTTTCAATGCACAAGAAAACTACCCTATACACCAAGTCAAGGAGATTGAAAAGTGTGGACCTGTACACACAAGATCAATGTGGATGGTTGAGAGGCACTTGAAATCATTGAAGGGTTTGGTCAAACAAAGAGAACGTCCTGAGGGTTCTATGGTATAGGGATATATGATATATCAAACCATTGTTTATATTAGTCAATATAATCTGACAATAGGAAAAATTATTAATGTATTGGATCACATTTGGTATGTCAACTCCATGAGAAAATTTGAAAGAGAGCACATATTCAAGAAAGGTAGAATGATGAAAGTGGGATGTAAGTAGATAGTGGAGATTTATATTACATTTGACTTTTTTATTTTTATGTATATCATACTTATTTATTTTTTTATTTTCCTACATAATCCATTATTATGAAGGTATAACATGGAAACCAATTATATATGTGTGTGTGAATTGTTTTATTTTAATGCAGTCAGTCGAGAGTGGGATGCAATACATTTATACATTGAAAACAATCTTAATTAGATGAAGGTATGGATTGAATGATGAAAACAAGCTCATAACGGTAGGTTATCATGGTATAGTGTGTCTACATTGGTCAAAGAAGATGAATGTAGTGGAGATACCAATATTACTCACAAGTAAATATATTTAGCATATGGTTTTGTTGTCACTACAATAAACACCCTCCAAAATTTTTCCTACACTCGAATTTTGTAGCCTATTGTGGATCTTGCGATCGGTCGTTCCGTAGTCACTTCTTGGCCGATGATGCTTTGTTAATATTTCAAGCTCCCTTCTTGGATTTCAAGTGTTGAAGTCACATGCTTATACATACTAAGTCCGTAATGAATTCATGAGCACATTCTTTCACACAAGCTTGAACAAGCCTAACACAGTCCTTCAAGAAAATGTGTATTCATTTCTCAACCCATGTTGAAAGTTAGTGCACATATTCATTGAAAGTCTCTCGTGTTCGGCTGTGTTAGTACTTTTTTTGGTGAGTTTTTTAAATTGTCACTTTTGCGCACCTTCGCTCTCATGAGTGTCGTTTCATGTTGTCAACTATCTCTTTTGATTTCTTTCACTTTAATTAGTGTCATTTTCATGTTATCTTCACTCTGGCATGTGTCGCTTTCATCGTCATTCACATATTGCAAGTTTCATTTTCTCTTTTCTTTCCATTTGCATGCCTCTTTTTTGGGCATGGGAAGTGTCGCTTATCACGTAAAGTGGAGTTTTGATTTGTCTCAAGGGTTAATGTTTGTGATAATGATTTTTTCTTATCATGTAAACATGTATCACACTCATTTCCAAAGTTTCAAGCATTGTCGCACAAGTGTCGTCACTGTCATTGCAAAGTGTATCTTTAGTGTCGCATTTGGATTCAGTTGTCGCACAGTTGTCACATTGACGATAAGTATGGTGTTCATGCATTCTGAGTGTTCCTTGTCATGTCGTCAAATCATCTAAGTGTGTGATCATGTTCAAGTATTTATTTGGTTCAAATTTTTCTCATTGATCCAACACTTAGTCAAAATTTGGAAAACTCCCCGACCAAGCCACTAAGCCTCAATCAACCCTCCTAGACTGCGCCCTGCACAATACTAGTTCTCACATAACAACCTTGACTCTTGGAATTGTGCACTGTGCAATATTTTCCCTCCAGAATTGTGTAGTGTACAATCTCAAGGCTCAGGCCTCGGCCCTGAGCTCCTGAATTGAGCAATTGTGCAATCACCTGGCCTCCCCACCTCTCAGAACTGCGCAATGGGAAAACTAAAGGCTCCAACTTCCAGCCTGAGTCCTTGAATCCCTCAACTGTGTAGTCCCTTTGCCCAAGCCTCTAGAACTATGCATTGTGCAGTCTCAAGGCTCAAGCCTCTTGAATGAGTCCTTGAGTCCCTCAATTGCGCAATGCCTTGGCGTTTGTCCTTCCAGAACTGTGCAGTTGACATCTTCAAGCCTCAATCCCTAGTCTTGATCTCTTAATCCCATTAACTACGCAATATTTTAAACCTGACCATCTTAAACTACACATTGTGAAGTCTCAAGCCTTAGTCCCAGACCTTAGCCTCTGGAACTGTGAAACTCCTTAGCCAATGACTCAACTAATCACCAGTTCCATCCCTAACAGGTGAGTTCATGAAAAAAATTAGGTTTGGGGTTTTCAGAGTGATGTCGTCTTGTCATGAATGGTTTTCAATTTCTTGCACTCTCTCTTATCATGATAGGATGATGATGGAGGAAAAGGAGAAGGGGACCATGCTAGAAGACACATATGAAGCTGAAGGGATAAGATGATCATCATGTGAGAAGATAAAGGAACACCAGATTACAATTGAATATCAAAGATCAATACTGCATGAAGGATCCATCTGATTCACAACCCTTTGGAGGGTGGATATGAAGAAAAAATCATATCTCTCATGAAAATGAAGTATTGGATACACCTCTTATTGAATTCAGAAAGAAAGAAGAAGCAAGAAGAAAAACTTGGCATTCTTAAATCATCATGCAATCAATGTCATCAGTGTCATATCATCTCCTATCACGAGTCATTATTTGCCACATCATTGGTGGATTATGTAAATTCAATATCGAAGAAAGGTAACGTAAAGTGGAAGACAAAGAGTCATCCATGTAAGAGAAAGATTTCGGCGAAAATCACATGGAATCTCATTTGTCGACGCGTTTCGAACCAACTAGTGTGGTTCATCGTCAGGACAAGATGAAGAAACAGATCTAGCTTCTCATGCTAAATAGTCTGAGCAGAGCCTCCAACAGCTAGCATATCTAACGGCTAGTTTGACTTAAGGACAAGGGTCAAAAATATTATAATATTTTAATTCGTAAAAAATAAATAAATTAAGGTAAATGGTACGAGACCTAATAATTAAAAACTATAAGTTAATTAATAATTAGTTACAAAAATATAAATAATTATAATTTACCAGTATTAAGAATAAAAGTTAATAATTAAAAATTATAATTTAATTAAAAAGACAAATTAGTTAATTAAGGGACCTAAGAAATTATATGAGACCTAATAAATAAATTTTTTATAAGTTATAAGTTAATTAAAATAGAAGAAGGTAATTAATAATTTAAAAGGAAAATAAGTAAATTAAAGGATATATAAAATAATTTTATATAAAAGTATTATTAAAAAGTATGTAATTAAGGCAAAAGGTACGAGACCTAATAAATCAAAACTACAAGTTAAATAATAAAAATGACCTTGAAAGGCCTAAAAAGTATAAATAATTTTATTTAAAAGTAAATAAGAATAAAAGGTACTAAAGAAAATCAAAGTTAATTATAATGATTAAAAGGAAAATTAGTTAATCAAATGACCTAATGGATGAATAAAAATTATGATCGGCGTGAGACCTAATAAATAAAATTTTATTAATAATTTAAACAAGGAAATTGGTTAAAGGAAGAAAATATAATCTCATCTAAAAGTATTATTAAAATTGTAAGTTAATTAAAAAATTTTATTAGTAAAATTAAATGTTATTGTAATAAAGGATGGAGTAATATATAAATTAATAAAGTATTAATAAAATGAATGTTAAATAATAAGATGTAATTAGAAAAGGATCAAAAGACCTTATAATAAAGGAAAGGTTAAAAGAAAAGAGTAAGGAATAAATTAATTTTATTTAAAAATATTAGAAAAACAAAGGATGATAAGCAGTAAAGAAATAGAAAGGAAAATTAGTTTAAATAAATTAATCAATAAATAAAAAAAATAAAAAAATAAAATATAATAATAATAATAATAATAATAATAATAATAATAATAATAATAAATAGATAAATAAGTGAAAAATAAAGATAAAAGACACTAAAAACCAAAGAGGACGAAAAAAGACTAGGAAGAGAGGGCTGGGACCCAACACCTACTGACTTTCCAACCATCATCTCTATTGAGATTGCTTGGTCTCTTTTCGATCTCAAGCGCTTCCCTGAATTTTCGATGATGGAAATGCGAAACCTTAGCAATAACACTGGCTTCTTCAATACAAACATGATGATTGGTTTTCTCAGCATGTTCAGCCAAAGTGGAAGACTTAGATATCCTATGCTTCAGATCTGTTGCGTGCTCACTAATCCTCTGATTAATGGAACAACCAGTTTCCCCAATATAGGGGGTCCCACAGGAACAAGGGATCATATAAACACCCTTCATATCTTTAGGGTCGAGGGGATCCTTCGCCGATCTGAGGGACGAACGAATGGTGTTCAGGGGCCTGAAGGACACAGGGATACTATGTCTCCTGAGAATCCTACCAATTCTATCAGTGGTCCCTTTAACATAAGGAAGATGGACACCAGGAACACGATCTTTTGGTTCTTTTTTCGCCATAAAATTCTTGGAAGCTTTAAGGAAAGCCCTATGACCCATGTATCTACTATAACCATTCTCCACAAAGACATCCAACAGATGGGATTTTTCCTTCTCAAAGCTCTTCTTGTCCGAGATCCTCAGGGCCCGAGTAGCAAGGGTACTAAGAACCCCCATCTTTTGAGCCGGGAAGTGGTGGGAATTGGCATGAAGATACTGCTCCGTATGAGTTTTCTTTCGAAACACTCGATGGGCGAGGGAACCATCATCATTCCTAGAAATAAGAATATCAAGGAAAGGAAGGCATCCCTCAACTTCCTGCTCCTTAGTGAACTTAATGGCTGAGGACTGCCTGTTAAGATGATCAAAGAAGAGATCAAGCTCATCCTGGCCATGAGACCAGATGACATTGGTGTCATCCACATACCTCTTCCATAGTTTAGGGAGGAGCCGGGAGGAGTTCAGAGCCTTGGACTCAAAATCTTCCATAAACAAATTAGCAACAACAGGGGAAAGGGGGGATCCCATTGCAACCCCACATGTTTGCTCGAAGAACTCCCCTTCAAAACTGAAGAAGGTGGAAGTAAGACAGATCTCAACCAACCTAGCCGCTTAACAGATCCTGACACGGCTAGGTTGGTTGAGATCTGTCTTACTTCCACCTTCTTCAGTTTTGAAGGGAAGTTCTTCGAGCAAACATGTGGGGTTGCAATGGGATCCCCCCTTTCCCCTGTTGTTGCTAATTTGTTTATGGAAGATTTTGAGTCCAAGGCTCTGAACTCCTCCTGACTCCTCCCTAAACTATGGAAGAGGTATGTGGATGACACCAATGTCATCTGGTCTCATGGCCAGGATGAGCTTGATCTCTTCTTTGATCATCTTAACAGGTAGTCCTCAGCCATTAAGTTCACTAAGGAGCAGGAAGTTGAGGGATGCCTTCCTTTCCTTGATATTCTTATTTCTAGGAATGATGATGGTTCCCTCGCCCATCGAGTGTTTCGAAAGAAAACTCATACAGAGCAGTATCTTCATGCCAATTCCCACCACTTCCCGGCTCAAAAGATGGGGGTTCTTAGTACCCTTGCTACTCGGGCCCTGAGGATCTCGGACAAGAAGAGCTTTGAGAAGGAAAAATCCCATTTGCTGGATGTCTTTGTGGAGAATGGTTATAGTAGATACATGGGTCATAGGGCTTTCCTTAAAGCTTCCAAGAATTTTATGGCGAAAAAAGAACCAAAAGATCGTGTTCCTGGTGTCCATCTTCCTTATGTTCAAGGGATCACTGATAGAATTGGTAGGATTCTCAGGAGGCATAGTATCCCTGTGTCCTTCAGGCCCCTGAACACTATTCGTTCGTCCCTCAAATCGGCGAAGGATCCCCTCAACCCTAAAGATATGAAGGGTGTTTATATGATCCCTTGTTCTTGTGGGACCCCCTATATTGGGGAAACTGGTCGTTCCATTAATCAGAGGATTAGTGAGCATGCAACAGATCTGAAGCATAGGAGATCTAAGTCTTCCGCTTTGGCTGAACATGCTGAGAAAACCAATCATCATGTTTGTATTGAAGAAGCCAGTGTTATTGCTAAGGTTGCGCATTTCCATCATCGAAAATTCAGGGAAGCGCTTGAGATCGAAAAGAGACCAAGCAATCTCAATAGAGATGATGGTTGGAAAGTCAGTAGGTGTTGGGTCCCAGCCCTCTCTTCCTAGTATTTTTTCGTCATCTTTGGTTTTTAGTGTCTTTTATCTTTATTTTTCACTTATTTATCTATTTATTATTATTATTATTATATTATATTATATATATATATATATATATATATATATATATATAGATATATATATATATATATTGATTAATTTATTTAAACTAATTTTCCTTTCTATTTCTTTACTGCTTATCATCCTTTGTTTTTCTAATATTTTTAAATAAAATTAATTTATTCCTTACTCTTTTCTTTTAACCTTTCCTTTATTATAAGGTCTTTTGATCCTTTTCTAATTACATCTTATTATTTAACATTCATTTTATTAATACTTTATTAATTTATATATTACTCCATCCTTTATTACAATAACATTTGATTTTACTAATAAATTTTTTTAATTAACTTACAATTTTAATAATACTTTTAGATGAGATTATATTTTCTTCCTTTAACCAATTTCCTTGTTTAAATTATTAATAAAATTTTATTTATTAGGTCTCACGCCGATCATAATTTTTATTCATCCATTAGGTCATTTGATTATCTAATTTTCCTTTTAATCATTATAATTAACTTTGATTTTCTTTAGTACCTTTTATTCTTATTTACTTTTAAATAAAATTATTTATACTTTTTAGGCCTTTCAAGGTCATTTTTATTATTTAACTTGTAGTTTTGATTTATTAGGTCTTGTACCTTTTGCCTTAATTACATACTTTTTAATAATACTTTTATATAAAATTATTTTATATATCCTTCAATTTACTTATTTTCCTTTTAAATTATTAGTTACCTTCTTCTTTTTAATTAACTTATAACTTATAAAATTTTTATTTATTAGGTCTCATATAATTTCTTAGGTCCCTTAATTAACTAATTTGTCTTTTTAATTAAATTATAATTTTTAATTATTAACTTTTATTCTTAATACTGGTAAATTATAATTATTTATATTTTTTGTAACTAATGATTAATTGACTTATAGTTTTTAATTATTAGGTCTCGTACCATTTACCTTAATTTATTTATTTTTTACGTATTAAAATATTATAATATTTTTGACCCTTGTCCTTGAGTCAAACTAGCCGTTAGATATGCTAGCTGTTGGAGGCTCTGCTCAGACTATTTAGCATGAGAAGCTAGATCTGTTTCTTCATCTTGTCCTGACGATGAACCACACTAGTTGGTTCGAAACGCATCGACAAATGAGATTCCATGTGATTTTCGCAGAAATCTTTCTTTAACTTGATATGGATCACAGAAGCCTAAACTCGATTATTGAGTCATCCATGTAATATGAAAAGTCATGTAGGAAGTTGAAAGGCATTGAGAAGTCAAACAATCATGAGGGTAGTCGAAGAGTCACAAGGGATGTGAATGATTGCCCCATTTGTTATATATACACCCTCATTACTCATGTAAATGGATTTTCACCTTGGCTCCTCCTACCAGGCATTGGAGAGGAAGATAGTTGTTTTGGAGATGCAAGTGACTACTCTAATGCTCCACTATTGGGGCTGTTGGTTTTTGATGTCTTGATGTATCTTGGAACTTTTACTTAATTCAGAAGCTCATTGAGCTGACACACTTTCATGAAAATGTCATGAATATTGTAAGATTGTTCTTTGAATGTTTGAAATGTATGTTTTTTCTCATCTGTACTAAGGAAATTGAACTATTTCGGTGGCTTTGGTACTTATCTTGTTAAAAGTGTGTTGTATTAGCTTTAACAATCGTTGATTCCTTGTGAACTATTTCATTGGTTGATCAACAATTCATTCTTATTTATGTGCTTGTGTGTCTTTTCTGGATTAGTACTATTACTTGTCTGTAAAGGGGCCACTTTTCTCTCCTCTTTTAGTATAAGGACCTTGGTATTTTCCACAACCAAACATTTCACAAGGCATACTCACTCGTTGATCGAAAGATACTTGTGTGCTACTCTTTTGTGTTGAACTTTTTTAGCAAAATAAAATTTAAAACAATACATGGTAGTCAAGCCGATACTCCAGATGGGGGTCCTACTCCAAATGATGTGAGTTCTAATTGGGACTTCATATCAGGGAGACCCCCTTGGTTGGAGGATTTCCAGCACCGTCAACAGGTTTAAAAGATTGTTGAATTGAGGCTTCTGTGATCCTCATTAAGTTTATGAGAGATTTTTTGGTGTAAATCACATAATATTTAATTTGTCGACGCGTTTCGGACCAACCAGTGTGGTTCATCGTTAAGACAAGTTGAATGAACAGATCACACTTTGCATGTTAAATAGATAGAACAGAACCTCCAACGGCTATATTTCTTGACCAAGTAACAACTATATTGACAATGGCTTGATTTGACTGGGAAACGATTAGTTAGGACTGGATTAGGGGTATAGCCATTATTTAATTAAATAAGTTACCTCAGTTAGTTATATTCTTATTAAAATAAAAGTAAATGGACCATTTATACACTTGCAATTATAAATATATATTAAAATAAATAAATAAATTATAACATAAATTAATTTGGATCCTAACAAATTGATGTTTGTTGATGGCGATTGCTCCTAGGGCTAGCTTGGCTCCCATGGATGAGCCACGAGAACAGGGAGTTGCAGGTCAGAAGGTTCAAGTTTTTTCTCGGAGGATCGTATTACTGTAATACAATGCGTTGAATGGAACCAGGTCAATGTGAAGAGCGGGAGATGGTTTACGAAAGCGAGTCCGTCAACATAGAACTAACACTAGAAGACCTTCTCGCTTGCTGGGGTCATGATGTGTCCTAGAAAAATCTACAACATTTCTTTCCAAATAGTGCAGTGAACTCATGTTTACATGACGAGGCGGTGGGTGAAGGGGGTTTGAAAAAAGGCGCTCAGGAAAGGGTCCCTGTAAAATACCTTTTTTTGAAAGGGCTGCTCCCCAGCCTGTCGAGGTCTACGTCCAATGAAGAGGTAGGAGGGGAGCCAAAAGGATCCAAAGAAGAGGGACAAGTATGAAGACTGACCTTAGCCTCTGGCGTTGGGGTAAAAAGGACAGTTGTGGAGGTGGATGAAGGCAACAGTGACCCTGTTGGAAGGCGAACTGAGCTGCTTGGGGTAGAAGAGGCAGATGATCCTGTTAATCAGAATCCAGGAGAGGGAGAAGCCAAGAAGGAGGTTGTGGGTGGGAAGCGGAAGAAGAACAAACCTATCAGAAAAAAGGAGGAGCGCCCTAGCTGCGTTTTTGGAGTGGATATTCGTATAGATCAGGCGATGGAAGCCTCAGAAACCTTTTTAGTTGGCAGAGTTCGTGGAAGAAAGTTCTCGGTAGACTACATCAAGGTTTGGGCTCAGTCAGAATGGAAAGAAGCACCGGGTCAGCCAGAAGAGATCAAGAATCTGGATAGAGGTTGGTTTTGCATTCGATTTGGGCAAAAGGAGCATGTCGAATGGGTGCTGGAAAAGAACTGGAGCTTCAGGAAGAGGCCAATTTTATTCAGAAGATGGACGCCCTTGTTTGATGCCCAAAAAGAAAAAACGGTGGAGTCTCCAGTCTGGGTCAAATTACCGGGTCTCCCTATGCAATTCTGGACTGACTCGGCCTTCACTTCAATTGGTAATACCCTGGGGAAGTTTCTCGACATTGATAGATCATATTTACGAACACATGATTGGAGTGTTGCTTGTATCCTGGTAAGTATAAACCCCAAAGAAGGTTTGGCGGATGCTATGAACCTGAAGTATCGAGGTCTAGAGTTTATTCAGACCCTGGACTATGAAAACCTCCCTTTCCGATGCCAACATTTCCATAAATATGGACATCTGGCCTGGGAGTGTCCTCTCGGACACTGTCGTCACCGAAGAGAAAGGAGAAGTGGAAAAAATCTGGAGGCAAATCGGGAGGTGTTCACACAGGAAGAAGGGGCTTAGAGAAAGGAGAGCGATCCTAAGGCAAACGCTCAGGGGTTGGTTCCAGAGCAAGTGGAGGAAGATGAACAGGAACAGCTTGGGTTTGCAGCAAGTGAGTCTATCTCAAACCCAATGACCTTCCCGAGACTCTCAGCAGTCTCTGAAAAGGCAGGGGTGGCTCAGGCGAGTTCGCTTCTATCCCCTTCAGAGCAAGGAGAGCGATCCTAAGGCAAACGCTTAGGGGTTGGTTCCAGAGTAAGTGGAGGAAGATGAACAGGAACAGCCTGGGTTTGCAGCGAGTCTATCTCAAACTCGATGACCTTCCCGGGACTCTCAGCAGTATCTGAAATGGTAGGGGCGGCTCAGGCGAGTTTGCTTCTATCCTCTTCCTTCTCCTTATGCTCTTCTATTGCTTTATCTCAGTCATGTTGTGATGAGTCTGGTCCTTTCAGGCAACTCTTGAATGATCTGTCGGACCTGAGGAAGGGTCAAGCCTCTTTAGGTAGTGTTACCATGGCCATTCCTTCCTCTCCTAAGGTGACCTCTATTCCCATGGATGTTGTCTCATCTATCCCTCCGATTGTCTGGAGCCCTGAACCTACCTATAATCTTAGACCTTTGGCCAGCAGAAAGGGGAAAGGGCTTGTTGTGGGAGGTCTGGAACTGGACATGGTGTCAGCAGGCCTGAGGAAGCTAAGAGGAAGGAAATCTAATCTGTCAAAGGCACAGTTGAAGGCTGTCATCAATATTGCTGACGGGAAGCAGATGTCTTTGCCAGGGGTGCTTAGAGCAAAGCAACAACCCCCTGAGATTTTTCGATGATCATCTTATCCTACAATTGCAGGGGTCTAGCTAGTCTACCCAAAAAGCTAGCTCTGAAGGAACTGGTCAGGTCCAACAAACCTGATATTATTCTTCTCCAAGAAACTCTGGGGAAGGGGGAAGAAGTTACAGGAAGCCTCGTTAAGCTTCTTCCAGGTTGGAGCTTCCATGCCATAGATGCTAATGGTCATTCGGGAGGGGTGGCACTAGGTTTCAACGCGAAGGTACTTCGAGAGATCTCCTCTTGGGGATCGGAAAATGTCTTGGCTGTGGAACTATACTCCAACGAACTATGCATCCCTTTTCTTATTCTTAATGTCTATGGACCTGTTTTGGATCGGGAGAGGTTCTAGAACCCCTTCTTCGCTAAATATTTTTTGACGCACCTAAATCTTATAATTGGAGGAGATCTAAATTTTTCTTTGGGGATGAGAGAATCTTGGGGGGTCAGAGCCAGGGCAGATCCTCTTTCTGATTTCTTTCTAAATAAACTGGCCTCATCTCTCCTGGTGGATGTCTCCCCACTTAAGTTGCGCCCGACGTGGAGGAACTGAAGAATAGGAGAAGAATGGATTGGGAAGAAACTTGATCGATTCCTTCTCTGTAAATCGTTGGCAGAAAACTTACATGCTTTTAGACATTGGGTTGGGGAAGGTGGTCTCTCAGATCACTTCCCTGTCTTCCTGGAAGTGAAGGGAGCTTTCATTAAACCAGGCACTCCCTATAAATTTAATGCCTCTTGGCTCTCAAATGCTTCTTTTATTAGCATCTTCCATAACTCTTGGAAGAAATATGATCTCAATGAAGATGAGAGTCACAACAAGGTTTTTATGGATAATTTAAAAAGGATGAAGGTCGCCTCTAAGCATTGGGCCCTCAATAAGAAACTGAAGGAAGAAGAAACCCTGGAAAATGTTAACTCTGAGATTGCCCTCCTTGAAGACCCAGGCGGTAATGGCTATGGAACAGTAGAGTCTCGGGTTATACTTCAAGAGTTGGAGATGGAAAGGAGGAGAATCCTCCAGCTTAGGGAGGAAAGTTGGCGCTTAAAAAGTAGAGCGATCTGGTTGCACACGGGGGATGATAACACCAAATTTTTTCAGAATTATGCTAAAGGAAGGAAAAACTCTAACACAATCTGGGAAATGAAGAAAGCTAATGGTGAACTAGCTCGCTCTTTTGAAGAGTTGGCCTCATTAGGGGTCAATTATTTCAAGAATCTCTTCAAAGTGCCAGAGGAAGTTTCTATTGCAGAAGTTATAAGAGTCGCATAGTTCTTTCCTAGGTTCATAGAGGAGGAAGGAAATGACTCCATCACGGAACCTGTTTCTAAGGAGTAGGTAGAAGACATTCTCAAATCAATGCAAAAGGACAAAAGCCCAGGCCCGAATGGCTGGACTATCAAATTTTTCCAACACTTCTTTGAATTCATTGGAGATGAGTTAGTGGCAGTTGTGGAATATTCCAGGTGTACAGGATCAATCTATCATCCCTTCAATGCCACCTTTCTAGCCCTCATTCCCAAATCTAATCTCCCGGCCTCATTTGATGAATTCAAGCCCATTTCCCTATGCACCTATCTATACAAAATTATTGCAAAATTTATTGCCTCCAGGCTAAAACCTTTCCTCTCCATGAACATTTCCCCTGAGCAATTTGGCTTTCTAGATGGCAGACAAATTCATGAAGCAGTAGGAGTTGCTCAAGAAACTCTTCATAGTCTAAAAATTGGGAAAAAAAAGGAGCTTTTGTGAAAATTGATTTTTCAAAGGCATATGACAGAATCAACTGGATGTACTTTAGGCTTCTGTTAACTCATCTGGGTTTCAGGTATGATTTTGTGAGATGGGTTATGAGTTGTGTTTCTTCATCTTCCATAGTTGTCCTGATCAATGGAGCGGCCTCCAATTTTTTTAGTGGTGTCAAGGTTGCCCGATCTCTCCCCTTTTGTTTTTGTTGGCATCAGATGGCATCAATCTTATGATTCATGACGCAGAAAGACAGGGGACTCTCAAAGGTATTGAAGTAGCTGATAATTTTTGGGTCACTCACCTCCTCTTCGTGGATGACATAATTCTATTCAACAATGGAAGTCTCGAGGACTGTAGGACGCTTAAGATTCTTTTGGACCTTTTCCTGAAGGCTACTGGTCTCTGCATAAACGAGAGAAAATCCACACTCACATACACAGGCTTGTCTAGAGAGTTGGTGCGCAGAGTGGAGTTGGTCCTAAATTTTGAAGTCAAATCACTCGAGGATACTTTTAAATACCTGGGATTCTTTCTAAAGCCTGATAATTACAGGATCAATGATTGGAAATGGATCCTTGTAAAAATCGAATCCAAACTGAAACATTGGAGTTTCAAGTGGCTTTCCAGGGTAGGTAGGCTAGTGGTAATAAAATATGTTATGATGGCAGTTCTAGTCTATTGGGCTAGTCTGACATGGGTTCCCAAAGGAATCTTATCCTCAATTGACAAATTATGCAACAGGTTTCTGTGGGTGGGGTCTGTTAGTGTCGGTCTTGAAAGCCCTCCATCAGTGATCAAAGCTCTTCGCATTTGCATTTAGTAGGTGTCTCATCAGTGTCAAAGTTTGCATCCCATTAGGCATGCTATAACCCTGATGGAGGAGCTGGTCGATTCATACCCCTCTTGGCTTTGCTGGATCAGGTCATATCAGTCATTGAGTTTTTCAAGCTTGTCTTGATGTGTCTTAATGTCAAAATTCTAGGTCTAGGGTTTTGGTCATTTGTCTATGCAAGGTCATGTCTCTGAAAATCCTTGAGTCCCCAGCAAGCCAGAGGGAGGATGGTAAACATGTTCCTTTGATATTTTCATCATATACAGTTCATTTCTAACCTTGGATTTAAAAACTCTGTTTTTAAAGCCAAGGTCATGATAATTTTTTTTAAAAAGAATAAATTTCCAAAAATTCTTCAAAAAGGCAGCAACAACCCTGGTCCCCTTGCCACAGTCCCTCAGATGATCTACCTGCAAAAAGAATCAAGTCAAAGAACTCAAAAAGTCAACTTCAGGATAAAGGAAACCAAAAACTCAGTGTTTTAAAAAAGTGTCAAAATAGACTTTATAAAGTGGGTTTATGGATGAAATTTTTTCAAATGAAGATTATAAAAGGTCATATTCCCTCCTTTCACTCTCATTGTGCATTTCAAAGCTTGCAAGAGAGGTTGTGAGAGAGTGATAGGCGAAAGAAGCAAAAACACAGTGATTTCGGGCAGTTAGCAGGTGCGCGACCTGTTGGGCGGTGCGCGACCCGTCCAGGGCACTCCAGCAGTTCAAAATTTCAACGGGCGCGACCCGTTGGGCGGTGCGCGACCCGTTGGGGAGCCTGCGCGACCCGTTCATCTGTTTGCAATCAAACTTCAAACAAACTTCTTCATCTCCCTTCAAATCTTCTCAATCGGTCGAGGTAGGCTCTTATGCATGGTTTTCAAGATTGTGTGGTGAATGTAAGGTTGTATGCTATGATTTTAACCTCACATTGTGCGAATGAAAGGACATAAATGGCTGCTTGTTAATGTTTGTAAAATGCTAGGGTTTTGTGACTATTTCAAGTGATTTGTCCCATTTGGTTCCTTCCCTCTTTTCCCCTTTCATTCACAGTCATGCTTTCATCTCTGTCCCATATTATTTGTACATAAAATGTAAACTTTTTCCCTCATCCCTAATCTATAAACCCTACCCCTCTCCCAAGCACACAAAACCCTAATTCCCTCTACCATACACATGCAAAAATAAAAGCAAAAAGAAAAGATACATTTGCAAATAAAGAAAAGAGTCATGTGAAAATAAATGTTGCTGTATATCTAAAGTCATGTACATAACCCCTACATGCCCTTGACATCCCCTTGTACATGAAAACCTTCCCTCTATGTTAAAACAATGTACATGTACTCCTTATCAAAAAAAATTTGCCTTATGATACACATGAACTCCTATAAGTAAATTTGGTGTATGGTTTCCCTATGTCCCTATTGATACATGTATGCTCCTTCCATGTTTACTATCACACATGTTTTTTGTCCCATATACAAACATCTTTGCAAATGATTTCCTAAATTCAAATACATGTTCCTATAAGCATGATCATTTGTAGAATTTCCCTTGAAACTCCCTGTTATTTTTATATATTCCCGTTCCTTATTAAAAAAATTCCCTCCCCTAACATTTCCCTCATGTTTGGTTCCCCTTGAAACAGCATAGATTTCAGCACTTTTGCAGGCAGAGACAGCAGTTCATTTTGTCCACTTTGCTCCAAAACCATGTCAGAAACCGAAACTTATGAGCAAAGTGATGACCATTCATCATCTACAGAGGTTGAGGAACAGAGGAGGCCTCGTAGAGGAGGTAAGGGAGGACATCATAAGCGGGAGGAGCCTACTTCTTTGACAGAATTACAGGCCTGTCCTTTGGCAGTGAATTGCTTCCAGTACATGTCTTGTTATCAGTTTTGTGAGAGGATCTCTCAGATTCAGCATCATAGAGAGTTGGCCCGCTTGTTTGTCTTACACCTCCATGATGGACATGTCACTCTTGCAGGGGTGAATTTCACATTGACACCTGAGGTGATCTCACAGGCTACAGGGATACCAAATGTGGGTGAGGTGTGGCCTAAGCGCAGATTACTTGATTTTGTTCACTTTGAGCCTTATGTCCGGCCATCATTTGTGAGATTGTTGACGGGTGTTTTCCCATTCAGATTTCTCCGGAGCGAGTATGCTCCCCTCAGGAGACTTATCATGCATTATTTTACCTGTGAGGGCAGATTTTCACAGGTGTATTCATATCACATTCGCCTGTTGATGCATTTCACCCGGGTGAGGATGATGAACCTCCCAGTCTTCTTGTTTCATAACATTCAGAGGATGGTGCCCATGTTGCAGAGGAAGACCCCGACCCAGCAGTACAGGAGCCTTTGCCACTATGGTTTGATCCAGCTCATAGTCTCTCATCAGTTGACTCAGCAGGGCATCTCATGGGAGGAGTTCATCTCCCGTGAGTTTTTCACAGTGCCACCTCAGCCACATCAGGAGGTCATTCATGAGGAGGGAGGACCATCTCAACAGCCCGATGCTCTCGTCGCCCGACATGTCAGCTCCACTCCTTTGGTCACCTATCAGAAAGGCCCAAGGGCCTTATTTGCAGCAGCTAGGCGAGTACTATCTCCACAGCAGGTGGAAGGGGTCTCGCCTTCATCTTCAGATCAGCGAGTGTTATCTCCACACCAGGTGGAAGGGGCATCGCTTTCTTCATCAGCACAGGTACTGCAGAGGGGCAAAGAGCCCATGATTCATGAGGATCCGGTGATTGATCTCGAGGCTAGTTCTCTTAGCCAAGAGGCAAAGGAGATCATTCAGCATATCAGGGCCGAGAATGATGTTTTGCAGCGGAGACTCGAGGGTGCCCAATGGAACATCACTTATCTAGAGTAGCGGAACACACAGCTAGAGGAGGAGAAGGCGCTTGATGAGCTTTGGAGGATTCGTAGTGACCGAGTCCTAAACCGTAGGAGGCCCTGTGATCCATTGCCTGCTGACCGGGAGACATTGCTCATTCAGGAGAATGCTCACTTGGAGAGGCTGTTGGCTAAGGCCAACCAAGATAAAAAGCTGCTAAGGAACATGAAGAATCACTATTGGGCGAGGATGCATGTTTGCAAGGCAAAAATGAAAATGTTCCAAAGGAGGTTGACCGAGGCACTAAAACGGAGAAAAAGGCCAAATCCACTCCGTATCTTGGTTGAGGCATCCCTCAAGGATCATGGCACTCACTAGCATCATCTACAGCACAAATCCCAAAAATTTTGGAGAATTTTGGGTAATTTTGGTATTTTTGGGAAATTTACAGGTTTTGGCTTCTCAACGGGTCTCACCCCCGGTGAGACCCTTTGTCATCGTAGCTCCATTTAGAAAAAACTCAACATTTTTGGATTTTTCATGCAAAGTTACACATGTCTATGGATGGACTTGAGTTTTCATGGAGTTTTGGGCCTCCAAAAGGTCAAAATACAGCCAAATTTTGACTTTCTGCCCCTTTTTTGAGCTGCAGAAGTAGTCTTGGGAGAATTGACTTTTGACTGGGAAAATGACCTCCAAATCCAAAAATTCCGGTTGGGTTGGAAATTATACTCAGAGACCTTTCCAACGAGCTATCCTGCACCTCATTTTGACACCTAGAAGGCCTCCAAACAGGGCTCCAAAGTGCGCGACCCGTTGAGGAAGATGTGCGCGACCCCTTGAGGGAACTTTGCCAGATTTGACCAGTTCAGCTCAGAAATTGCAGTTTAGCTCCAGTTTGACTTTCTGAGGTCGATGGTGGTCCTATTGACTGTAATTATGACACTTTTTGGATACTTTTACTCTTTTTTAACTCTTCTAGAAGTTTCTCTCATGTAACAGGTAAAAATTGACTGTATGAACTCATTTCCAAGTTTATAGAGGCAAGTTGTTTTGACTGCCTATTTTGTAGTGCTTAGTTTAGAAGTTGTTCAAACAGCTCCTAGGATAGTGAGCTCGACCCATGGAGGCAGGGAAAGAGGTTAGATAATCTATATTATGTACTTTCTTGCTCATTTTCATGGTTGGACTCTTGAGGGAGAAGCTATCATTGTATTATCACTTGTATCTCTGCAATTTTTGGCTAAGGAAGACCAGGGTTTTGCAGTCATCTTTGGGATTCTTGTGGACTCATGTGTTGATGGAGTGTTTCTTCATGTTATTGTAAGATTTTTTATGTGATTCATTTCCTTTCTATACTGCTGCATATTAAACAAATGAAGTGATAAAGTTAGAATTCATGTTTGCCATGCTCTACTTTTAAATTTGTTTAATCTCTATGTTTTCTACTGTCTAAAGAGAATTCATATTCATTGTTTGCTCTCTTTATCCTTCTTATCTTTCTTCCCAATCATCCACTTCAACTAAAGACATCAATACAAGCTCCTACCTCGCCCCAAAGACCCCCCTGCAGAAACTGTGTCCAATCCCCGCACCCTAAATTGCAGCTCCTCAATTTGCCACCAAAAACCCCAAAAACCCCCAAATCAACCTTCAAATCAGTTTACTAGCCTAATATCAGTGTTACCTTGTTTGGTCATCTCATCCTATTTAAAATCTACCGAGATCGACCGGAGAGAGCCTTCTCCTGCCCCGTAGGGCTAGCTACGAGGCTGAATGGTTTGATGTAGCTTTGAGATTTGCCTTTTCAGCCTGAGGTGAAATTTCAAGTGCTAACATACTGGCGACCATACTGGGGAGAACATCTAATTTCTTTTTCATAGACGTGTTATTTCATAAGTCTTAGACGGAGCCTGAAGTTACGCCAGGTAGCCTTCGAAAACGCTCTTGTTTTACATCAGCGCAAGTAGATAAACGCTGCTTCAGTCAATCTCCGTGAGCTTGTGAGCATAGCGCTTCTTTGACATCTTATCCCCATGTATTTGTTAACTCTGAGCCGTGGATGATAGGTTGAGAGTTTTCACAGGCTGAATGCTTTTTCTTTCCTAGTTATTTTGAGAAAACAAGCTGGCTACAGATCCTAGACCCATTTTCAGATCTCATTCATGCCCAGCTATTTTTGATTATCTTGAAGATTTAGATTTTGACGAAAGCTTTGAGTTTTCTCTGTTTAAAGCTAAGTCTGAAAGTGCGCTTGATTCTCTAGTTCTTGACCCTGATTTTGCAGCTGTTATTGAGTTTGAGAGACATAATAAATTGGTTGAAAATTTCATTTTAAGACATCTTCAGTCAAGTGTTCAAGCCACTACCCTTGCTGATTTTGTTGAGAGTATTTCTGATCACATTGGATCTACTATCGCGGCTCACGAAGAGTCTTACCCTCCTTATGTTGCAGTTTCACCTATAATCACCTATCCTGAATCAGTAACCGGTTCTCCTCCTTCATCTCCCACACCTCCCACTCCTCCAACTCCACAAACTACACCTCCTCTTATAATAATCCCTGCTATCACAGCTCCTCCACTTCATACACATCCTACTCCCCCACCTAGAGCAATGGCTGCTCAGTTTGCCCCATTGGTTTTACCTGCAAATCTTCATGATATGCCAGCTGATTACCAAAGTAAAATCCCCATGTTTGATGGCACTCCACAAAGTATTACAGCTCAGCAACATATCGACAAGATGACCACATTTTTTGATCTATATGAGTTAGATGAAGAAGATGTTACCATGCGGTTATTCGTGCAAACATTTGCAGGAGAAGTTAGAAAATGGTTCAGAGGGTTGACAGCAAATAGCATCACTACTTTGGAGGCACTTCAGAATCAATTCTTAGATCGGTGGGAAATCAGAAAGGATCCGCTTCAAATCAATGCCGAATACAACAACCTCAAGCGTAATCCGGGTGAGTCTGTTCAAGATTACATAATCAGATTCAATACAGTTTATAATGCTATTCCCGATGATTTGAGGCCATCTAGAAAATCAGCACTTCTTAAGTTCCCGGATGGTTTTGATCCGGAGATGGCTTATTCATTGAGAGATAGAGATCCGCCTACCTTGGAGGAGATGCAGAAAATTGCTGTCAGCGTTGAGGCAAATTTGAATGACAAAAGAGCAAGGATGAAGGCGGAAAAGCGAGTTACAATCAAGGAGGAAGCATCCACATCAAATCAGGTTCTTGAGCAGATAAAGAAGGCACTTGAAAAGATGACTATTGACAAGCCGGAGCCTCAGATTCGTAATCCCAATTTCAGAGGTCAACCGCAGCAACAATATAGAATCAAGCAGCGTGAAACAAAGGCACAAGACACGGCAGTTCAGCAGCAAATGAAACCACCTTTTCAGCAGAATTTTGTTAGTCAAGAGTCTGAAGATGAGGGTGATAATGTTGGCGAGGAAAATCATTTCTTCACCCCTGATGATATGCCTACATATATCACGGAAGAAGATGAGTTGGTGAGTAATTCTGTTTTTCCCCAAGATGAGCATTATATTTTGTCAAATGATATGATACTTGAAGAAGAATCTGAAGAATATCAAAGAGGGTACTTGAATGCATTATCAGCTCAGCAAGGACAGCAAAGGCAATTGAGAAGCCGGGCTATTCCTATAAATCCCGTGCAGAAGAAGAAAGACATTGCAGCAAAGAATGATTCGGTTTCTTCAAAAGGTAAAGATATAGCCGGTCCATCATCAACTCAAACATCATCGGCAGCTAAAATTGACCAGCCATCAAATGCACCAAAGGATAAAGCTGAGAAAAGAGATAATCCGGCAAAGGAAGGTGAGAAGTTTCCAGTTTTTAGTTTGGAGAATGAGATTGCAAAGTTGAAGATATCTATTCCTTTAACGGAGGTCATGAAGAATGCCACTTACCGAGGTAAAATTTCTAAATTGCTGAATGTTGACCCAATGCTAGACATGGTGAATGTACAAGATGATCAACCGGAGTTAATCTTTGGGCCAGCTTTGAATGGTGAGTCTCCCGAGAGTGATATTCCTCCATTTTATATCAGTTTGCGTTTGCATGAGTTTGTGTTGCACAATGCCATGTTTGACTCGGGAGCTTCACATAATTTGATGCCAAAAACAATCATGGAGAAGCTGGGACTTGACATCACTAGAAAGTATCATGATTTGTATTCGTTTGATTCCAGCCGGGTAAGATGTATTGGTTTGATCAAAGACTTAGTGGTGAGTTTAGATCAAATTCCAGCGAAGAATGTTTTGATGGATGTGGTGGTGGCGGATATTCCTCCACGCTTTGGCATGTTGTTGTCGAGGTCATGGGGAGCCAAACTCAAAGGTACAATTCAGCTTGATTTTTCATATGCTTCAATTCCAGTTTTCGGTCAAATGAGGAAGTTATATCAAGAACAAAAGATGAAATACATGATCACTAGTAAGGAAAAGCTCGTCAATCATCCTGTAAATTATGTACAGACAGATTTAGAATCTTTTGTTTTGTTTGCGGAAAATTTCAATGAGGTAGATAGTCAGTTAGTTCAAGTAGAAGATATACCAGACATTTCAGAAAATTTCAGAGAAGTTTTGAGAAAGGAAAGTGAAGAAAGGTCTGCTGTCATAAAGCCAAATGCAGAAATAAATGGGCAGCAAGCAGAACATGAAACAAAATCAGATTTTCAGCACTTAGAAGATGATGAAGAGGGTCTTTGGACCATGGATTTTGATGGTGCAGTGGGCAGCGATGGTGCTGGTATAGGTGTGTGGATCCGAAGCCCATTCTCAGCCCAAGATCAAGTTCCAAGCAAGGTAAGGGTATGTTCTTATAAATTGGCATTTGATTGTTCGAATAATGAGGCGGAATATGAAGCTCTTATTGCTGGTTTGAAAATCCTTCGGAAGTTAAAGGCAAAGAAGATAGCGGTATATGGCGACTCCGAATTAGTTATCAAGCAAGTGAAAGGTGAATTTCAGGCCAAACATCCTCGCATGAGAGCTTATAGAAATGCTGTTTTAGATATCTTGAAAAGATTTTCTGAACATACTTTGACATGTGTGCCCCGGATTCAAAATGGTGTTGCGGATGCATTGGCTAAGGCAGCAAGTAATCTGAAAATACCCATGAATTCCAGCAATAAGTTCGAGATATATGTGAAGCATCGTCCTACAGTTCCAGATAACCAAAGGTGTTGGCAAGTGTTCCAAGATGACGAAGAAATCAAAGATTTTCTGCAAGTTAAGGGTAAGTTCGAAGACATTTCAATAGACACGGAAGCTGAAGGAGTGAATCAGATGGATGTATTGCAGCTCAAGGACAATCACATTCCAAAAGGATTGATTCCTTTGGAGGAATTGTTTGATCAGGATGATGTGGCCCGCAAGCCAACTTTGAGGCCAACAGCTGAAGGAGTTGAAGATGTGAATCTTGGGACAGCTGCAAATCCAAAGATGGTGAAACTTTCAAAAGCATTGCCGCCTAAGGTAAAGCAAGAGTATATCAGATTATTGTCTCTGTATTCTAATGTTTTTGCATGGGATTATTCAGATTTGAAAACTTATGACACAAGCATTATTCAGCATACCATTCCCATAAAGCCAAATCAAAAGCCTTTCCGGCAAAAGTTGAGAAGAATTAATCCTAAATTGCTGCCATTGATTGAGAAGGAAGTCAACAGGTTGTATAAGTCTGGAATCATAGTGCCAATCCGGTTTTCCGATTGGATCTCAAACTTGGTGCCCGTGAGGAAGAAAACCGGTGAGATTCGCTTGTGTATAGACTTTAGAAATCTGAATAAAGTGTCATTAAAGGACAATTATCCGCTGCCCAAGATGGACCACATATTGCAGCGGGTTGTGGGGGCATCTAGGATGTCATTGCTTGATGGTTACTCCGGATATAATCAGATTTTGGTGCACGAAGATGACCGTGACAAGACAGCATTTACTACTCCATGGGGTACATTTCATTATGCCAAGATGCCGTTTGGATTGAAGAATGCGGGTGCTACATTTCAGCGGGCAATGGACATGGCCTTTGCAAACGAGAAGGATGTCTTTTTAGTTGTTTATCTTGATGATTTGACCGTGTTTTCTAAATCAGATGAAGAGCATTTGTTTCATTTGACTAAGGTGTTTGAAAAGTGCAGAAAATATGGCATCTCATTGAATCCGAAGAAGAGTCTTTTTGCTATGAGTGAAGGCAAGCTGCTGGGCCATATCATTTCTAAAGACGGCATTCGTATAGACCCTGCACGAGTAGAAGCAATTCAGCAATTGGAGCAGCCCCGTAGCAAGAAAAAAATTCAGTCCTTTAATGGTAAGTTGAATTTTCTGCGTCGTTTCATTCCCAATCTTGCTGAACATCTCAGAGAGATAACCAATATGCTCAAGAAGGACAGCGATGTCAAATGGACCGAAGAGGCGGTGAAATCTTTTAATTTGATAAAGGTAATCTTATCTTCAGCCCCAACTTTGATTAGCCCAGATTATACACAGGATTTCATTTTGTTTTCATTTGCTTCCGAGCATACATTGGCAGCTGTGTTAATGCAAAAAAGAGATGGAGTTGAGAGGCCCATAGCTTTTTTCAGCCGCATCATAAGGGACAGAGCACTGAATTATAATATCATTGAGAAGCAAGCATTGGCCCTGATCAAAGCATTGAAAGATTTCCGAGTTTACATATTGAATTCTCATGTTTTAGCATATGTTCCTAATGCAGCTGTGAAGGATGTCTTAGTGCAAACGGAACCGGAAGGAAGAAGGGGTAAGTGGATTGCTGCACTCTTAGAATATGATGTTGAAATTAAGCCTACCAAGTTGATTAAGGGTCAAGGCCTAGCTAAGTTGATGGCTGAAGCAAACCTTCATGTCCTTGATATAAATCTGATTGTTGCCTTGTCCGATGAAGATGAAGAAAATTCAGTTCTACAGGTGTCCGATATCTTTGTGTCTTCTCCTTGGTATGCTGATATAGTTTATGTGCTTCAAAACTTATCTGCACCTCCTGGAATGCCTAGAAATAAAGCTAGAACATTGAAGCTAAAGGCTGCTAAATTTTGCATTATCAAATCTGCACTTTATTGGAAGGATCCCGGTGGCATCTTGCTGAACTGTTTGGTCGAAGAGGAAGCAAAAACAACAGTAGATGATTTCCATAAAGGTGACTGTGGGGGTCACTTATTTTGGAAGACCACGGCTAATAAGATCTTGAGAGCCGGTTTCTATTGGCCTTCTTTATTTTCTGATGTGTATAAAGCGGTAAAGAGCTGTCATGAGTGTCAAAATTTTCAAGGAAAACAGAAATTACAGCCATTGCCTCTCAAGCCGGTGGAAATCAACGCACCATTCCAGCAGTGGGGCTTGGATTTTATTGGCGAAATCCACCCAGCATCTTCCGGGCAGCATCGATGGATCTTGACGGCTACAGATTACTTCACAAAATGGATTGAAGCCATTCCCACCCGGCAGGCCACAAATTTGGTAATTATTTCTTTTCTTGAAAATAATATCTTGTCACGTTTTGGCTGTCCACAAAAGTTGATTACTGACAATGCAGCTGCATTCAAATCAAAGAAGTTGGTTGATTTTTGCTATAAATATAACATCAGTTTGGGGCATTCAACCGCTTATCATCCGCAAGGTAATGGGCTGGCCGAATCTTCAAACAAATCTCTCGTGAATATTATAAAGAAATTGCTGGAAATAAACAAGAAGAGCTGGCATAAGAAGTTAATAAATGCACTATGGGCTGATCGGGTAAGTCAAAAGAAGTCAATTGGTATGTCACCTTTTGAAATTGTTTACGGAGTAGATGCAGTGTTTCCTACTTCACTTAGTGTCCCAGTAGCCAAGTTGTTTCAAGAAGCTAGTGGTGAGGAGGATCCTATGCAACGACGGATCAGTCAAATGATTCATTTACAACAGACACGAGAAGAGGTTCACCAGAATTCCCTTAAGTTGCAGGAGCGCATAAAGAAAATCTATGACAAAAAGGCCAAAGCAGATGAGTTTCAGATTGATGATGTTGTATTACGGTGGGATGCCCGCAATGAAGATAAAGGGAAGCATGGAAAATTCGACAAATTATGGAAGGGTCCTTATAAAATTGCAGCATACCGTGGTCCAAATGCTTTCCTTCTCAAAGAAATGAATGGTGATGAATGTCTTGGAGGGTCGGTGAATGGCCGGCTGCTCAAAAGGTATCATGCTTGAGCATTTTCTGCTCTAATCACTCTCATTGTAAATACCATTTCATTTTCTTTCTGCAGCAAGTGTGAAGCTGATTTCCATCTTCAGTTTGGGGCCCGCGGTGAAGGCTATAATTCTGAAAATGGTGATTAGTTGGAGTGAGTTTTACAAGTTGTTTCATGTCAGTTCATTTTCTGTATAGAGTTAGTGAGTTAGTGTCCAAGATAGTCTTGAATTTCAGTCAATTGTCCAAGTCAAATAAAGTTGTTTTCAAGTTGGTCACATGTGAATAAGTTGACTCCATTGCCCAATGAAAAAAGCACTGGTTTGCTTTCCCAGAGGTCTGAGGTTCTTGGTACCTCCAAGGAGCTACCATCCCCATTGGAGCCAATGTTAGTGTCGGTCTTGAAAGCCCTCCATCAGTGATCAAAGCTCTTTGCATTTGCATTAGTAGGTGTCTCATCAGTGTCAAAGTTTGCATCCCATTAGGCATGCCATAACCCTGATGGAGGAGCTGGTCTATTCATACCCCTCTTGGCTTTGCTGGATCAGGTCATATCAGTCATTGAGTTTTTCAAGCTTGTCTTGATGTGTCTTAATGTCAAAATTCTAGGTCTAGGGTTTTGGTCATTTGTCTCTGCAAGGTCATGTCTCTGAAAATCCTTGAGTCCCCAGCAAGCCAGAGGGAGGATGGTAAACATGTTCCTTTGATATTTTCATCATATACAGTTCATTTCTAACCTTGGATTTAAAAACTCTGTTTTTAAAGCCAAGGTCATGATAATTTTTTGTAAAAAGAATAAATTTCCAAAAAGTCTTCAAAAAGGCAGCAACAACCCTGGTCCCCTTGCCACAGTCCCTCAGATGATCTACCTGCAAAAAGAATCAAGTCAAAGCACTCAAAAAGTCAACTTCAGGATAAAGGAAACCAAAAAATCAGTGTTTTAAAAAAGTGTCAAAATAGACTTTATAAAGTGGGTTTATGGATGAAATTTTTTCAAATGAAGATTATAAAAGGTCATATTCCCTCCTTTCACTCTCATTGTGCATTTCAAAGCTTGCAAGAGAGGTTGTGAGAGAGTGATAGGCGAAAGAAGCAAAAACACAGTGATTTCGGGCAGTTAGTAGGTGCGCGACCTGTTCAAGCCGTTGTGCGACCTGTTGGGCGGTGCGCGACCAGTCCAAGGCACTCCAGCAGTTCAAAATTTCAACGGGCGCGACCCGTTGGGCGGTGCGCGACCCGTTGGGGAGCCTGCACGACCCGTTCATCTGTTTGCAATCAAACTTCAAACAAACTTCTTCATCTCCCTTCAAAACTTCTCAATCGGTCGAGGTAGGCTCTTATGCATGGTTTTCAAGATTGTGTGGTGAATGTAAGGTTGTATTCTATGATTTTAACCTCACATTGTGCGAATGAAAGGACATAAATGGCTGCTTGTTAATGTTTGTAAAATGCTAGGGTTTTGTGACTGTTTCAAGTGATTTTGTCCCATTTGGTTCCTTCCCTCTTTTCCCCTTTCATTCACAGTCATGCTTTCATCGCTGTCCCATATTATTTGTACATAAAATGTAAAATTTTTCCCTCATCCCTAATCTATAAACCCTACCCCTCTCCCAAGCACACAAAACCTAATTCCCTCTACCATCCACATGCAAAAATAAAAGCAAAAAGAAAAGATACATTTGCAAATAAAGAAAAGAGCCATGTGAAAATAAATGTTGCTGTATATCTAAAGTCATGTACATAACCCCTACATGCCCTTGACATCCCCTTGTACATGAAAACCTTCCCTCTATGTTAAAACAATGTACATGTACTCCTTATCAAAATTTTTTTTCCTTATGATACACATGAACTCCTATAAGTAAATTTGGTGTATGGTTTCCCTATGTCCCTATTGATACATGTATGCTCCTTCCATGTTTATTATCACACATGTTTTTTGTCCCATATACAAACATCTTTGCAAATGATTTCCTAAATTCAAATACATGTTCCTATAAGCATGATCATTTGTAGAATTTCCCTTGAAACTCCCTGTTATTTTTATATATTTCCATTCCTTGTTAAAAAATTCCCTCCCCTAACATTTCCCTCATGTTTGGTTCCCCTTGAAACAACATAGATTTCAGCACTTTTGCAGGCAGAGACAACAGTTCATTTTGTCCACTTTGCTCCAAAACCATGTCAGAAACCGAAACTTATGAGCAAAGTGATGACCATTCATCATCTACAGAGGTTGAGGAACAGAGGAGGCCTCGTAGAGGAGGTAAGGGAGGACATCATAAGCGGGAGGAGCCTACTTCTTTGGCAGAATTACAGGCCTGTCCTTTGGCAGTGAATTGCTTCCAGTACATGTCTTGCTATCAGTTTTGTGAGAGGATCTCTCAGATTCAGCATCATAGAGAGTTGGCCCGCTTGTTTGTCTTACACCTCCATGATGGACATGTCACTCTTGCAGGGGTGAATTTCACATTGACACCTGAGGTGATCTCACAGGCTACAGGGATACCAAATGTGGGTGAGGTGTGGCCTAAGCGCAGATTACTTGATTTTGTTCACTTTGAGCCTTATGTCCGGCCATCATTTGTGAGATTGTTGACGGGTGTTTTCCCATTCAGATTTCTCCGGAGCGAGTATGCTCCCCTCATGAGACTTATCATGCATTATTTTACCTGTGAGGGCAGATTTTCACAGGTGTATTCATATCACATTCGCTTGTTGATGCATTTCACCCGGGTGAGGATGATGAACCTCCCGGTCTTCTTGTTTCATAACATTCAGAGGATGGTGCCCATGTTGCAGAGGAAGACCCCGGCCCAGCAGTACAGGAGCCTTTGCCACTATGGTTTGATCCAGCTCATAGTCTCTCATCAGTTGACTCAGCAGGGCATCTCATGGGAGGAGTTCATCTCCCGTGAGTTTTTCACAGTGCCACCTCAGCCACATCAGGAGGTCATTCATGAGGAGGGAGGACCATCTCAGCAGCCTGATGCTCCCATCACCCGACATGTCAGCTCCACTCCTTTGGTCACCTATCAGAAAGGCCCAAGGGCCTTATTTGCAGCAGCTAGGCGAGTACTATCTCCACAGCAGGTGGAAGGGGTCTCGCCTTCATCTTCAGATCAGCGAGTGTTATCTCCACACCAGGTGGAAGGGGCCTCGCTTTCTTCATCAGCACAGGTACTGCAGAGGGGCAAAGAGCCCATGATTCATGAGGATCCGGTGATTGATCTCGAGGCCAGTTCTCCTAGCCAAGAGGCAAAGGAGATCATTCAGCATCTCAGGGCCGAGAATGATGTTTTGCAGCGGAGACTCGAGGGTGCCCAATGGACCATCACTTATCTAGAGCAGCGGAACACACAGCTAGAGGAGGAGAAGGCGCTTGATGAGCTTTGGAGGATTCGTAGTGACCGAGTCCTAAACCGTAGGAGGCCCGGTGATCCATTGCCTGCTGACCGGGAGTCATTGCTCATTCAGGAGAATGCCCACTTGGAGAGGCTGTTGGCTAAGGCCAACCAAGAGAAAAAGCTGCTAAGGAACATGAAGAATCACTATTGGGCAAGGATGCATGTTTGCAAGGCAAAAATGAAAATGTTCCAAAGGAGGTTGACCGAGGCACTAAAACGGAGAAAAAGGCCAAATCCACTCCGTATCTTGGCTGAGGCATCCCTCAAGGATCATGGCACTCACTAGCATCATCTACAGCACAAATCCCAAAAAATTTGGAGAATTTTGGGTAATTTTGGTATTTTTGGGAAATTTACAGGTTTTGGCTTCTCAACGGGTCTCACCCCCGGTGAGACCCTTTGTCATCGTAGCTCCGTTTTGAAAAAACTCAACATTTTTGGATTTTTCATGCAAAGTTACACATGCCTATGGATGGACTTGAGTTTTCATGGAGTTTTGGGCCTCCAAAAGGTCAAAATACAGCCAAATTTTGACTTTCTGCCCCTTTTTTGAGTTGCAGAAGTAGTCTTGGGAGAATTGACTTTTGACTGGGCAAATGACCTCCAAATCCAAAAATTCCGGTTGGGTTGGAAAGTAGACTCAGAGACCTTTCCAACGAGCTATCCTGCACCTCATTCTGACACCGGGAAGGCCTCCAAACAGGGCTCCAAAGTGCGCGACCCGTTGAGGAAGATGTGCGCGACCCGTTGAGGGAACTTTGCCAGATTTGACCAGTTCAGCTCAGAAATTGCAGTTTAGCTCCAGTTTGACTTTCTGAGGTCGATGGTGGTCCTCTTGACTGTAATTATGACACTTTTTGGATACTTTTACTCTTGTTTAACTCTTCTAGAAGTTTCTCTCATGTAAAGGGTAAAAATTGACTGTATGAACTGGTTTCCAAGTTTATAGAGGCAAGTTGTTTTGACTGCCTATTTTGTAGTGCTTAGTTTAGAAGTTGTTCAAACAGCTCCTAGGATAGTGAGCTCGACCCATGGAGGCAGGGAAAGAGGTTAGATCATCTATATTATGTACTTTCTTGCTCATTTTCATGGTTGGACTCTTGAGGGAGAAGCTATCATTGTATTATCACTTGTATCTCTGCAATTTTTGGCTAAGGAAGACCAGGGTTTTGCAGTCATCTTTGGGATTCTTGTGGACTCATGTGTTGATGGTGTGTTTCTTCATGTTATTGTAAGCTTTGTTATGTGATTCATTTCCTTTCTATACTGCTGCATATTAAACAAATGAAGTGATAAAGTTAGAATTCATGCTTGCCATGCTCTACTTTTAAATTTGTTTAATTTCTATGTTTTCTACTGTCTAAAGAGAATTCAAATTCATTGTTTGCTCTCTTTAGCCTTCTTATCTTTCTTCCTAATCATCCACTTCAGCTAAAGACATCAATACAGGCTCCTACCTCGCCCCAAAGACCCCCCTGCAGAAACTGTGTCCAATCCCCGCACCCTAAATTGCAGCTCCTCAATTTGCCACCAAAAACCCCAAAAACCCCCAAATCAACCTTCAAATCAGTTTACTAGCCTAATATCAGTGTTACCTTGTTTGGTCATCTCATCCTATTGAAAATCTACCGAGATTGACCGGAGAGAGCCTTCTCCTGCCCCGTAGGGCTAGCTACGAGGCTGAATGGTTTGATGTAGCTTTGAGATTTGCCTTTTCAGCCTGAGGTGAAATTTCAAGTGCTAACATACTGGCGACCATACTGGGGAGAACATCTAATTTCTTTTTCATAGACGTGTTATTTCATAAGTCTTAGACGGAGCCTGAAGTTACGCCAGGTAGCCTTCGAAAACGCTCTTGTTTTACATCAGCGCAAGTAGATAAACGCTGCTTCAGTCAATCTCCGTGAGCTTGTGAGCATAGCGCTTCTTTGACATCTTATCCCCATGTATTTGTTAACTCTGAGCCGTGGATGATAGGTTGAGAGTTTTCACAGGCTGAATGCTTTTTCTTTCCTAGTTATTTTGAGAAAACAAGCTGGCTACAGATCCTAGACCCATTTTCAGATCTCATTCATGCCCAGCTATTTTTGATTATCTTGAAGATTTAGATTTTGACGAAAGCTTTGAGTTGTCTCTGTTTAAAGCTAAGTCTGAAAGTGCGCTCGATTCTCTAGTTCTTGACCCTGATTTTGCAGCTGTTATTGAGTTTGAGAGGCATAATAAATTGGTTGAAAATTTCATTTTAAGACATCTTCAGTCACGTGTTCAAGCCACTACCCTTGCTGATTTGGTTGAGAGTATTTCTGATCACATTGGATCTACTATCACGGCTCACGAAGAGTCTTACCCTCCTTATGTTGCAGTTTCACCTATAATCACCTATCCTGAATCAGTAGCCGGTTCTCCTCCTTCGTCTCCCACACCTCCCACTCCTCCAACTCCACAAACTACACCTCCTCTTATAAGAATCCCTGCTATCACAGTTCCTCCACTTCATACACATCCTACTCCCCCACCTAGAGCAATGGCTGCCCGGTTTGCCCCATTGGTTTACCTGCAAATATTCATGATATGCCAGCTGATTATCAGAGTAAAATCCCCATGTTTGATGGCACTCCACAAGGTATTACAGCTCAGCAACATATCGACAAGATGACCACATTTTTTGATCTATATGAGTTAGATGAAGAAGATGTTACCATGCGGTTATTCGTGCAAACATTTGCAGGAGAAGTTAGAAAATGGTTCAGAGGGTTGACAACAAATAGCATCACTACTTTGGAGGCACTTCAGAATCAATTCTTAGATCGGTGGGAAATTAGAAAGGATCCGCTTCAAATCAATGCCGAATACAACAACCTCAAGCGTAATCTGGGTGAGTCTGTTCAAGATTACATAATCAGATTCAATACAGTTTATAATGCTATTCCCGATGATTTGAGGCCATCTAGAAAATCAGCACTTCTTAAGTTCCCGGATGGTTTTGATCCGGAGATGGCTTATTCATTGAGAGATAGAGATCCGCCTACCTTGGAGGAGATGCAGAAAATTGCTGTCAGCGTTGAGGCAAATTTGAATGACAAAAGAGCAAGGATGAAGGCGGAAAAGCGAGTTACAATCAAAGAGGAAGCATCCACATCAAATCAGGTTCTTGAGTAGATAAAGAAGGCACTTGAAAAGATGACTATTGACAAGCCGGAGCCTCAGATTCGTAATCCCAATTTCAGAGGACAACCGCAACAAAAATATAGAATCAAGCAGCGTGAAACAAAGGCACAAGACATGGCAGTTCAGCAGTAAATGAAACCACCTTTTCAGCAGAATTTTGTTAGTCAAGAGTCTGAATATGAGGGTGATAATGTTGGTGAGGAAAATCATTTCTTCACCCCTGATGATATGCCTACATATATCACAGAAGAAGATGAGTTGGTGAGTGATTCTGTTTTTCCCCAAGATGAGCATTATATTTTGTCAAATGATATGATACTTGAAGAAGAATCTGAAGAATATCAAAGAGGGTACTTGAATGCATTATCAGCTCAGCAAGGACAGCAAAGGCAACTGAGAAGCCGGTCTATTCCTATAAATCCCGTGCAGAAAAAGAAAGACATTGTAGCAAAGAATGATTCGGTTTCTTCAAAAGGTAAAGATATAGCCGGTCCATCATCAACTCAAACATTATCGGCAACTAAAATTGACCAGCCATCAAATGCACCAAAGGATAAAGCTGAGAAAAGAGATAATCTGGCAAAGGAAGGTGAGAAGTTTCTAGTTTTTAGTTTGGAGAATGAGATTGCAAAGTTGAAGATATCTATCCCTTTAACGGAGGTCATGAATAATGCCACTTACCGAGGTCAAATTTCTAAATTGCTGAATGTTGACCCAATGCTAGACATGGTGAATGTACAAGATGATCAACCAGAGTTAATCTTTGGGCCAGCTTTGAATGGTGAGTCTCCCGAGAGTGATATTCCTCCATTTTACATCAGTTTGCGTTTGCATGAGTTTGTGTTGCACAATGCCATGTTTGACTCGGGAGCTTCACATAATTTGATGCCAAAAACAATCATGGAGAAGCTGGGACTTGACATCACTAGAAAGTATCATGATTTGTATTCGTTTGATTCCAGCCGGGTAAGATGTATTGGTTTGATTAAAGACTTAGTGGTGAGTTTAGATCAAATTCCTGCGAAGAATGTTTTGATGGATGTGGTGGTGGCGGATATTCCTCCGCGCTTTGGCATGTTGTTGTCGAGGTCATGGGGAGCCAAACTCAAAGGTACAATTCAGCTTGATTTTTCATATGCTTCAATTCCAATTTTCGGTCAAATGAGGAAGTTATATCGAGAACAAAAGATGAAATACATGATCACTAGTAAGGAAAAGCCCGTCAATCATCCTGTAAATTATGTACAGACAGATTTAGAATCTTTTGTTTTGTTTGCGGAAAATTTCAATGAGGTAGATAGTCAGTTAGTTCAAGTAGAAGATATACCAGACATTTCAGAAAATTTCAGAGAAGTTTTGAGAAAGGAAAGTGAAGAAAGGTCTGCTGTCATAAAGCCAAATGCAGAAATAAATGGGCAGCAAGCAGAACATGAAACAAAATCAGATTTTCAGCACTTAGAAGATGATGAAGAGGGTCTTTGGACCATGGATTTTGATGGTGCAGTGGGCAGCGATGGTGCTGGTATAGGTGTGTGGATCCGAAGCCCATTCTCAGCCCAAGATCAAGTTCCAAGCAAGGTAAGGGTATGTTCTTATAAATTGGCATTTGATTGTTCGAATAATGAGGCGGAATATGAAGCTCTTATTGCTGGTTTGAAAATCCTTCGGAAGTTAAAGGCAAAGAAGATAGCGGTATATGGCGACTCCGAATTAGTTATCAAGCAAGTGAAAGGTGAATTTCAGGCCAAACATCTTCGCATGAGAGCTTATAGAAATATTGTTTTAGATATCTTGAAAAGATTTTCTGAACATACTTTGACATGTGTGCCGCGGATTCAAAATGGTGTTGCGGATGCATTGGCTAAGGCAGCAAGTAATCTGAAAATACCCATGAATTCCAGCAATAAGTTCGAGATATATGTGAACCATCGTCCTACAGTTCCAGATAACCAAAGGTGTTGGCAAGTGTTCCAAGATGACGAAGAAATCAAAGATTTTCTGCAAGTTAAGGGTAAGTTCGAAGACATTTCAATAGACACGGAAGCTGAAGGAGTGAATCAGATGGATGTATTGCAGCTCAAGGACAATCAAATTCCAAAAGGATTGATTCCTTTGGAGGAATTGTTTGATCTGGATGATGTGGCCCGCAAGCCAACTTTGAGGCCAACAGCTGAAGGAGTTGAAGATGTGAATCTTGGGACAGCTGCAAATCCAAAGATGGTGAAACTTTCAAAGGCACTGCCGTCTAAGGTAAAGCAAGAGTATATCAGATTATTGTCTCTGTATTCTAACGTATTTGCATGGGATTATTCAGATTTGAAAACTTATGACACAAGCATTATTCAGCATACCATTCCCATAAAGCCAAATCAAAAACCTTTCCGGCAAAAGTTGAGAAGAATTAATCCTAAATTGCTGCCATTGATTGAGAAGGAAGTCAACAGGTTGTATAAGTCCGAAATCATAGTGCCAATCCGGTTTTCCGATTGGATCTCAAACTTGGTGCCCGTGAGGAAGAAAACCGGTGAGATTCGCTTGTGTATAGACTTTAGAAATCTGAATAAAGTGTCATTAAAGGACAATTATCCGCTGCACAAGATGGACCACATATTGCAGCGGGTTGTGGGGGCATCTAGGATGTCATTGCTTGATGGTTACTCCGGATATAATCAGATTTTGGTGCACGAAGATGACCGTGACAAGACAACATTTACCACTCCATGGGGTACATTTCATTATGCCAAGATGCCATTTGGATTGAAGAACGCGGGTGCTACATTTCAGCGGGCAATGGACATGGCCTTTGCAAACGAGAAGGATGTCTTTTTAATTGTTTATCTTGATGATTTGACCGTGTTTTCTAAATCAGATGAAGAGCATTTGTTTCATTTGACTAAGGTGTTTGAAAAGTGCAGAAAATATGGCATCTCATTGAATCCGAAGAAGAGTCTTTTTGCTATGAGTGAAGGCAAGCTGCTGGGCCATATCATTTCTAAAGACGGCATTCGTATAGATCCTGCACGAGTAGAAGCAATTCAGCAATTGGAGCAGCCCCATAGCAAGAAAGAAATTCAGTTCTTTAATGGTAAGCTGAATTTTCTGCGTCGTTTCATTCCCAATCTTGTTGAACATCTCAGGGAGATAACCAATATGCTCAAGAAGGACAGCGATGTCAAATGGACCGAAGAGGCAGTGAAATCTTTTAATTTAATAAATGTATTGTTATCTTCAGCCCCAACTTTGATTAGCCCAGATTATACACAAGATTTCATTTTGTTTTCATTTGCTTCCGAGCATACATTGGCAGCTGTGTTAATGCAAAAAAGAGACGGGGTTGAGAGGCCCATAGCTTTTTTCAGCCGCATCATAAGGGACGGAGCGCTGAATTATAATATCACTGAGAAGCAAGCATTGGCCCTGATCAAAGCATTGAAAGATTTCCAAGTTTAGATATTGAATTCACATGTTTTAGCATATGTTCCTAATGCAGCGGTGAAGGATGTCTTAGTGCAAATGGAACCGGAAGGAAGAAGGGGTAAGTGGATTGCTGCACTCTTAGAATATGATGTTGAAATTAAGCCTACCAAGTTGATTAAGGGTCAAGGCCTAGCTAAGTTGATGGCTGAAGCAAACCTTCATGTCCTTGATATAAATCTGATTGCTGCCTTGTCTGATGAAGATGAAGAAAATTCAGTTCTACAGGTGTCCGATATCTTTGTGTCTTCTCCTTGGTATGCTGATATAGTGTATGTGCTTCAAAACTTATCTGCACCTCCTGGAATGCCTAGAAATAAAGCTAGAACATTGAAGCTAAAGGCTGCTAAATTTTGCATTATCAAATCTGCACTTTATTGGAAGGATCCCGGTGGCATCTTGCTGAACTGTTTGGTCGAAGAGGAAGCAAAAACAACAGTAGATGATTTCCATAAAGGTGACTGTGGGGGTCACTTATTTTGGAAGACCACGACTAATAAGATCTTGAGAGCCAGTTTCTATTGGCCTTCTTTATTTTCTGATGTGTATAAAGCGGTAAAGAGCTATCATGAGTGTCAAATTTTTCAAGTAAACAGAAACTACAACCATTGCCTCTCAAGCAGGTGGAAATCAACGCACCATTCCAGCAGCGGGGTTTGGATTTTATTGGCGAAATCCACCCAGCATCTTCCGGGCAACATCGATGGATCTTGAAGGCTACAGATTACTTCACAAAATGGATTGAAGCCATTCCCACCTGGCAGGCCACAGATTTGGTAATTATTTCTTTTCTTGAAAATAATATCTTGTCACGTTTTGGCTGTCCACAAAAGTTGATTACTGACAACGCAGCTGCATTCAAATCAAAGAAGTTGGTTGATTTTTGCTATAAATATAACATCAGTTTGGAGCATTCAACCGCTTATCATCTGCAAGGTAATGGGCTGGCCGAATCTTCAAACAAATCTCTCGTGAATATTATAAAGAAATTGCTGGAAATAAACAAGAAGAGCTGGCATAAGAAGTTAATAAATGCACTATGGGCTGATCGGGTAAGTCAAAAGAAGTCAATTGGTATGTCACCTTTTGAAATTGTTTATGGAGTAGATGCAATGTTTCCTACTTCACTTAGTGTCCCAGTAGCTAAGTTGTTTCAAGAAGCTAGTGGTGAGGAGGATCCTATGCAACGACGGATCAGTCAAATGATTCATTTACAACAGACACGTGAAGAGGTTCACCAGAATTCCCTTAAGTTGCAGGAGCGCATAAAGAAAATCTATAGCAAAAAGGCCAAAGCAGATGAGTTTCAGATTGATGATGTTGTATTACGGTGGGATGCCCGCAATGAAGATAAAGGGAAGCATGGAAAATTCGACAACTTATGGAAGGGTCCTTATAAAATTGCAGCATACCGTGGTCCAAATGCTTTCCTTCTCAAATAAATGAATGGTGATGAATGCCTTGGAGGGTCGGTGAATGGCCGGCTGCTCAAAAGGTATCATGCTTGAGCATTTTCTGCTCTGATCACTCTCATTGTAGATACCATTTCATTTTCTTTCTGCAGCAAGTGTGAAGCTGATTTCCATCTTCAGTTTGGGGCCCGCGGTGAAGGCTATAATTCTGAAAATGGTGATTAGTTGGAGTGAGTTTTACAAGTTGTTTCATGTCAGTTCATTTTTTGTATAGAGTTAGTGGGTTAGTGTCCAAGATAGTCTTGAATTTCAGTCAATTGTCCAAGTCATATAAAGTTGTTTTCAAGTTGGTCACATGTGAATAAGTTGACTCCATTGCCCAATGACAAAAGCACTGGTCTGCTTTCCCAGAGGTCTGAGGTTCTTGGTACCTCCAAGGAGCTACCATCCCCATTGGAGCCAATGTTAGTGTCGGTCTTGAAAGCCCTCCATCAGTGATCAAAGCTCTTCGCATTTGCATTTAGTAGGTGTCTCATCAGTGTCAAAGTTTGCATCCCATTAGGCATGCTATAACCCTGATGGAGGAGCTGGTCGATTCATACCCCTCTTGGCTTTGCTGGATCAGGTCATATCAGTCATTGAGTTTTTCAAGCTTGTCTTGATGTGTCTTAATGTCAAAATTCTAGGTCTAGGGTTTTGGTCATTTGTCTCTGCAAGGTCATGTCTCTGAAAATCCTTGAGTCCCCAGCAAGCCAGAGGGAGGATGGTAAACATGTTCCTTTGATATTTTCATCATATACAGTTCATTTCTAACCTTGGATTTAAAAACTCTGTTTTTAAAGCCAAGGTCATGATAATTTTTTGTAAAAAGAATAAATTTCCAAAAGTCTTCAAAAAGGCAACAACAACCCTGGTCCCCTTGCCACAGTCCCTCAGATGATCTACCTACAAAAAGAATCAAGTCAAAGCACTCAAAAAGTCAACTTCACGATAAAGGAAACCAAAAACTCAGTGTTTTAAAAAAGTGTCAAAATAGACTTTATAAAGTGGGTTTATGGATGAAATTTTTTCAAATGAAGATTATGAAAGGTCATATTCCCTCCTTTCACTCTAATTGTGCATTTCAAAGCTTGCAAGAGAGGTTGTGAGAGAGTGATAGGCGAAAGAAGCAAAAACACAGTGATTTCGGGCAGTTAGCAGGTGCGCGACCTGTTGGGCGGTGCGCGACCCGTCCAGGGCACTCCAGCAGTTCAAAATTTCAACGGGCGCGACCCGTTGGGCGGTGCGCGACCCGTTGGGGAGCCTGCACGACCCGTTCATCTGTTTGCAATCAAACTTCAAACAAACTTCTTCATCTCCCTTCAAATCTTCTCAATCGGTCGAGGTAGGCTCTTATGCATGGTTTTCAAGATTGTGTGGTGAATGTAAGGTTGTATGCTATGATTTTAACCTCACATTATGCGAATGAAAGGACATAAATGGCTGCTTGTTAATGTTTGTAAAATGCTAGGGTTTTGTGACTGTTTCAAGTGATTTTGTCCCATTTGGTTCCTTCCCTCTTTTCCCCTTTCATTCACAGTCATGCTTTCATCTCTGTCCCATATTATTTGTACATAAAATGTAAACTTTTTCCCCCATCCCTAATCTATAAACCCTACCCCTCTCCCAAGCACACAAAACCCTAATTCCCTCTACCATACACATGCAAAAATAAAAGCAAAAAGAAAAGATACATTTGCAAATAAAGAAAAGAGTCATGTGAAAATAAATGTTGCTGTATATCTAAAGTCATGTACATAACCCCTACATGCCCTTGACATCCCCTTGTACATGAAAACCTTCCCTCTATGTTAAAACAATGTACATGTACTCCTTATCAAAAAAAATTTGCCTTATGATACACATGAACTCCTATAAGTAAATTTGGTGTATGGTTTCCCTATGTCCCTATTGATACATGTATGCTCCTTCCATGTTTACTATCACACATGTTTTTTGTCCCATATACAAACATCTTTGCAAATGATTTCCTAAATTCAAATACATGTTCCTATAAGCATGATCATTTGTAGAATTTCCCTTGAAACTCCCTGTTATTTTTATATATTCCCATTCCTTATTAAAAAAATTCCCTCCCCTAACATTTCCCTCATGTTTGGTTCCCCTTGAAACAACATAGATTTCAGCACTTTTGCAGGCAGAAACAGCAGTTCATTTTGTCCACTTTGCTCCAAAACCATGTCAGAAACCGAAACTTATGAGCAAAGTGATGACCATTCATCATCTACAGAGGTTGAGGAACGGAGGAGGCCTCGTAGAGGAGGTAAGGGAGGACATCATAAGCGGGAGGAGCCTACTTCTTTGACAGAATTACAGGCCTATCCTTTGGCAGTGAATTGCTTCCAGTACATGTCTTGTTATCAGTTTTGTGAGAGGATCTCTCAGATTCAGCATCATAGAGAGTTGGCCCGCTTGTTTGTCTTACACCTCCATGATGGACATGTCACTCTTGCAGGGGTGAATTTCACATTGACACCTGAGGTGATCTCATAGGCTACAGGGATACCAAATGTGGGTGAGGTGTGGCCTAAGCGCAGATTACTTAATTTTGTTCACTTTGAGCCTTATGTCCGGCCATCATTTGTGAGATTGTTGACGGTTGTTTTCCCATTCAGATTTCTCTGGAGCGAGTATGCTCCCCTCAGGAGACTTATCATGCATTATTTTACCTGTGAGGGCAGATTTTCACAGGTGTATTCATATCACATTCGCCTGTTGATGCATTTCACCCGGGTGAGGATGATGAACCTCCCGGTCTTCTTGTTTCATAACATTCAGAGGATGGTGCCCATGTTGCAGAGGAAGACCCCGGCCCAGCAGTACAGGAGCCTTTGCCACTATGGTTTGATCCAGCTCATAGTCTCTCATCAGTTGACTCAGCAGGGCATCTCATGGGAGGAGTTCATCTCCCGTGAGTTTTTCACAGTGCCACCTCAGCCACATCAGGAGGTCATTCATGAGGAGGGAGGACCATCTCAACAGCCCGATGCTCTCGTCGCCCGACATGTCAGCTCCACTCCTTTGGTCACCTATCAGAAAGGCCCAAGGGCCTTATTTGCAGCAGCTAGGCGAGTACTATCTCCACAGCAGGTGGAAGGGGTCTTGCCTTCATCTTCAGATCAGCGAGTGTTATCTCCACACTAGGTGGAAGGGGCCTCGCTTTCTTCATCAGCACAGGTACTACAGAGGGGCAAAGAGCCCATGATTCATGAGGATCCGGTGATTGATCTCGAGGCCAGTTCTCCTAGCCAAGAGGCAAAGGAGATCATTCAACATCTCAGGGCCGAGAATGATGTTTTGCAGCGGAGACTCGAGGGTGCCCAATGGACCATCACTTATCTAGAGCAGCGGAACACATAGCTAGAGGAGGAGAAGGCGCTTGATGAGCTTTGGAGGATTCGTAGTGACCGAGTCCTAAACCGTAGGAGGCCCGGTGATCCATTGCCTGCTGGCCGGGAGTCATTGCTCATTCAAGAGAATGCTCACTTGGAGAGGCTGTTGGCTAAGGCCAACCAAGAGAAAAAGCTGCTAAGGAACATGAAGAATCACTATTGGGCGAGGATGCATGTTTGCAAGGCAAAAATGAAAATGTTCCAAAGGAGGTTGACCGAGGCACTAAAACGGAGAAAAAGGCCAAATCCACTCCGTATCTTGGCTGAGGCATCCCTCAAGGATCATGGCACTCACTAGCATCATCTACAGCACAAATCCCAAAAATTTTGGAGAATTTTGGGTAATTTTGGGAAATTTACAGGTTTTGGCTTCTCAACGGGTCTCACCCCCGGTGAGACCCTTTGTCATCGTAGCTCCATTTTGCAAAAACTCAACATTTTTGGATTTTTCATGCAAAGTTACACATGTCTATGGATGGACTTGAGTTTTCATGGAGTTTTGGGCCTCCAAAAGGTCAAAATACAACCCAATTTTGACTTTCTGCCCCTTTTTTGAGCTGCAGAAGTAGTCTTGGGAGGATTGACTTTTGACTGGGCAAATGACCTCCAAATCCAAAAATTCCGATTGGGTTGGAAATTAGACTCATAGAAATTTCCAACGAGCTATCCTGCACCTCATTCTGACACCGGGAAGGCCTCCAAACAGGGCTCCAAATTGCGCGACCCGTTGAGGAAGATGTGCGCGACCCGTTGAGGGAACTTTGCCAGATTTGACCAGTTTAGCTCAGAAATTACAGTTTAGCTCCAGTTTGACTTTCTGAGGTCGATGGTGGTCCTATTGACTGTAATTATGACACTTTTTGGATACTTTTACTCTTGTTTAACTCTTCTAGAAGTTTCTCTCATGTAAAGGGTAAAAATTGACTGTATGAACTGGTTTCCAAGTTTATAGAGGCAAGTTGTTTTGACTGCCTATTTTGTAGTGCTTAGTTTAGAAGTTGTTCAAACAGCTCCTAGGATAGTGAACTCGACCCATGGAGGCAGGGATAGAGGTTAGATCATCTATATTATGTGCTTTCTTGCTCATTTTCATGGTTGGACTCTTGAGGGAGAAGCTATCATTGTATTATCACTTGTATCTCTGCAATTTTTGGCTAAGGAAGACCAGGGTTTTGCAGTCATCTTTGGGATTCTTGTGGACTCATGTGTTGATGGAGTGTTTCTTCATGTTATTGTAAGCTTTGTTATGTGATTCATTTCCTTTCTATACTGCTGCATATTAAACAAATGAAGTGATAAAATTAGAATTCATGTTTTCCATGCTCTACTTTTAAATTTGTTTAATATCTATGTTTTCTACTGTCTAAAGAGAATTCAGATTCATTTTTTGCTCTCTTTAGCCTTCTTATCTTTCTTCCCAATCATCCACTTCATCTAAAGACATCAATACAGGCTCCTACCTCGCCCCAAAGACCCCCCTGCAAAAACTGTGTCCAATCCCCGCACCCTAAATTGCAGCTCCTCAATTTGCCACCAAAAACCCCAAAAACCCCCAAATCAACCTTCAAATCAATTTACTAGCCTAATATCAGTGTTACCTTGTTTGGTCATCTCATCCTATTGAAAATCTACCGAGATCGACCGGAGAGAGCCTTCTCCTGCCCCGTAGGGCTAGCTACGAAGCTGAATGGTTTGATGTAGCTTTGAGATTTGCCTTTTCAGCCTGAGGTGAAATTTCAAGTGCTAACAGGGTCCAAGTCAGAGAAAGTTACCCCTTGGATTGCTTGGGTATAAAAAATATTGCTTGCTTCTCCCAATATTTAGCAGCACAGCTCGCGTGGAGGCTCATTTCTTTTGAGAACCTGTGGATCTCTGTTTCTAAAAGAAAATATATTGATCCTCTATCAACGCTTGATTGGATCATATTACCGCAAAAGACTTCCAAAAACTCCTCGGTGGTTTGGAAAGTTGTGGTCGCTTCTGTCAAAGTTATAGAGAAGGGTTTGGCTTGCAGTGTGGGGGTGGAACTCAGATCAGGCTGGGTAGAGACCCCTGGATAGGATGTACAGAGTTTTTTTCTCTATCTCAGGGGTTGGTTTCGACTTTAAAAGATAGGGGACTCTACAATTTAAATCAGGTGGCTGATCCCCAAGTTTCCACCATATGGAGTCAAGGGTGGATTCAGGGAAGAGATTTACGTTTGGATGAAGAATGGTTGGAGGAAGGGAACTTGTATAGAAGGGACCTACTCAACTCATCAGTCAAGCTCTCTGACTCTCTGGATGAACTTATATGGGTCTTTGCCCAGAATGGGCTTTACTCTCCAAAGATGGGGTATAAATGGTTGATGTCTCAAAATGGGTGGGAGAATCCAACATGGTGGTTAAACCGCTTTGGAAGTTAAAAGGGCCAACTAAAACAAGACTGTTCTTCTGGTGTGTCCTGCTACAGAAAGTTCCTACTTGGGATTTTCTTCAAAGAAGAGGAAGGATTGGTCCTGGCTGGTGCCCCCTTTGTAAAGATAGTATCGAAACAGTTCAACACCTATTCCTTTTATGCCATTTTAACACTAGCCTATGGGCCGAAATGTTAAGGTTGCTCAAAATTCCTTTTAGATGGGAAAGACAGGGGTTCTTGGAAGCTTGGAAAAGGTGGTGGAATGAAGCTACAAACGACAGAGAGAGATCCATTCCGCTTCTCATAACTTGGGGGACATGGCTTGCTAGGAATCAGGTCATTTTTAAGGATTTTGTCTTCCCGATTGGAAGACTAGTTGCAGAAGGAGCTGCTATTTATGATAGTATCCCTGTTCCGCAAGCTCCTCCTACTACTAGAGCTGTTCGTCAAGAATCTATTAGATATACAATTCCGTGGGCTTATTTTGACGGGGCCTTTGTCATTAATGGATGCTGCGGGGCTGGCTTGATTATTCATTTATCAAAGGAAAAGATTGTTAAAGCATCTGTTGGTCTTGGCCAGGGTTCCAATAAATTTTCTGAATTGAAAGCCTTACACTTCCTTCTTTGTTGGCTTATCCTTAGGAATGTCAGAAAAGTCCAGATTTTTGGGGATTCAATGAACATTGTGAAATGGTTTAATGGGACTCAACATTGCAGAAATTTCATCTTGCTTCCTCTGCTTAAAGAAGTTTCTCGTCTTAAATGTCACTTCACGGAGATTTCTCTTTGCCATATCTACAGGGAAAGGAACAATGAAGATTATCGCCTTTCTAAAGAGGGTGTTGAACAAGATATGGGGTCGTGGTTAGTTTTGGAGGAAGAAAATGGGGTGATTCGACCACTCGAACAACCCATTTTTGTTTAACAGAAAACTGTTATTGTGTTTTGTACATAGTTTGAAACCGTTTCATTTTGTTTTTGCTACATTTTTTGAAGAACTTCTTCAGGTCTCCTGGGCTGTTTTCCTTTAAAAAGGAGGCCCGGTCCGCTGTGTCATCTCATTGTTTTTTCTTGAGTTCGAGAATCCTTCTAGTGCTTACTGTGGATTCTATGAGGACGTTGTTTGCCTCACTGATCTTTCGGACTCTCAGCTTCTGTCTTTTATCATATCTCTTCTGCGTGTTATCCTCTTTTGTATCCCGGGAGGTGTGCGTGGACAGGACGGGTCGTTTTGCTTGTTTTGATGGTAAGATTGGTGTGCAAATACTTCGCATGCATGTATTGTCAACCAGTTGAGGCTTTTCTTTCTCCCTATTATAAGGCGAAAAACGAGTCTTTCCAAAATGCTCAGCATTTGCTTTGTAACTCTCTATGGTTAATAGATGGTTCGATTTTTCCCTGTGAAAAAAAAAAAAAAAACATAAATTAATTTAAATTAATAGTTAGTTATCAAAGTTATTATATTAGGGTAATTAATAGTTAGTTATAAAAGTTATTAAATATATAAATATTAGAGTAATATATAACTAGCTAGTTATATTTTTATTAAAATATAAGTTAAAGGGACTGTTTCATACACATTATTTATAAATAAATATTAAAATAAATTAATTATAAACTAAATTAATAGTTATTTATAAAAGTTAAATAAATATATAAATATTTATTACAAGGGTATGATATTAGAGTAATTTATAATTATAAATATATATTAAAATAAATAAATTATAAAATAAATTAATTTTAAATTAATAGTAAGTTATCCAAGTTCTTATATCTAAATATTAGAGTAGTTAGTTATAAAAGTTGTGAATATTAGAGTAATATAAATAGTTAGTTATATTAAAATGTAAGTTAAATGGACTGTTTCATACATTTAAAGTTATAAATATATATTAAAATTAATTAATTATAAAATAAATTAATTTTAATTTAATAGTTATTTATAAAAGTTAATTAAATATATAAATATTAGAGTAATTTAAGGGTTAGAAAGGATATTTTAACATTTAAAATTAATGGTTTATTTAAGGGTTAAAATTAGTATATTATCATAGATTAATTTCAAGATTATTTTCCTTCTGTTATTAGAATAAAACAAATAGCATAAATAAGTGTTATTACAATACCTCCAACTATATCAACCTCAAAGAACAAAGGCCACAAGAAACAGGAAACCAGGGGAAAAAACTAAAAAGACAACAAGAAAAAGCTATACATAGGGAGGGGAAGACAGGAAGACAACGACTAGGAGGAGAGGGTTGGGACCCAACAACTACTGATCTTCCAGCCATCCTCTCTATTGAGATTGTTTGGCCTTTTTTCAATCTCAAGGGCTTCCCTAAATTTCTGGTGATGGAATTGGGACACTCTAGCAATAACACTAGCCTCCTCGATACAGACATGATGATTGGTTTTCTCCACATGCTCTGCTAAAGCAGAAGACTTGGCTCTCCTATGCTTAAGGTCAGCTGTGTGCTCACTAATCCTTTGATTAATGGAGCGACCAGTCTCACCAATATAGGGGGTCCCACATGAACAAGGAATAATATATACCCCTTTCATGTCCTTGGGGTTGATAGGATCCTTCACTGATCTGAGGGACTTACGAATGGTGTTAAGAGGTCTAAAGGTCGAGGGGACATTATGCTTCTTAAGAATCCTCACAATCCTATCCGTGGTCCCCTGAACAAACGGAAGATGGACACCAGGAATCCGCTCTTTCTTATCTCTTTTAATTAACGAATTCTTAGTTGCTTTGAGGAAAGCCTTCTGTCCCAAGTGCCTACTATAACCGTTCTCAACAAAGACATTAAGGAGATGGGATTTCTCCTCCTCGAAGCTCTTTTCATCAGAGATCCTTAAGGCATGAGTAGCAAGGGTGTTGAGAACCCCCAACTTCTGAGCTAGGAAATGGTGGGAACTAGCATGAAGATACTGCTCCATATGAGTTTTCTTACGAAACACTTGGTGGGAGAGGGAACCATCACTATTCTTAGAGATAAGAATATCAAGGAAAGGGAGGCAACCATCGACTTCTTGTTCTTTTGTGAACTTAATGGCTGAGGATTGACTATTGAGATGATCGAAGAAGAGGTCTAACTCCTCTTGGCCATGAGACCAGATGACATTAGTGTCATCTACATATCTTTTCCAAAGCTTAGGCAGAAGGCGGGTTGAGTTTAGAGCCTTGGATTCAAAATCCACCATAAATATATTCGCAACAATAGGGGAAAGGGGTGAGCCCATGGCAACCCCACAGGTTTGCTCAAAGAACTCACCTTCAAAATTGAAAAGGTCGAAGTGTGATAGATCTCAACTAACCGAGCGGTATTAGGGTCAGTTAGATGGTCCATACTACTAAGTTTCTTTTACAATTATATTCATGCATATGGTGTGTTTTTTTCTTAATTTCCAAAATTTTCAAGTATAAATATGTTTATCAATTGACAATGAATTTTTTATGTGTTTGGCACATTGCAGTTGAAAAACCACAAGAAAATGTGGTGCAATGGCTACAAATTTCGCATCAAAAAGGTTGGATGAAAAGATGAAAATTTCTGATAATGAGATAACTACATTATTTTAAGTTATTAATGTTGCCTCTAGAGGTGAAAGACATCTAGAAGTCTCTAGAAATTGATGCTATGGGTATATGGATGATATACTTGAGTGTGAATTTAAATCCTTCATTGTAGTTATGTTTGATGTCAAATGGTTCAGGGTATGAATCCATGAACTTGACCCTGATAGAACTGTTATTGAGCATGTTAATGGATTTAAATTCATGCATATGGTGTGTTTTTTTCTTAATTTCCAAAATTTTCAAGTATAAATATGTTTATCAATTGACAATGAATTTTTTATGTGTTTGGCACATTGCAGTTGAAAAACCACAAGAAAATGTGGTGCAATGGCTACAAATTTCGCATCAAAAAGGTTGGATGAAAAGATGAAAATTTCTGATAATGAGATAACTACATTATTTTAAGTTATTAATGTTGCCTCTAGAGGTGAAAGACATCTAGAAGTCTCTAGAAATTGATGCTATGGGTATATGGATGATATACTTGAGTGTGAATTTAAATCCTTCATTGTAGTTATGTTTGATGTCAAATGGTTCAGGGTATGATCCATGAACTTGACCCTGATAGAACTGTTATTGAGCATGTTAATGGATTTAAATTCATGCATATGGTGTGTTTTTTTCTTAATTTCCAAAATTTTCAAGTATAAATATGTTTATCAATTGACAATGAATTTTTTATGTGTTTGGCACATTGCAGTTGAAAAACCACAAGAAAATGTGGTGCAATGGCTACAAATTTCGCATCAAAAAGGTTGGATGAAAAGATGAAAATTTCTGATAATGAGATAACTACATTATTTTAAGTTATTAATGTTGCCTCTAGAGGTGAAAGACATCTAGAAGTCTCTAGAAATTGATGCTATGGGTATATGGATGATATACTTGAGTGTGAATTTAAATCCTTCATTGTAGTTATGTTTGATGTCAAATGGTTCAGGGTATGAATCCATGAACTTGACCCTAATAGAACTGTTATTGAGCATGTTAATGGATTTACCATGGTTAATACAAGGAATGTTGATCTAGGACCCGAGCCCTATGTTCTTCCAAGCCAATATGAACAAGTATTTTACGTAGAGGTTCCAGGTAAAGTAGGCTGAACATATGTTGTTAGATATGATCCAAGAGGAAGGTCGATAAAGTATAATGTAGTGGAAGAAGATGAAATTGAAGAAGAGGAGCAGGGGGTTCATGTGTCAGATGAAGACATCGAAGAAGTTCAAGGATATGTTAATCGAGAAAATTTTAATTTGGATGAACTAGATGATATTGACGATGTGGCAAATGAAGAACTTAAAGAAGTCAAACCAAATGTAGAAGAGCATGTTACAAATGATGATATAGATAGTGATGATGATATTGATATGGCTAATCATTTGAACATCAATTATGAATTGGATGATACAAACGATGAGTTGGATGAGGAATAATATTAATGATATCAAAATGTTGAAATGTATGAGGTATGTATTTATATGTTTTCAATTGTTTTGTTCTCTTTTGTTCACCTTAATTTTTTTTCCTAGTTTTTATGTGTAATGGTTACAGTGTTTCTTTCAAATATATTATAGTAGATACATTGGGTATTGGGCAATTGAGAGTGATATGAGGGGCTATATGAGCTTCCACCTTCACATGGTTGGCCTTGTTCCACCAAATTAAATGACTAAAGTATATATTATACAAATACCATCAACATATCCAACTATAAAACAACTACATATCTTCCTTCACAAAATAAGAGGGAAGAGATAATACTTGAACATAACTATGTTGGGAGTCTATTTTGTCTAGATGTTGTAGGGAAATCACATGAGGATGGGTCGGTATTCTAAAAGGAGAAATTGGTGGACCATGAAAATGTGTTCATTTAGTTGCATGATTATCAGATTGTGCACTTAGTGGTAGTGTCTCCCCTTGTCTTCTTAGGTTCACACCACATTTAAGAGATGATAAACTATGGATTATCAACAATAATACTAAATTAATAACTTCTACTTTAATTTAGAAACCCACAGAAATATAAATGTAAGATGCACTAAGCACAGTTCTGCACCTACAAAAAGGCTTCCCATGTTAAAATGGTGCAGGTCACACCGGTTGGTAACAACAATTAGTAGGGGTAAAAAGAAAAATAATCGAAACAACAAAAATGTTGTTGGGAAAGGGACCATTCAAAACATGACTATTGCTACTACAGATACTGATGGTAAGAATTCCAACTTCATTTCCCTTCTCCCAAAGTCAAAAAATCCATCCTCCTTTGATACCTTTAGGCCTATCTCCCTTTGCAACACCATCGACAAAATCATAACCAAAATTATAGCCTCACAACTTAAACCTTTCTTATCAAAGCATATTCCTCCAGAGAAATTTAGGTTCATTGATGGTTTCCAGATTCATGAGGCCATTGGATTCTCTCTAGAGAGACTCCATATTGCACACTTAGCATAAGAAAGCCATAATTTTCAAATTTGATCTCTCCAAAGCATTTGACAGAGTAAACTAGCTCTATATCAAGCTATCTTATTGCATCTTAACTTTTGTCACTCATTTCACACCTGGGTTCTAAATTGTATTAGAAATTCCTCAATGGTTATCATCATAAATGGGTCAACCTCCATCTCCTTTAATCCTAAAATGGGATTGAGATAGGGTTGTCCCCTGTGTCCACTTCTTTTCCTTTTGTTCATTAAATATCTTAGTTGTCTCATATCACATGCCAAAGAACACTTCCTGATATGTAGTACACTCCCATAAAATTGTACACTTTCTCACCTTCTCTTTATCAATGATATTGTAAATTTCTTGGAGGGGGATCTAAATCATATATTATCCCTCAATTATATTTTGGGATCTCTTCTCCCTGGCCACAGGTATAGATATCAATTGAGAAAATCCACTCTTTAGGAAAATGGCCTTTTGGAAGATGAGAAAGAGATAATTTTAAGGACCCTAACCATCCAACTTGAAAAATATGGAAGGAGATATAAAATACTTTTGCTTCTTCCTAAAACCAAACAATTACATCGAAGAAAATTAGAATTGGATGCTAGTAAGAATTAAAAAAGAAGCTAGATCTTGGTTAAACAAATGGTTGGCATGTGTAGGTCAATTAAAATTCTACAAATATGTAATCAAAGTGATCCAGGTGCCTCACTCTCTTGGATCCTATATGTAATTATTCAAAAAATCAAATAGCTCTCCCTTTGCTTTCTATGGGTAGGGAACTATATATTGAAAAAAACCTTTGTTTTAACAATGGGTGGACATCCATCGCTTGTTAAATTTGGAAGCTAAGGAGAAATTCCCTAATAAATAAATATTATTTGAAAAAACCTATACTGGTCAAAGACGATTGTTCAAAAGAATTATTTTGGGAAAATAATTATAAGAATATAGTTTGTCAAATTCAAAATTAAAATAATTTCCCTCCAATTCAAAGGTAGGCTTCTCAAGTAATGAGCCTTCGCTGTATTGTATAAATAAAGGTAGACTCATTGATCAAGAACAATAGATATTCTGGATGGATGACATAAAATAGGTTTGAGGTTTGTATTATTTCTATGGTTCGGGAACATATTTTTTCTAATGGATCACTACGTAACAATACCCTTTGCGATGGTTTGTCTCAGCTCTATGATCTCATAGCCACATTTTGCCTCAACCCTATGTGATGCATTAATCCTTTGTGATGTGTATGGCATCAACCCACCATCTCCTCTTGGCTTCGATTATAGCCTTCATTTGGCATCAATTACAATCTTGGAATAGTATCAAATCACATTCTTTGCACGACTCATATTACATTGCCTGTATATAATCCTCACATGGTTTATATTACATTCTTATATGGTGTCACATTACATTCTTGGAATTCCCTAATGTATGGTTTGTTCATTAGTTCATATTTCAGTTATTCATGTATGATTCAGATCTGATGTGGCTCACACTTGATGATTTGTTCTATGGTACGCTCATGACATCGTTCTCATTGTTTGTATGACTACATGTGTTATGTATGGGTTGATTGGTATCACAGTCTCTCACAGAAGTATGGCTTGGTATCATTATGTATGGCTTCATTGGTATCGTAGTCTCCCACAAAATTATGGCTTGATTGTTATCACAGACTGTCATAGAAGTATGGCTTGGCATCAGTATGTATGGTTTCATTGGTATCATAGTCTCTATTGGGATGCCAAAATTAACATTCACTTTAACTTTATTTTTCACCTTTATCCTCATTTTGTCACCTCATTCCATCACATTATCATTTCATAAACCTACATTATCATTATTACATGAGTTCACGTTTACATTTTCCAAAGTTATTAATTTCATGTATTTAGAGTGAATTTATGATTAAAAGTTAGAAAAATAACATGCATTTGCTTATACCTAAAAATGGCTTGAGTTTGATGACATGTGTAGATCATTTGGAAGCTTCCAAGGCACCCTTATGTAGTCTCCCAATATCAAATTCGAATTTCAACTCAAGAGGTGGACCATATTTCAAGGAGAAAGATCATAGAGATCTTGATCTATCATGGGATTTGTATATAGTATTTAGGGATAAGTTGAGACAAGTATGGATCTAGTAGATATTTAAGGGATTTAAATTTATTGAGAAGATATCCCTAATTCATGTATAAATAAGAGGAGCATCCTTCAAAGGAAGCTAACAGTTATCAGTTATTCATTAGCATCAGATTTATGATTGTTCATTCAACATGAATAATATCATTTTCTCCAAAATTATGAGTTATGAGTGTTGTTTGATTCTTAAGGTGTGATAGTTGTTCATGTGTGCTCATTGAGGAATGGAAGGATCCCCATACCAAGCTAAGTACACTTTGTTGTAGAGTAATGTTCATAGTTGTGAATATACTAGTTTTAATTCTAGATGTTCATCTTATTTCTTTGTTGTAAATATTTGTAAATATCTTTAATGTGAATTCATTTTATGGAATGTGTTAAGTGAAGATTGCTTCCTTTTAGTGATTAGCTTGAATGTGGAAGGACAACCAGGTCTCTTTAAAAGAGCCTCTTCCCCGTGATCTAGGACTAATATTGAACAAGATTCACTTCTTTCAAGATTTCTTATATTAAGTTGTTATGCTTTCATTTCATTCTTTTGTGCTTACTTAGATATTAGTGATGTCATTATAGAATTGTTGAGGGAGGACAACCAGGTTTCTTTGAGAGAGCCTCTTCCTTGTTTTTCTAAAATAGTCTAATCTCATTGACCAATCATTTATATGCTTTCATAAAATAGATCTCAATCTTTTCCTTTTAAAATAGTTTAGATTTGTAACATGCATTTCCATTCTAAACAAACTTCCTATAACAGTTTCATCTAAGGTCCCATATATTTTGGTTTTCTTCTAAGTTTACGAAACCCTTAGGTTGACAAATTAAATGATAGGGATTTAGCATACAATTAAATTGCCCTACATTTTGGCGTCGTTGTCGGGGAAGCAAACTTAGATGTAAGCTAGTTAGGATGATTGTTTAGGAAGCATTTTCATTTAGCGTCATTTTCATTTACAGTTCACTACATTTAGGCATTTTTCATTTAAGTTTATTTTCATTTGCATATAGAAAACATCCAAAATAAAAAAACCCCCATTAAAAATACATAAGAAAAATCCAATTGCAACAACAAGATCTGAAGAGCTTTGTGCTATGACAGTTGTAAAAGATCAAAAACGTAAAGATCATACTCAAATTTTGTCTCAACTAGTCATTAGGTCACATTCTTTAACATCAAATTTTTATGATCATGTCCAAGAATTCACTAGGATTTATTTTTCAAACTTGGATATGAGTTTACTCATGATCTTGTTACACAGATGGATGCATTGGAAATTTTCTTATACTTAAGAGAATGTTTCATTTCTTTAACAAAACAAAACTAACAAATAAAAAACAAATTTTTGTGATTTTTCTAGAATAAATTTGCAATTTCGTAGTGTAGTAAGCACCACCCATTTACTAACCCTTGGCAGGAAAAAATGCAATAAAACAGAAGATTGTGAACAAAAAGCACAAGTAAAGACCTGAAGTAATAATTTCAAATATGAGATCAATTCTTTTCCTTTTATTTTCGGCATCCAAATTAAACAAAAAAAACGATTAATGAAATCTCGAATATGCTCTCATCACGATTATCGCGATTGGCAGGTAGAGTCCCCATCGTGTTGGACGGAGTGCTCGGTGCATAAGCAGTGCCCTCACCATCCATATAGATCACTTTCCCACACCGAAGATCCATTTTTGGGGAAATTGTTAAGAGCCGCAGTGCGAGCATTGCCAACACTTGACTCCGGAGTATGCTATTGTTGTGACTGAGTTGAAAGAGGAATTCATTCTAGTAGTAAAAATTATTTCTGCAGATAGAATCTCCTCCTTTCGGTGAGGTTCAAGTCATGTGGCAAATGCATTCACGCTGCCCAATCAAAATGCTTCAACACGTTTCATTTTTCACACATGAAAACTCTACCTAAGTGAAATGATACAACCAACACGCTTCACCTCCCATGCGTGAAACACTTCACTTCTCACCGCGTTCTTATTTCTCACACTTTTCATGATAGATTATGAAACGATTTTCTTATTTCTCACACTCTTCACGATAGATTATGAAACGATTTTCACTTCAAGATTTCACACATGAAAATGTTTTTTTTTACATAGCAAAATTCATTTTTATTACGTTGTTTTTTTGTTTTGTTATGTTTTATATTTTTGTTACATAGTGTTTTTTTAAATAAAATGTTATATGTGTTTTTTTGTTAGGTTAAATGTTTTTTAGATAGTGTGCTTCTACATAAAATGTTATATGTTTGTAATGTTTGATTTTGTTATGTTTGTTATTAATGGAATATAAAGTTTGTATATATATTTTAAAGTTTGTACATATTTTTTCATATATATGTTAGTATGCTTAATGTTTTGTTTTTATATTTTTTAAATATTTCATTAGTTTTATTTATATATATGAGAAAATTGTCATGAGAAATTGTTATAAAAATTTTGATGTGAAAATTCAATTCATGATTGAAGCAAAGTGGGAAAAAGAGTTGTTGTGATGATCCACTTAAACACACCCATCAAAGAAACAAAAGAAAGAATCAGAAAACACGAGACAAAAACAATTGAATAAAAGCGCAATAGCTCACCTTAACTAAACTTAATTGCAAATCGAATTTCGTTAAGATTGAGTTTTTACATTGTCGAAATCATGCTCAAAAATTTGTTATTGGTTTTATCTAATGTTATGTCTTCAAGCATGATGCAGGAAAGAAGAAGAACTATAAAGGTGCTTTATCTGTAGGATCGATTGACGAAATTTCGATCGAAGATTGTTTTGTAGGAATCATCAAGCATTCGCAAATAATATTTCTTTATCTTTATGAAATGCTATGATTAAAACATAAATGGAGGAAATTGTTTACCTGTGCATATCGTCATTTTTTAGAAATCGGATTCATTATCGCAATTGTGAAATTGGACTAACCATTTGAAACAAAGACATGTCATGAACCTGTTAATTATGCAAATTTTCCGTATGTACCTAGAGAAATTGATCACTTCTCTTTGAACACACTTACATTTTATTGTCATATTAGTGCCATGTTTGTTTTCAGGTTCTAGGACAATTGAAGGAGGCCAATTTGTGCAAGATTGGTTTTCTACGACCAATTTCAAGAAACATGAACCAATTGAATCCATTTCTATCATCCATAAATGCCATCATTTTTCCTCTCCAAACTCACAAGCTATTCAAACATTTTCGCTAAGCATCATCATCACCATTTTCCTTGCAAGTGTCGCATGTTTTCCACTTACATTTTCCATTCACATTTTCCATAATTTCCATTCATTAACCCATTAATAGACACATTCATCTCACTTACATGCCGATTTGTCCTTTTGCTTTCCATTCACTTGTTTACCCTTTGTCATTTTCTTTTCCGTAAAAAAAATCCTTCTTGATGCAAATTTTCATCTATAGTCCTTCAAAATCATCATTTCATACTCGTGTTAGATGATGGGGGATTCATAATGCCTCCCTTCTAACAAGTCTTGGCCCATCGACATCAACACATTATCTAGGTTCGGGGATAGAGTCATTATTAGTACCTTGTGGCTTGTATGTATCAACGACAAGTTCTCTTGTCAACAATAATGGGAATACATCAATGTCCCTTGATCGTTGGATCTTGCAAGTGGCTTGATGCTAGCTCATTTATTCACAATTCACAAGATGTAATTAGGTACCTTGGAACTCATTGACATTAATGGTGAGTTTGCCTCACATTGGTTAACAACATTCATCAATGGCCAGTAATCCAATGACTTCTTTTCATGTTCAACATCGACACATTTATTCACATGGAAATAATTGTGCCACGATATGGGACGACATAAAGACTATATGATTCAGTAGCAGATTCAACAATATTTTGTACTTTGGAATAGATTCAGTAGCAGTAATAAAGGATCCACATTCACGACTTCATCCATCATGTATGCAACCAAGACGCAGATCACATTCTTGTATTCTTCATTCCATGATTCAGTAGCAAGAGCTACATTTTTCTACATATACACAGTTTGTCCACTTAGGTAAGTAAAGGTATGTTATTTTCTATATTTTTATCATATAATTCCTTTAGTACTGAAATTATAATTTTTGGAAAATTCTTCACCATATTCCCTTTCTCATTTCATAAAACAAAAACTGAAAATACCTTTAGCTGCGGGGGGATTCATGTTCATACCTCATATTCACATTCCGTGATATATATCACATTCATATTCCATTATCACCTTTCATATGTCATATATGTCCTTTATTCACATGTCATCCTAACCAACATACTTTTCCAAACAACTACTATTGCATTATGATTCAAACGCTACATGTTTTGCAAATAATGATCAAAGAATGAATGGTTCATTAAATGTTTTCAAAGTCTTTTGATGCAACACAGAAACAACAAAAGTATTGTTACACAAATACTAATCAAATTTTGGTTGTCACACAAGAACCAACAAAAATAATATGTTGCAATTGAATGTTTTTCAGAGAGAACACTTTGCAAAAAGAACAAAGTTGTCAAAAAAATGTGAAATTAAAAAAATCGATATCAGCCAAAGTTCATATAAAAGCAGAACAATTAAAAAATATTAAATCATGATTAAGTGAATCAATGCAATAGATTGCATGAGGACATGCAATAACTTAAGTTGGGGGGTATGTTGGGCAGCTAAAATTAACATTCACTTTCACTTTATTTTTCACCTTTATCCTCATTTTGTCACCTCATTCCATCACATTATCATTACTGCATGAGTTCACATTTACATTTTCAAAAGCTATTATTTTCATGTATTTAGAGTGAATTTATGATTAAAAGTTAGAAAAATAACATGTATTTGCTTATACCTAAAAATGACTTGAGTTTGATAACATGTGTAGATCATTTGGAAGCTTCCAAGTCACCCTTATGTGGCCTCCCAATATTAAACTCGAATTTCAACTCAAGAGGTGGACCATATTCCAAGGAGAAAGATCATGGAGATCTTGATGTGTCATGGGATTTGTATCTAGTATTTAGGGATAAGTTGAGACAAGTATGGATCTAGTAGATATTTAAGGGATTTATATTTATTGAGAAGATATCCCTAATTCATCTATAAATAAGAGGAGCGTCCTTCAACAAAAGCTAACAATTATCAGTTATTCATTAGCATCAGATTTATGATTGTTCATTCAGCATGAATAATATCATTTTCTCCAAAATTATGAGTTATGAGTGTTGTTTGATTCTTAAGGTGTGATACATGTTCATGTGTGCTCATTGAGGAATGGAAGGATCCCCATACCAAGCTAAGTACACTTTGTTGTAGAGTAATGTTCATAGTTGTGAATATACTAGTTTTAATTCTAGATGTTCATCTTATTTCTTTGCTGTAAATATTTGTAAATATATTTAATGTTAATTCATTTTATGGAATGTGTTAAGTGAAGTTTGTTTCCTTTTAGTAATTAGCTTGAATATGGAAGGAAAACCAGGTCTCTTTAAAAGAGCCTCTTCTCCATGAGCTAGGACTAAGATTGAACAAGATTCACTTCTTTCAAGCTTTCTTAGGTTAATTTCTTATGCTTTCATTTCATTCTTTTGTGATTACTTAGATATTGGAAATTTAATTATAGAACTGTTGAGGGAGGACAACCAGGTCTCTTTGAGAGAGCCTCTTCCTTGTTTTTGTAAAATACTCTAATCTCATTGACCAATAATTTATATGCTTTCATAAAATAGATCTGAATCTTTTCCTTTCAAAATAGTTTAGATTTGTAATATGCATTTCCATTCTAAAAAAACTTTCTATAACAGTTTCATCTGAGGTCCCATATTTTGATTTGATTCTAAGTTTACGAAACCCCCGATTGAAAAATCAAATGATAGGGATTTAGCATACAATTAAATCGCCTTGCAGTCTCCCATAAAAGTATGGCTTGATTGGTATCACATTCTCCCACAGACATATGTCTTGACATCATTATGTATGGCTTGATTGGTATCGTAGTCTCCCATATAAGTATGGCTTGGTATTGTTAAGTATGGATTTGTTGGTATCATAGTATCTCACAAAAGTATGTCTTGGCATCGTATTTGTATATGTTGATATGGCATCTTATGCTGAGAAATGTTGGTATTGTATGTGTATTAGTATGGGCATATTGATCTGGCATCGCAGAGAAGCACTGAATATTGATACGGAAAAATCTTATTGGCATTAACATATTAGGGATATATGAAAAACCCTTGTCACCTACAACCCTGACTTGAAACCCTAATATTAGATCTTGTTGTTATATGTTTTGATAAGTCTTTGATGTGAAAGAAGTTCTCTCAATCATCTTGGTTTCATGTTGATTTTTTATATAGATGTACTTTGAATCAAAGCTAGACAATTGATGAAATATAATAGAAGAATTAGAAGAATTTAAGGTTTTCTCATTTGTGGGGGTTTGCCTTGGAATCTGACCAATCCATGTGTATTTATGTGTGTGCGCTTTTCTTCTAATGTTTCATTTATTTCTGTTGCAATGTGGATAATTTTTTCCTTCCTACATAATTGCATTTGATGATGTTATGGGGTGAATGAATATGTAAATAATGAAAAGCATATATAAATGCAATTATCAAAGAAAAACAATGTTTCCCTAAGAAATTTTAACATGGTATCAGAGTTGGGTTGGAAGAAAAGTCATGGATAGCACCCTTGTGAAGATATCATTAATGGATGCGAGTAAATATGGCAAAGACCTAAAAGAATACTAGGGTTTGAAGGAAACCCTAGGAAACCTAGTTCCAGTAAGAGGAGTTAGGGTTTAGAAAATATCATGAGGTTAGGGTTTGTGAGAAAAAAAAATATGGTTTGGAAAATATCATGAGGTTAGGGTTATTAAGAAAAAAACTCAAATACGCCTTAGATATGGTAAAATTGAAACCCTATAGTAAAATATTTGTGATATTATATGATCAATGAAAAACCTATGTTCTTACAAGTTGAAGCTAGGGTTTGAAAGAAAACTCCTAGGTGTGGTATTAATATGAAAGGAGGAGATTGGGTTTGATTAATAAAATAAGATTAGGGGCTTGGATATGATCATAAAGCATCTTGCTCACTCTTCTCTAGATTTTCCAACACAGGTCTGAAGTTGGTTCTCATATTGATTCATGGAAGTCTAAATTTATCACACATGCAAAGAAAGGAATTTTTGTTTTTGGCCACAGGGATGGAACACGAAAATCCTGACCACAACCGCATGCATGATGGGTGCTATGTGTGGTGAAAGAGCTCTAACTACACACATGGTCACTATTTCCATGCAGTTGTGACCTATGGTTTTGTTAATAGTTGACCACCGATTTTGACCACTATCTGCAGGATTAGAAACCCTGACTTGGATCTGATTTGTCTATTGGGATCATCTCTTGGATATTGTTTGGTTGTTCTTGCTGGATAGTCTCTTGAAGATTTAGTGTAACCCTAGATGGGGTAGTCTCAGTTGGGTCTGGCTACTGAAGAAATCAATTGAAAATATTGAAATTGGGATTAGTATATGGATAATGGATAGCAGTGACTCTTGGAAGCTAGATCAACAAGGAGCTGATCATTTGATTTCAAACCTCATTAAAGATAAGTACCTTATAAATTTATGTTATTTTTGGCACTACTCTTAATTACATATATCGTGTAGAATATTGTTTATTCTTCCTGCATGAATATTTGAGTATTTGAATATTTCTAACTTCCTGCTGAAGATGTAATAAGCAGATCCTTCTTGAGGATCATCTAGATGTTGAATGACACATGAAAGGAAAGTTAGTCCAGGAAGAGACAAGCTAGTGTTGGAAGAGAAAATCCAATGCTAGAAGAAGCTAGTGTAGGAAGAGGAAATTGGAGCATATTTGCAAGTGTTATAGCTGTTAATGGTAAACAAGTGCTACAAGTTGCTAAAGGTATATGTATAATACAAAATATGTACAAAATATTGTTTAAGAATTATGATTTAGTTGCAATGTTGGATGGTAAGTTGAACCTTGAGGTATGACAGGAATATCACCCTCCGTAATTACTTAAGTAATGCAAACTAGTCACATTCATATGAAAGTAATTTTTCTCTTTGGTACATATGATATATTGATGCACTTTATAAGAACAAGATAATATGATCTCCTTGATATTTGGCATTTGTATACCTGTCATGTGACTTTGACTTTGAGATGTGGCATCTTGGTACTGTTGTCAATGCTTGTAACAGGTATGGTAACCTTGACAACAATAATGTGATTGTAAGATTGATCTATTGACTATTTTTGTTGATCTTGATAAGGCATTGATAAATAGTAACTATTGTGATGTCTTAACATCATGGTAAATTTGGAAATGTGACAAAATGGATGCCCTGACTTGATGATATTAGGACTATGATAAAAATGATTGTATATTGTGATAAAGATTTGATATTTTATAGAGATACACTTGTCAATTACCCTAACTATATGACATTAATATTTGTTGGATGTTTGATGATATGCTCATATGTGACAATGCAACAGTTGATGGTGACTCATCTTGGCTATGATATATATATATATATATATATATATATATATATATATATATATATATATATATATATATATATATATATATATGAATGAGAACCTGATATAGTTTGACTCCATGATTTGACCATTTTGTTGATGCATGGCATATGATAGACAGGTTGATGTCTTGAATGATGAGGCCTTCCCATTCAGAGGTAGAGACCCTTGATGATATCCCAACACCTACTATTTATTTGTGGTGGATGATCTCAAATAAACATATGATGTTATTGAAAATATGCTTTTAATTATTGATGTTATGAGCTAACAATTCTTTGTTGATAGAACTAGTTTACCCCATGTAGTATCAAGATCCACCTCTCATATAGAAGTGTTTTTATCGCATGATGGATTATTGTTACTAAATGGATACTTGTATACACTCTGAGTCAAACAAAGTTTGGTTACATATATAGCTAGGTCAAAGACATATTCATGGATTAAGATAATGTTGTTGTATGAAGCAAGCTTAGGCTTGTGGTTACTACCTCCCTGTTTGAGAGGGAGAAAAAATGAATATGGTATCTTATCTTTATGTTATATATTTTTCTATGACACTTGATGTTCTATATGAACATGAAAATAGAGAATTTTTTATCTTGGTAATACATGAGGCAGTATTATTGAACTCTTTAGTGAATTGTTTGAGCCAATACCAAATATGAGCACTTTGACATGTTTCATCATAAAGTAGCTTGGATTGATGGTAAGGGTTTGGGATGATCAAGAAGAATGAGTGATGCTCTTCCCACCCTATTTGAGTCCCCAGGGTGAGGATTTGAGCTAGTGACCTCCTGGGGTTGAGGGAACTCATGGATAATATGTGTGTTTGATCCTTACCTCACAATACGTGTGTATATCCCCTATTATTTTTCCAGGGTGTGTCTGATCCTTACCTCACAGTAAGTGCGTATCTCCCCTTATCGAGTATACCCCTGTATGCATCCTTCCCACAAGTTGGGCATGTCGGGATTGTTCCTCCCCATCTGGCCAATGGTTTGAGAAGTGACTTGGGTTGTGTCTGATCCTTGCCTATGGTAAGTGTGGTCTGATCCTTTCCTATGGTAAGTGTGTATCTCCTCCCAAGGTGATCGATGCAGGTGTTATATCACTAACTCTTGAGGATCAATATGGGAAGATTAGTAGACAATAGGAGAGTTGTGGTCCTCACCTCTTGGTGGGTAGTATCTTGCCTATTGTCCCAGTAATATGATAGATGTGATCCTCAGCTTTTGGTGAGTCATATCCTACCTATTGTCTATTGGTAGAGGGTTGAGGTAGGCTGCCCTACGATGTTGAGGGTTGAGGTTGAATACCCTATGTTCCAGGTTGGGCTAGGCTCTTCGATGTCATTCCAGGTTGGGCTAGGCTCTCCGATGTCATTCCAGGTTGAGCAGGGCTCCATAATGTTGTTATGGATTAAGCTAAACCCTCCGATTTTGGTGTGGGTTAAGCTGCACTCCCCTATGATGTCACATTATTTTTCAGATTCAAGGTTGTTAAAAAATTGATTAAGACAAGATATGACTTGATGTCGATGATGATTCTACTTCAGATGATATTATGGATTATTGGATATAGGATGGAAACTCGATGCTTCCCCATGATGATTCTTCTTCTTATTCTATTAGATCGAAGATAGTTTCATTTGATGATCAAAGGAACTAAGTTATGTTGAGATATGATGTGATGGATGTTTTTTTAATATAACTAAGATGGAAATTGTGAGTTTTGACCGAAAGACAAGGTTTGAATATTGATCTCCCCTACTGTTGATTGTGATTTATTCTTCTTCTATGAAATGAGATGAGACTATGTATGCAAATGGAAATTTCTCCCTAGTTGAGAGGGAGTGTTAAATTTGGTAGCCAAGGAGAAATTCCCTAATAAAGAAATATAATTCAACAAAACCTATATTAGTCAAAGATGATTGGCCAAAAGAATTATTTCGTGGAAAATAATTTTAAGACTATAGTTTGTTAAAATCAAAATAGTTTCCCGCCAATTCAAAGATTGACTTCTTAAGTAATGAGCCTTCACTGTATTATATAAATAAAGGTCTCATTAACCAATCACAATAGATATTCTGGATGGATGGAATAAAAGGTGTTTGAGGTTCATATTATTTCTATGGTTCGTGGCACATATTTTTTCTAAAGGTCCACTGCGTAATAGTACCATCTATGACGGTTGGTCTCAGATCTATGATATCATAACCATGTTTTTCCTCAACCCTATGTGATGCATTGATCCTCTGCAATGTGTATGGCATCAACCCACCATCTTCGAGTGGCTTCGATTACAATATTCCCTTGGCATTAATTATAGTATTTACTTGGTTTTAATTTCAGTTTTGGCATAGTATCACCTTACAGTATTCACATTGCTCATATTTCATTTCTCGCATACAGTCCTCACATGGCTCGTATTAAATTCCTATATGGCATCACATTACAATCTTGGCATCCCTTAATGTATGGTTTGTTCGTTAGCTCATATTTCAGTACTCATGTATGATTCAAATCTGATGTGGATCACACTTGATGCTCTGCTCTATGGCACACTCGCTATATCTCTCAATGTAAATGTATGACCTAATGTACATTATGTATGGCTTGATTGGTATCGCAGTCTCTCATAGAAGTATGGTCTGGCACAATTATTTATGGCTTCATTTCTATCGCAGTCTCCCACATAATTATGGCTTGATTGGTATCGCAGTCTCCCACATAAGTATGGCTTGGCATGGTTATGTATGGCTTCATTGGTATTGTAGTCTCCCACAGAAGTATGGCTTGATTGGTATCACAGTATTCCACATAAGTATGGCTTGATTGGTATCATAGTATTCCACATAAGTATGGCTTGGAATCATTATGTATGGCTTGATTAGTATCACAGTCTCCCACTGAATTATGGCTTGGCATCATTATGTACGGCTTCATTGGTGTTGTACTCTCTCATAGAAGTATGGCTTGGCATTGTATGTAGAACAATATGGTATTGTATATATATATGTTGATATGGCATCTTATGTTGAGTAGTATTTTTATTGTATGTGTACTGTGTTGAAATATGTAACTAGGTTCGGTCTTCATAATGACATATGTAATGTTGATTTTATGTATTCAATGAAAATAGAAAAATAAATTTATTTGTTCTTGAGGCATGGGTTTCAAGCTCAAGGGAAATTTATTTTAGGTCAAGATCCCGTTAATAGCTTCTAGGATTTGTCATTAAGTCTATAAAGTCAAAAGATTCATTGCTATGTATGAATAACCCTTCTTGGGCATGTTACATATTGTAAGAAAAATTATTTAAGTCAGAGTCAAGTTAAATAACCCTCCAAGACCTTTTCAAATGCTTATAATCAAGTCAACCTACAAACGATCTAGTCAGCCTACCTAAGAAAACATGTCGGCCTATTGAACAAGTTGAGAATCCTATATAAGGGAGCACTCGGCCTCATTCAAACACACACTCATCAAGTATCAAGAAGTTTGATCTAGGGCAAGAAAGAAGACCTAAAAGGAGCAAAGAGAAGGATATTCAAAAGAAGAAGAAAACCAAAGTAATTTTGATCTGTTTTGGGCTAAATTCCTCCACACATGCAAAGGTAAGGACGTCATCTTGCAGTAGAGAATACCGAGTTGCAGTCTCCACAGAAGAGACGAAGTTTTGGATAAAAGAGGGGTTATTTAGAAAGTCAAATTGCCAAGAACAAAAATCAAGGTAAAACAAATTCAAAAGGAGGAAAATATGTCCATATTGCAACCACACGTGTGACCTAGGGCTACTGCAGAAGGAGACGAAATTTGTTACAATATTTTGACACATAGGAAATAGTTAGGTATAACTTGGTCTAGTGTAAAGTTAGGTAAAGTGTGTTTATTTACTATATACTTTTGTAACTTACAATCTGATGGTCAAGATATGTTCTAGGCATGAAGTGATCCGACGATTCATTCTCTCCTCGGTATTACCAACACTTGATCTATGGCTTAACACCCGATTAGTATATGATCTTTATTTAAAGAGCATGGAGGGTCAGTTGTGGGGTTACCGCTCATGAGAGAAGCTTATGTAAATTTTCTTTCTTTTATTAATAAATTGCTTGAAGTGGTCGAGTTGGCTCAGGGCGTGGACTATTTCCCTCTTAGAGGGCTTTAACCACGTCAAGAATAATGGTGTATTGATCTGTGATCTGTTTGTGAGCGGTGTCCTTTGGTGTTCTATCTGAGGAACTTACCTTGTAAATTCCTACATGGTATCAGAGCTATTTGAGGGCCACATCCATTGGCGATCCAAATCCGAAGCCTGTACAACTACATCCAATTGTCGTTTCCTAGATTTATTGTTTCTAACTGCTTTTGGGCCGAGAGGACTGTTCTATTGTGTTAGGAGAATATGTTCCATTGAGGAACCCCTTTCGTTTCACGTGAAAATATTCTTGGTAGCCCTAACTACGTCATTTTTAGGTTTTAGAGGTATACAGTCTTTATTTGCAATTTTAGTTATTCATCTCTCTGTTTATTTCGAGTTATTTAGCTCTCTGTTTTTTATTACCGTATCTATACCTTTCATTTTTGTGTATTCTCTTTGCCTCGCGACTCTGTGGGATTTGGGAAAATAAAAAATAGAAAGGAAGGATTTTTCTCATGTGTTTTCTCTTTTCCGCCGCGCTTTAGTGTAATCTCGGAAAATCAAAAACATGGAGTAAAATATTTAGTTTTCGGTGAAATCTAACTTCAAGCCATAAGGTTTGGTTTTTTTTGCATGTTCATGTTGGGTTGTGTGTTTTTTCTTGTAGGCAAAAAGGGTTTTTTTAAGTAAGAATGCACTCCAAAGCTTTAGTGACTTAAAAAAAAAAAAAAAAAAAAACATGTAACTTATCTTTTAAAGTCACTTTATTTAAAAGTGTTCTCACCCTTTATAAAAAGTGAGTCACTTATAATTCTAAAGTCTCTTTATCTTGTATTTAAGTTACAATTTAGTGGGTAGCTCATACCATACCATTGTAAAAGTGACTTTCACTTATTTATAAAAGTGGGTCACATATTTTTTTTTTTAAAGTGAGCTAATTAGATTAAGTTTGGAAAGGGGGGGTATTTTTTTAAATATAATATTATCATTCACTTCCACACATTCAATTACTTTGTCGACATCTTCAACAACGTTTCTTCAAAAGGTCATAACTTCTTCATCCGGAAGCTGTTTTCAGAGCCATTTTTTTAATCGGCCTAATTTTTTGAGATCTTTCCATTTGAACACTTAGTTTCAGCATCTACAACTTCAGTTTCTATTAAAATGGGAATTCCATGCCAATTTATTCTTGACAACACCAACTACTTCCAATGGGTGTCCTACATGGAGGATTTACTTAGAAGTAAAGGGGTTTTTTAGAATAGCCTCAGGCCAAGAGTCTAAACCTAAAGATGAAGATAAGGAAGTCAAATGGGAAAATAAGAAAGATCAAGCACATGGGTTGATAGGGATGTTTATTTCTCTAGACCTTAGATTCCATATCACAAAGCTTGACACCCCTGATGACGCAATGAAGCAACTCAATAAAGTTTTTGGAATTAAAAATGAAATTAGAGCCCATCAACTCGAAAATGAGTTGCTTACGTTGGACCCCAATAATTTTTCTTCTATTGAATATTTTTTGTCCAAGTTCAATACCCTTAGACTTCTCTTGGAAGGTGTTATTGTTAAGAAAGAATATGGTAGCCTTATCTATTCCATTCTTACTAAGTTAGGACTAGCCTACTCTTTGTTTGTTTCCACCTTCCATTCTACTAGAGAATCCTTTATTTCTCAAGGACAAGCCTAAAAGACCCCCTCTTTTGATGCCTTTTGTGATTCTTTAATAATAGAACAAGAAAAACTCTTACATCTTGGTCTTCTTAATCTTGGAAACTATTTTAAGAAAGCCTTAGGCGCCCAGCAGCAACTAAGTTCAAAGAATCCTAAGAAGTAGCATCCTAAAAATAAGGGTACTAAACCAACCAAAGGTCCTAAGCACTTTCAGTCTCAAAATGAAAAATCAATTCAACAAAATGATAAGGAAAAAAAACAAAGGGAAGAAGACTGATAGACATTGCAACTTTTGTAATCGAGATGGCCACTTAGAATCCAAATGCTTTAAGAAAATGGAAGCCTTGGAAGCAGCAATGAAGAAGCACAACATCCATTTGGAGCACTCTTCAACTTCAACTTCATCTTCAAGAATAGCACTTTATGTATGTGGTTGTCAAGCATCTTGATCTGGTTATGCACTAAATGTATCTTCTTCTTCTCATTCTCATGAGTGGCTCATTGATTCTGGAGCTTCTTATCACATGGCCAAAAACAAAGCCATGTTTTCTTCTTTAAATGATTGTAACACCAAAAATATATATGTTTGTGATGATAGGATCTCTTAGTGTTGTAAGGACTGGAACTATTCATTTATACAATGGTCAATTTAATTATGTATTATGTGATCCAACCTTATCCTGCAACCTTTTATCTATATATCAGATAACTCATTCAGGTGAAGGTAAAATCGTTGAATTTTCTCCTCATGATGTTGTAATTAAGGACCTAAGAGATCCTAGACAGATTTTAGCTACTGGAATTTCTGATGATTCTACAAGGTTGTATAATTTTAACAACTTTGGGTCATCAACTCTTCCCACGGTATTTATTGCTCATAATGATGAAGTAAGCAAACTTTTGCATGAGAGGTTTGGTCACTTAAACTATCGCTCCCTTCAAAATCTATGTAAAGAAATTATGGTGACAGGTCTTCCTATGGTATATTGCAAAGATGGTGTTTGTTCCGGATGTGTACTCGGAAACATCATCGGGATAGTTTTGAAAAACGTGCCTCTAGGCATGCCTCAGCCCCTTTACAACTTGTGCATAGTGATTTATGTGGTCCACTTCCAGTTGTTTCATTCTCTAGCTACAAGTATTTCTTACCTTTCATTGATGATTTCTCCAGACACACTTGGGTATACTTATTAAAACTCAAAAGTGAAGTATTTAACATGTTCTTGGCCTTTAAGGCCTTAGTTGAGAAACAATCTGGACATCAAATTCTTAAGCTAAGATCTGATAATGATGAAGAATATGTTAACAACAAATTCATAAAATTTTGCACTGAGCATGGAATTCAAATGCAAAATATTGTTCCATATACTCCACAAAAAAATGGTGTATCCGAAAGGAAGAATCGCACCTTAAAGGAAATGGCCAATTGTATGTTTCAATCTAAAGGACTTATTGTTATTTTTTGAGCAAAAGCAATTAACTGTGCAAATTACATAGAAAATTGAACTCCTACTAAGGTTTTAAAGAATATCACTCCAGAAGAAGCGTGGAGCTCAATTAAATCTTATATGCTTCAATCTAAAGGACTTATTGTTAGTTTTTGGGCAGAAGTAATTAACTGTGAAAATTACATAGTAAATCGCACTCCTACTAAGGTTTTAAATAATATCACTCCAAAAGAAGCATGGGGCCCAATTAAATCAGATGTAAGTCACTTTCGTGTTTTTCTAAGTGAAGCATGGGCCCATATCCCCGATGAGAAACATAAAGCCTTAGAACCTAAGAGTGAAAAATGTATTTTTGTTGGATATTCTGAAGATGTCAAAGGATATAGACTTCTTTCACCTAAATCAAAAATTTTATCATTAGAAGAGATGTAAAGTTTGTTGAAAATATATCGACCTACAAGCCTAGTTCGACGGATGTGCCACCTCTCTCTATCCCTTCTACTTCTGAAAATATCTCTTCTTCAGATGATGACAGCGAGGATGACAATCCTCCCCCACCTTCTCAGGATCCTCCTTCAACTCCTCAGCTTTAAAAATGGATCTGTGCTAATCGGGATGTAGCAGGTTCTCTTGTAGGTGATCCTACATATCAACGATGTACACGTTCTCAGTTCAATAGAGCCTCTTCTTTACTAGCTCAAGCTTTAGCGAATTATGATCCTAACACCTTTGCAGAAGCTTCAGGCCATCCAGATTGGGACGCAACTATGAATGAATAATATCGTTCATTATTGGCAAATGATACATGGGATCTTGTTCCTCTTCTAAAGGGACGAAAACTTGTTAGATGCAAATGGGTTTACAGAACCAAGTTTGGACTAGATGGAAAAGTTGATAGACATAAAACTCGTCTTGTTGCTAAGGTCTTTTCACAAGTTGAAGGCATTGGCTATACTGAAACCTTCTCCCCTATTGCCAAAATGAACTCTATCTACCTTGTTCTTTCCCTTGCTACTTCTTTCAAATGGGAAGTCCATCAGATGGATGTTAAATTGACCTTCTTGCATGGAGACTTGCATGAAGGAATCTATATGGAACAACCTCCTGGATTTATACAAACAGACTCCAACCTTGTATGTTGACCTAAGAAATCCCTTTATGGTCTCAAGCAAGCCCCTTGGGCTTGGTATGCCAAAATGGATAACTTTCTTTCAAATACTAGATTTTCTAGGTGTCATTATGACAATACTGTCTACACCAAGAAAGTGGGTAAGTCTCTTATCATTCTTTTTATTTATGTTGATGATCTTATCCTTACTGGTAGTGATCCCAACCTTATAAACCATGTGAAGTCCAACCTTAAAAGGAAGTTTGAAATGACAGACTTAGGACACTTGCATTATTTTCTTGGTCTTCAAGTCTTGCAATCCAAGGAGAGTATTTCCCTTTCCCTATCCAAGTATGCATGTGATCTTCTACACCACTTTCACATGGAAGAATGTAATCCAACCCCTTCTCCCTTTCAGTGTAGATCCAAAATTTCAGTCACTTGTACTTCCCCTAAAGTTTACGCTACCTTATATCGTCAGCTTAAAAGAAAACTTTTATATCTAACCCATACCATCCTGGCCTTTCATTTGTTGTTGGCCTTATTTCTTGCTTTATGAAAAACCCACATGAAATTTATTGGAAAGCAGCTAAAAGAATACTTCGTTATATTTGAGGTACAGTTTAGTTTAGGATTCATTACAGTGCAGAAGCATCTCCTCTATTGGTTGGTTTCACTTATTTTGATTGGGCTAGTGACCCTGATGATCAGAAGTCTACTGCAGGTTATGTCTTCACTCTTGGTTCTAGACCTATTACATGGTATTGCAAGAAACAAAGTGCCATTTCTCTTTCTTTAGTAGAAGCGGAGTATCGTGGCGCCATAGAAGCTAGTAATGAAGCCCTGTGTCTTCGTCAAATCCTGTCAGAGTTTGGCTTTCAGCAGTAACATCCGACTACACTTTGGTGTGATAATCAAAGTGTCATTCAACTATGAAAAGATCTAGTCCAACATTAGCGCAACAAACACATTGAACTACACATGCACTTCATCAGAAATTTGAGTCATGACCATTTTCTTGAAGTGCAATATTGTTCATATGATTATCAAGTTGCAAACATCTTTACAAAGGCTCTCACAGAGGCGAAGTTTACTAAACTTTGATTTATGGTTGGAGTTCAGGAAGTTGTCACTAAGGGGGGATAGGCTCTAATGCCTCCTTCCTTTTCCTATTGTGTCATATTTGTAAATCCTTCAATCCTATCCCAAGTTGTTCTTAAGGGGGGATGTTAGGATATTCCGACACATAGGAAATATTTAAGTATAACTTGGTCTAGTGTAGAGTTAGGTAAAGTGTATTTCTTTACTATGTACTTTTGTAACTTACAATCTGATGGTCACGATATGTTCTAGACATGAAGTGATTTGACGGTTCATTCTCTCCTCAGTATTACTAATGCTTGATCCGTGGCTTAACACCCGATTGATCCATGATCTCTATTTAAAGAGCATGGAGGGTCATTTGTAGGGTGACCGTTCATGAGAGAAGCTTATGTAAATTTTCTTTCTTTGTTAATAAATTTCCTGATGTGGTCGTGTTGGCTCAGGCCATGGACTTTTTCCCTCTTTGAGGGTTTTAACCATGTCAATAATACTAGTGTATCAATCTGTGATCTGTTTGTGAGCAGTGTCATTTGGTGTTCTATCTGAGGAACTTACCCTGTAAATTCCTAGAAAATTGCAATTCTGTAACAACTAGCTAAAATTTTGATTTAGGATCGAAATTTGAAGTTGTGGCACAAGTTTTACTAGCGTTGACTTGAAGAAGAAGTGCATCCAAGGAAGAATTGACTTGGTCTTGGAGGGATTATTGGTCAAGGGTCTAGGTCTTGGAATTCATCAACTGAAGTTTCTATAAGAAGAATAATTCTCGTGGGTTTTCCTCTCGAGACTAGAGAGGTTTGGCCCTAGTTGATCGCTTATATCTTGTTTCCTCTGTCTCATTGTTATTTATGATTTGGTAGTTGTTTGATGGTAGTGAATACTAATAATAATCAAGATAAAGAAGAAGATAATAAAGTGAAGTAAAAATACATCACAAACAATTATCAAGTAAGAGAAATCATCTGCATCTCATTGTACTAGATTTATCAACATGGTTACAGAGCTAAGGTAACAAGTCAAGGAAGGGTAGCTAAATAAAGGACACTCAAGCATTCAAGGACTGAAGAAGAATATAAAGGGATTCAAAGCACCAAGAAGATCCTATTATCTCCAAGGCATTTTGAAGACAAAGACTACATCATCATCTTGAATAAAGTATCACTACCCTAGCTCGTTCGAGGAAAGAGTCGATACTTGAAGCATTCTTGGGAACCTCACCCAAATCATCATCTCAAAGAAGAATATCTCAAAAGACCCTTATTTCAATTCTGAGGCACCAACCCCAAGGGCTCCAACCCTATATCTGGTTCAATCTTTGACCTGGTTTCTTGAGAACTCTAATCCTCTAGGGCTCCAACCCTATCCTTCAAGGTACCAACCTTGTCTTTTAGAGGCTCCAACCTCTTGGGCTCCAACCCTTAGATTCATTATGTCAATATGTGCTTGGTTATAGTTCACGACTCCCAATGTCTTCTTCAACAAGCCTTGTCAATCTCTTCAGCAATTCCTTCTTCAAATCACTTCATCAATGACAACCTTATCTTATTCACATGAATGTGTATCTGTTGTCCTTCATGGTACCCAAAACACAATTCTCCAAGGTCACCTCATGATGACATCAACAATGCATCATGATCTCCAAAAGTATCTTCACAAGATGCTCCAAGGTATCCTCAATGTCCTCCAAGTACTCTTCAAGAATTCTAAGTATTTCATTGCTCCAAAGGTCCTAATACTTCATTGTCTAAGGGATTCCAAAGCTGCCGCACTGGTACAAGCTTTCAAATTCACTTAGACTGGGCTCCAACTATCAAATCTCCATATATTTCAATTATGTTCAATGATTTGCTTCAAGGGTGACTTCAAGGTATTCCAATTGTCTTTCTTGCCAATCACATAGATCACCATAGGAGGGCTATTCCACATTCATGTGACGAGTTCAAAAAACTCTGCTTGATTATCCAATATAGGTCTCCACCACCTTCCTTTGTCGTATCCATATCTTCACTATAGATATAAGAGTGTTGATGCTGCAATCATAATTCAACTCTAAATCTATGCTTGATCTCCACAATCTAAGAGCAACATTTGTCATAGCATTGTTCCTTCAATGCTTCATACAAATTGAACCATTTGAGCCATTGTCCACTGTACCTGACCCACATAAAGTCTTTTTCCATAGTATCTGAGCCTTCTTCAAGGTTTAATGATGTTGCATACTCCAAAGTTGTCACAGGGTCCGAGTATAATAGCCCTCACATAAGTCTAATCCTTCAAAAGTCCGATCTCAACATAGATAGTGCTTAACTGATCCTTCAACATTGGTGACTTCTTCAGCTCTCTTCAAATGATAACCTAAACAGGAATAACCCTTCTTGGCCTCCACAATTGTAATACCATATAAATACCCTTTGAGCCTCTACACTATGGTTGTATTACCATCTTCAATTTCAAGGTGTAACACCACAGTTCTGAAGTTTAACACCACTGGACCAAGGTTTGAGACTTCTTAACGCAGGTCCAAAAATAATATTTTTTCACAGGTTAGTAAGTCTGAATTCTAAAGTTTCTTGATAGATCAGAGCTCAAAAATATATGTACGTCTGAAATTTCCACAGTCTTATGCACAAGTATAAATGTCCCTTCACAAGCTCATACAAGGCCAATATTTTGCTCCAAGGAGGTGGCCGAAGGTCTGAGATTCAGCTCCACAAAAAAAGGTCGAAGATACAGTCTCCACTACAGGCAGAATTTGCAGAAATATTCACAGGTCTAAAAATGAAATTGCAGGCCCGAATTCTGTTTCACAAGGCTGAAATCACAGATCCGAGCTGTCACAGATATGTCTGTAAATAAGGTGAATTTTTTTTGCTTCACAGTAGATCCGAGTTCTTCATAGATCTTCTATTCCATAGCTTGAAAGATATCCAACACTGAATTATGCCCCAAAATATCCTTAACTATCCTCCTCAGCTTTTTGTCTTGTTTCTCTACCTTGTCTCTAAAATCTTCACCGATTAAGACCAGATTAATATTCCTAACTTAAAAAATTAATATCTCCCAAACTGTTTGGATTTTCAGGCCAAGTAAGAGCTCATTAGAAAGCTAAAAATATGCTCGAAAGGATGGCGAAGGTCTCATAGATAAATTCTGCCTCTAAGGCAGTAAAAAATATTTTTTAATGTGACTAGTCATTTATTGGTGCAGAATTGGAGGTAGGGTCATTTTCCTTCTTCAACATGTCCTTTCCTTCGTCATCATAGGGTCACCATATCATAAATGATATGTCATAAAACATATTCTACATCATGTAGTCTTCCATTATTAGGATCACCAGAGGTGAGGTCATCAAGGATTAAGGCTTCATATTATCATAGGTTTGTCATGTCATCATGTGTTTTTCATCAAGATTATCGGAGGTAGGACATGGCATCATGTGTATGTCACATAAGTCATCAAGAGCTTCTAGATCATCAAGGTGTCTTGACATCTTTATCGAACATGAGTTACAGTCATCCTCTGGCATGTCAAGAATATTTTCCAATGCCAAATTTACATCAATGACAACCTAGATTAACAATCTCCCCCTTTGTCATTGATGGCAATATTCTTTCCCTTCCAACATTCTCTCCCCCTTTGACATCAATGGAAAATAGGGTGATCCAGGTGGATATTGGTGGCCACCCACAAATTCCACTTGGACCCCCACCATTGTTTCTTTCATTTTTTCACTTTCCTTAATTGTAGCACAACTTACTATTTTTAGCAGTTTTTCAGGTCCTACACTTCCGGAGCCGTTTTGAGCCCCTAAACGATGTTTTTTTTGGAAAACTGGGAGCAACATGGGTCCATAGACCATTGTTTCACTTTCCAAAGTTGTAGTCCTTGGATAGATCTTTCTAACGAGGTATTTTGCGCGTCAAATATAGATCGTATGCCAAAGTTACAACCCCGGGAAGTTGATGTACCAATTTGCCCAAAACGGGGTCCATTGTTTGGCACTTCATCTCCTAGGGTTAGGTTTTTGGATGTTTAGGGTTTTCCATTATTTCTCAACAATAAATAGGCCTTCGAGCCTCATTATAAGAAAGTTCAGAGGCATGTAGTGTTGGCATTATGAGATAAGTGTTGTCCTTGATGGCAAACCTCACTGATGAAAAATCATAGTACAGAAGGTCAGCAGCAAGGAATTGATGATCAGACTATAAGAAGAAGAGAAAGTTCATACACGCAGGTTCGTTAAGCCCAAGTCGCGTGTACACGCAGGTTGGCTTCAGCAAAAGCGCGTGTATGTGGAAAAGTACCTTTGGTCCATGGCGGTTAGTCCTTGGAAGTTGTGCCTATGGTTTCGGACCATTGTGTCTCGACGGGCGTGTCGATCCCTAGTTTTGAAGTTGATGGTATTGGATTTCTATGGTTTTGGCTCTTGGTATTGAACAAGGCCTAAGGCTATATAAAGGGAAGGAAATCATTAGGCAAGTGCATCTGAAATGTCTTGAATATCTGATGAAGCATTAGATCCAGTATGCAGGGTTATGGGTTGATGATGCATTGCTTGATCTGAGCTAAGGAGAGATCTCACCGGTTGATGGAGAACTAGATCTAAGGAGAGATCGGGATCAAATGGTTTGAAATGAACTATCTTTATGATGCTTATTCTAGATCTACATACTGACGCATGTATTGTTCTATAAGTGTTATGAGTATGACTGATGTCTGGTACAGCTGCAAGTTATGAGAAATTATTTTTAGATCTGTACGCGGGTTGTCTTTGGTAAAAGCGCGTATACACGCGGGTTTGATTCATCGAAGTAGCGTATACATTGTAAAGCTTGATATTTGAAGTTGCAGATGGATCTGATGGTTATTACAGAGTTCTGTATCTGTTCTGTGTTCTGGTGACTGTTGTTAACAGGGTTTCAGTGATTCAGAGTTTGATGATTGTTTTGAGCTTCAATGATAGTTATGGGTCCAGTATGAAAATTGGATGAAAAGTGGCCTTGCAGATTATGTGTTGTGCTTCAGTGTATCCAGTCTGAAAATTGATGAAATGTGGTACCTGGAGGTGAGAAGATTGTAGGCAAGCACCTACGTACTAGTATCTAAGCTAGTACAAAAGCTAAAGGAGATCTTTGGAGCATTGTAGCAGGTAGTAGCCTGCGTACTAGTAAATGGATCGGCTAGTACAAGAGCAAAGGGGGTTGTAGCTCCCGTACTGGTATAAGACTGCACCAGTACAAATATTGTAAAAGGATTTTCTTATTAAGAAGAAGATTGAGATGACTTGCAGCAGGTGGTTTTCACCCACATTGGGTTTCCACCTTATATCTTTGTGTTCATGTGTGTGGCTTTTGTGTGATGATCTGCTCTGTTATACTGCACCTGTTTACTGTTAATATGCTTAATAATGATCTGATGCATTTACTGAAGATTAAGCTAACTGAATTATAAGATCTCTGGATATACGCGAGTTTCATTAGACACAGTAGCGTGTACACGCGGGTTCACTTAATTGAAGTAGCGTATATGTTTCTGAGTATGAAATTGAAAAGTTTGATTGATCTAATAATACTGATTCACCCCCCCCTCTCAGTATTATTTCCAACATGTAGTTGTCACATCTCTTCTCAGAGATAAGCTACCATCGCCCTAGCTAGTTTATTTCCATTTCTGTTTGTAAGCATATTTCAGTATTTTACATTAATGAAATGAAGTATTATTTCTTTTGCATCTCTGTATGTATGGTTATGTCTATAATTTGTTGTGTTCCTATTTAAATCCAGATCAGTAGTATCAGAGCGGTCTTCTCTCTCTCCGTGTCTTTATTTTCATGTCCACAACGAGGTCGGGATATAAGGAGTTAGGGCTTGAACTGGTCAAACCTTTGCAAGACCAACCTCACAATTCCCAACGACCTCCCATGGCGGATGAAAAGAAAGACGGGGCAGGCAGAAGATCCTATCAAATTCTTGCTTGAAGAGGCCCTTGAGCAACAAAGGAACGCGATGATGGATAACGTTTCCCAGATCCTTCAACGGCTACCAAGGGGCAACACATCTACTTCCAGTAGCTACTCTGGAAGCACCACACCCTTTAAGGTACAAGTTAAATTTGACATTCCCATATTTGAGGGTCAGATAGATGTAGACGCTGTAGATAAATGGTTAAATCTACTAGAAGGGTATTTTTCTGTTCATGATTTTCCGGCCGGGAAAAGATTACTTTCACTTTTCTCAAAGCCGCCCCCCACATCTAGGACTGGTGGGAAACCTACTGCGAGCAGAAGGATGAAAGTACAACCTCACTGTTTTCAACCACACCTACTTGGAATTCATTCCGGGTTGCCATCAAGGAGCAATACTACACTGTAAGAAGCTATGAGGATCAATACATAAAGTGGACCATGCTGCGGTAGGGAAGGGACCAAGACGTGCCGGAGTTTGCCAGTATTTTTCATACCCTTAGCACAAACTTGGGTATCAAGGATTCAGAGCATCATTTAGTACTCAAATACCACAACTACCTACATAGGTATGTCGAGGATGAAATAGAATCCTTAAACATCTCGTCGCTTGGTACGACATACCGATATGCCATCAAGATCGAGAAAAAGTTTAAACAAAAGAAGCGAGACTTTAGATTTGTGAATCCAAAGCAAGGGAAAGGTTTCCCCAAACTGCAGAACAAAGTACAAAGACAAGGTGGGGTGGCCCAAGACAACCCGCCAGAGCTGCAAGCGAAGAATAGCACTGCAAAGCCAAAAAAGGACATGGGAAAGTGGTGTGAGTTCCATAAGAGCTCCACTCATAACACAAGTAAGTGTCAGGCCAAGCAGCCACTGATCGCTGAGCTAAAGGCTTCAAAATCAAATGCATGTTTCGACTCTGAGTTAGAACCTGACAAGAGGAATGACAAAGGGAAGAATATTATCGATGCGGAGCCCAACACCACCATTCTCACCACGAAGATCCAGGAATAGCAGCCCAATGATCTAGAGGAGGAGGAGCGCCTCTTCCATTCCCAAATGTGGGTAAAGGGCTCCCCTCTATAGTTCATTGTCGACAGCAGGAGCCAGAAGAACCTCATTTCGGTAGAGGTCATGAAGCGGTTGGGCTTACCGACCACAACACATCCACAACCATACACCATCAGGTGGCTTCACCAAGGACGGGATCTTCGTGTGAGCTAGTAGTGTCGCCTTCCATACAACATCAAGCCCTTCACGCATGAGGTATTGTGTGACGTTGCTCCCCTTGATATTTGTGATGTATTATTAAGCCAACCATACTTTTGGAAGTGACATGTTGTGTACGAATCAAGGCCTCATGTTGTTATTATTACTTTGGGAAATAAGTTGTACAGGATACCAGAGGTAGCACTGCTTACTGCCATCTCTTTGGTTACTGCAAAACAATGCAGTAAGCTCATTTCCAAAACAGGAAAATTTGTTTTCTTGATGATACGCCCTCAAGGAAAGAAGAAGATTGTGGCCACGAACTCTATACAAGGCCCCTCCACACAACAACTACAGATGGACAAGGTCATGGAGGATTACGAGGACATTTTCACCTCCCCCGCAGGGGTTCCTCTGCACTGTCAAGTCAAGCAATCCATCGATTTGACCCCAAGTGCGCCACTTCCAAATGGACCAATCTATCGTGTAGTCTTCTGGAGAAAATGAAATTAAGAGGTAGATTTAGGAGCTATTGTAGAAAGGTCACATCCGACCGAGTTCATCACCCTGTGGGAGCCCGATCATGTTGGTACAAAAGAAGGATGGGACTTGGAGACTCTATATTGACTATCAGGCACTGAACAAGATCACTGTCTGGAATAGGTACCCAATCCCACGGATTGATGACCTTCTGAACCAACTGAAGGGAGAAAAATATTTCAGCAAGATCAATTTGAAGTCAGGATATCACCAGGTACCAATCGAACCCTCTAATGTGTGGAAGATTGCCTTCAAAGCCAAGGAGAGCCTTTTCGAAGGGCTGGTTATGAATTTTGGGTTGATGAATGCTCCTACAACCTTCATGAGGCTAATGGATGACATCTTGCGGCCATTCACCAACTCATTTATAGTGGTATACTTGGATGACATCTTGATCTTCAACCATAGTTGGGAAGAGCACCTCCACCACATCCAACAAGTTCTCCAAACACTGTGGCAACACAAGTTATGTGCCAATTTAGATAAATGCACTTTTGGCATGACCCAGGTTCAGTATCTGGGATACATTATTGATGAACAAGGGGTGCATGTGGATCCAACCAAGATCCAAGTCATTCGGGATTGGCCATCTCCAACCACTCTAACAGAGCTCTGTAGCTTTTTGGGTCTCACCAACTTCTACCACAGGTTCGTGTTGGGATTTTCTCATATCACTTGGCCCTCGAGTCAAGTCACCAAGGGAGGAGCGCAAGCAAAATTATTTTGGTATGAACCTCAACAGAAGGCATTCACAGAGTTGAAACATCACCTCTGCTCGGCACCAGTGCTCGTATTACCATAATTGCAACAACCATTTGAGATCGAGACAGATGCCTCTGACTATGCTATTGGGGCAGTCCTTACTCAACACGGGCATCCAGTCACATATCACAGTGAGACACTTTCAGACATAGTCCAAAAGTATCCCACTTATGACAAAGAGATGTATTCCATTGTGTAGACCTGCTGACAATGGAAGCATTACATTTTGGGGAAGGAAATGGTCATCCACACAGACCACCGACCCCTGCAGTTCATACAAACCGAAGGGAAGTTTTCGAATGATTTCCATCAGAAGTGGTCCACATAACTACAATAGTTCCATTTGAATATCAAGTATAAGAAGGGTAGCACCAATAATTCTGCAGATTGCCTCAGTTGACCACCGATCATGGCATTAACCACCGTGCTCAACTCTTGTGGGCATGAGACTTCTGATTGGCCACTTCTCTATAAAAGCGACCTAGAATTCGGCCACACATACTAGAAACTCTTGGAGGGTTAGGATGTTCCAGATTTTTAGCTCCAGGATGCCCTCCTATGCCACTTGGGTCACAATTGTGTTCCTTCAAGCGAGCATGCCAAGATGATTTGGGAAGCACACTACAATTGAGCCACTGGGCATTTTGGGATCGAGGAAACGGTGGCAGTACTGCAGAAGTATTTCTATTGGCCGAATCTTCGACAAGATGTCAGGAAGTACATCATATCCTGTGCCATTGCCAAAACGACCATCAAGAAGAAAGGCCTCTCTACCCCGCTGCCTACCCCTAGTTGACCTTGGGAATCCATCTCCATGGATTACATGTCGGGCCTTCCTTCTACTAAGCATGGAAATGACAGTGTTTTTTTGGTCGTTGACAGGTTCTCGAAGATAGACATTATGGCAGCTTGCAATAAGAATATCACAGTAGAAGCCACTGCTAAAATCTTCTTTGAACAAGTGTGGGTACACTTTGGGATCCCACAGTCTGTCATCTCAAATCAAGACTATATGCTCCTTAGTACATTTTGGTCTAGTCTCTAGTCGATTCTGGACACCAAACTCATTAAGTCCACAACCTTCCATCCCCAAAATGATGGCCAGATAGAGGTTTTCAATAGGATGATTGTACACATTCTGCACATGTACAACTCAAAGCATCCATGCACATGGGATGAGAGCCTCCCCTATGTTCAACACAGTAATAATCGGTCTCTCGAGAGCTCCACTGGCCACAACCCTTTTCAAGTGGGCTCGAGATTCCAACGACTATGTCCCTTTGATGTGGCCATGCCATTTGTAACTACTCATGCAGATTTGGCTCATGTCAAATCCGAAACAGATAAGGCAAACAACTTCATTGAGCACATCCAACATATCCGCCAGCAGGTCCACGACATTTTGGAGAAATCAAATGCCAAGTACAAGCAGTGACATGATCAACATAGGGTGCCACACAAGTTTCAGGTGGGCAACAAATTTTGGTTTCATTTCCAAAAGGAACACCTTACCAGAGCCTATCGGAAGCTCAGAACACTCTGATATCGTCCTTACACTATCACCAAGGTTGTGGGAGACAATGCATTTGAGCTCAACATTCCCCCATTCCTTGACCTGCACCCAGTGTTCAATGTGGACCACCTTCAGCCATACTTTCCATCACTACTAGACACATCCAACATTGCAAAACAGCTCACACCAACAGAGTTAAATCCAGATTGCATGGAACAAGCTGCAACTGATCAGATCATGGACACATAGATCAAGCACACTCACCAGCAAAAGATCCAATTGTATTGAGTTTTCAAGGCAGGCCAACTCCTTCACCAGGGCAAGTGGCTCACCAGGGACCTATTTCAGCAGAAGTTTCCTCGTCTCATGGAGGAACTCAACGCAATGGGGACCATTGCTTCTTAAGGGGGGAGGAATGAAATAGGTGGATATTAGTGGCCACCCAAAAATTCCGCTTGGACCCCCACCATTGTTTCTTTCAATTTTTCAATTTCTTTAATTGTAGCACAATTTACTATTTTTATCAGTTTTTCGGGTCCTGAACATCTAGAGTCGTTCTGAGGCCCTAAACAACGGTTTTTTGGGGAAAATAGGAGAAACATGTGTCCATGGACTAATGTTTCTCTTCCCAAAGTTGTATTCCTCAGGTATATCTTTCTAACGAGGTATTGTTCACGTCAAACGGAGATCGTATGCCAAAGTTACGACCTTGGGAAGTTGATGTACCAATTTACCCAAAACGGGGCCCATAGTTTGGTGCTTCATCTCCTAGGGTTAGGTTTTTGGATGTTTAGGGTTTTCCATTGTTTCTCAACAATAAATAGGCCTTTGAGCCTCATTGTAAGACATTTTAGAGGCATGTAGGTACCACATCTCTTCTCAGAGATAAGCTACCATCACCCTAGCTAGTTTATTTCCATTTCTGTTTGTAAGCATATTTCAGTATTTTACATTAATGAAATGAAGTATTATTTTTGTTGCATCTCTGTATGTATGGTTATATCTGTAATTTGTTGTGTTCTTGTTTAAATCCAGATGACAGGGTGCCTAAATATTCCCCCTTTCAAGATGCTTATTTTCTTCACAAATAGCAGTTCTTCATGGGTATGTTACTCCCCCTGGCATGGTGCTCTTCTTTCAGGCAATGTGGTTCATAATAGACGTGCTTAGATTCCTTTATGTGATGAACCAACTCCCCCAATCTGCACAACCTTCTCTAGCTTAGGAAAGATTACCTGCTTAGTGATCAAGTGGAAGACATCTTCAACAATAGTCCATTGGATAGATAAGAGATCATGTTATTCAATGGAGTGTTCCTGAGAAATTATCTATCAAAGAATGAATGTCAATATAGCTCATCTAGGATTTCATAAGGCCCATTCATGGATGGCTTTTGCAAGAATTCTTAATCATCATAAGCCCCCCCAATTATATGCATGGTATTCCTTTTGGCAGAGTCTCACCATCAAATACTTGGAATATCAAGGATAACTTCATCAGGTCAACGCCATGTGTTGTTCCCTGGAGTGTTCAAGAGACTTCTGGATTCAATTTTCTTCCTTCTCCATACTTGTGTAACTTTCTTCTCTGGAACAGTTATAGCTTGTGTAGGGGCCCAAGTCAATTTACAATCATGTGCCATATGTCCAATGTCATGACACTTGAAGCGCTCTATGATGTTCATGAATAAGAATTCATGAATTCTTACAAAATTGCTTCTCGAATATTAACAGGGACCATTAAATATGTCTTTGTGATATGCCCTACAATCTTTTTCCATGTGCCCAAATTTTTTACAAGAATAGAAATAACCAAGAAATATACTTTGGTGCCTGGGAGAAGAAGGTTTCCTTGATGTACTTCTGAAGTCTTTTTTCCTTGGGATCCTTTGATGATAACCATTGCTTCTTGCATCCTTGACACCATCTGCATTTCTTCTTGAAGTAGGATTTCTTCCAATGTCAACTTGACTCTTTCCTTTGCTGGGAGCATCAACATTTCTTACAGGCTTCCTCACATCCTTGTTGTTTTAAGCATTATCATTCTTGCTTGAGGATTCACCTGCATAGACAAGACCTGGTTTATCAAGGGGAGACATTTGATTATTTAGGATTTCATCTATGGTTTGAGAACTTTTCAAGTTCTTATTCAGCAAGTCAACTTCCTTTTTAAGAAAGAGAATTTCTCCTTTCAAATTTTCACAATATTCATCCCTCTTTGATAGAATGATCTGCATTTCTTCCTTCATCTTGGTTGCTTCACATGATTGGGGCTTAAGCGAAGTGATTCTAATATTAACTTGGTGATGTCATCATCCTTTTCTTCTAGTTGGTACATCATGGTGTTTCTCTCCTTTTCTGCTTCATCAACTTATCCTTCTATGAATGCCAAAGATTCCATCACCTTCTCAGCTCCTTGTGCTTGTTTCCTTGCTTCTTCTAGTTGAGATCTAAGGGAGGACCCCTCTTCCTTGTATTTACCAATCTCTTCTTCAATTTTGTTCAAGCTCTTGTGCCTTTGTCCAAGGTGGCTTGACAAGGTATCTTCCCATTTCTTTTCCCTATCCAATTGACTTTTCATGGATATGACTTCTTCATGATGCTTTCTCTTGTTTTGATGAAATTATTCCTTAATCTTGGCGAGCTCCTCATCTCTTTCTTGTACTTGATGTTAGGTAAACTTGACTTGAGATAGAGTCAAAGTTGACCAGGTTAAACAATGATGGTTTTGGGGCACGTGGTATTGTGCACCCATAGTATTTTGTCTGTGGTATTATATGTAATGGAGCTTATAAAACACTAGAAGGACTTCATTGTAATGCAAGACCTAGAGGTGAGCGGTGAAGGCTCGCTTGGTCGGATTGGCCAGGGTTTTGGCCAATGCTAATGATATCTTACTAGGTTGGGTTTTTCACCAGATTTTGGGTTTTCCCGGATAAACATTTGTGTTTATGTGTTTATGGTTTTCGCTGGTTATTTTTTATATTTATTCCTCTTAGTAATTATTTATGTTATGCAGTAAATTTCTTAACAATTGGTATTGTTGTGTGTGGAGCATGATTGTTCAGAGGTCTTTGTTTCAGCCGGATGTATACCCCAAGAAGTTTGTACACCCCTCCACGCGGGGGGGTGCAGGGGGGACTTGTCCCCCCTGTGGGGGTTCGGGGGGGCCAATCACCCCCAGCTGGGGGGTTCGAGGGCCAGCGGTCCCCTGGCGGGGGCTCGGGGGTAGCGCCCCTAAAGCTAAAAATAGATATAAAATTGCCTTGTAAAAATATAGTAATTTCTAGTCAATCTGGGCCGTTCATTAGGCGAATGATCTAATGATAGAACTTATGTTTAGTTTAGGGTTTTTTTCCCTAGAAGGCAACCCCCTCTCTTTGTATGAGGGAATTGTATTTGAGGATGTGAAAATAGATGTGTATTCTCTGAGCAAGAAACATAGAGGCGAGACTGTGAGAGAAAATAGAGGATATTATAGCGAATCTGCTGTAGGTTGTGTCTCTTCATTTTGTTGGATAATAAAAAGGAAGGACTAGCTGTTCGGGGTGGACATAGCCCAAACTGGGTGAACCACGTATATCTGTGTCTCTCTTGCTTTATGTGTTTTTTGTGTTTATATTTCTGCAATATTTTATGTGTTCCATTGCTCCGTAATATATAATTTTCTAACAACTGGTATCAGAGTCGAAGGTCTATTTGGCTGATAAACTTACAAGAAAGAAGGGTTCCTCATTCGAGTGGGAGCAATGGCGGAAGATGGTAAGTTTAGGGTCGAGAAATTTAACGACCAAAACTTCTCGTTATGGAAGATGCAAATGGAAGATTATCTGTATCAGAAAGATCTGTACCTACCATTGAGCGGAAAGAGAAAGAAGCCGACGGCTATGATAGATGAAGAATGGAACCTTCTCAATAGAAAGGCACTTGGAACAATACAGTTGTGCCTCGCTACATCAGTCGCCTTCAACATTTTGAAGGAAACAACGACAGAGGGTTTGATTCAGGCGTTGTCGAAACTATATGAAAAACCCTTGGCCTCAAACAAGGTATTTCTTATGAAACAGTTATTTAATATGAAGATGTCGAAAGGTGGATCTGTTGTAGATCATTTAAATGATTTTAATACAGTTACAAGTCAGTTAAGTTCTGTAGGGGTAAACTTTGAAGATGAAGTTAGAGCTCTGTTATTCTTGTGCTCATTGCCAGAAAGTTGGAATGGTTTAGTAATGGCCATTAGTAACTCTATCTCTGGATCTAGTACTTTAAAGTTTGATGATGTTGTCGATGCTATCCTTAGCTAGGAAATGCGACGGAAAAGCTCCGGTGAGACATCGGGTAATGCTTTGAGTGCAGAGTCTAGGGGAAGAAAAATGAAAAGAGGAAAGAGCTCAAGATATCACAGTAAATCAAGGAAAAGCAGATCCAAGTCCAGATCGGGGATAATATGCTGGAAATATGGAAAGAAAGGACACCTAAAGAAAGACTGTAGATCTCGGAAGGGAAAAGAAGGAGATGCACAACAAGAAATTAATCATGTAGCAAATGTGACAGCTGAGGTGTTACAAGATGCTTTGATTCTTTCTTTCGAAAATATTACTGATTCTTGGGTGGTAGATTCAGGGGCCTCATTCCATGCCACACCTGATAAGAAATACTTTCATGACTATGTTCAAGGAGATTTTGGACAATTTCGTTTGGGTGATGATAAACCCCGTAAAATTGTTGGAATGGGTAAGGTTCTTGTAAAATAGCAGAATGGAAACCAATGGCTACTAAAGGAGGTAAGGCATGTTCCAGATCTAAAGAAAAATCTGATTTCAACAGGGCAATTAGGTAGTGAAGGTTGTGTGACAACTTTCACAGATAAAGCTTAGAAGGTCACCAAAGGAGCCCTGGTAATAGCAAAAGCCGAAAAGGTTGGTACATTGTATTTATGCAATGGTATTTCTAACTCTGTTAATGCTTTAACTTCCAAAGGAGCAGATGCAGCATTATGGCATCATAGGCCTGGACACATGAGTGAAAAGGGGATTAAGATTATTCACTCAAGGAATTTGTTGTCAGGTTTGAAGAATGGTGATTTTGAATTCTGTGAGAATTGCATTTATGGAAAACAGAAGAGAGTCAGATTTCTCAGAGTTGGGAAAGAAAAGAAGAGCGAAAAATTATAGCTTGTGCATACAGATGTATGGGGACCTACTTAGGTATCATCTCTCAGTGGCTCTCATTATTATGTTACTTTCATAGATGATGCAACTAGAAAAACTTGGATTTATTGTATTAAGAATAAATCTGATGTATTTGATACTTTCAAGAAATGGAAAGCTTTGGTTGAGATTGAGACAAGAAAGAAATTGAAGTGTCTCAGATCAAAAAATGGAGGTGAATATTGCAGCAAAGAGTTTGATAGGTACTATTTAGAGCATGGAATTCGCAGAGAGAAGACAGTTCCAAGAACACCACAAGAAAATGGTGTGTCAGAAAGGATGAACAGAACAATCATGGAGCGTGCAAGGTGCATGAGATTGCATGCAAGATTGCCTTTACAGTTTTGGGCAAATGCTGTAGATGTTGCTATTTATCTAATAAACAGAGAGCCTTCAAGTTCCTTGGATGGTGGTGTTCCAGAGGAAGCATGGACAGGTAAAAAGGTAAACTACTCCTTTTTTAAAGCCTTTTGGTTGTGAGGCCTTTGTCCATATTGATAAAGAAAATAGAACAAAGCTTGAGGCAAAGTCAAAGAAATGTACCTTTATTGGATATGGTGTTAATGATTTTGGTTATCGCTTATATGATTACGAAAATCACAAAATCATTAGGAGCAGAGATGTAATATTCAATGAAAAGGTCTTGTATAAGAATCAGCGGTAGGAAAAGAAACCGGAAAAAGAAGACAAGGAATACGCAGTTCTTGATGAAATTACTGAAAAAGTAAAGGTGCTTGAAAATAATAATAATCAACAACCACAACAACAACAACCACCACAATAGCAACAGGCACCCCAAACACCTGAAAGTGGTGTTAGAAGATCTACCAGGATAAGTAGACCCCCTGAACGATACTTTCCTTCATTATATTATTTATTGTTGACTGATTCTGGTGAACCCGAATGTTATGAAGAAGAAATGCAGGTTGAACGCAGGAAGAAGTGGGAGCTAGCCATGGAAGAAGAGATGGACTCCTTAATGCATAACCAGACTTGGGACTTAGTCAGGTTGCCTACAGGTAAAACTCCATTGCAGAATAAATGGGTTTACAGGCTGAAGGAAGAAGATGGAGGAAAAAAGTGGTACAAAGCTAGACTTGTGGTGAAGGGGTTTTCACAGAATAAAGGTATTGATTTTGATGAAATATTTTCTCCTGTTGTTAAAATGACTTCAATCAAAACTATTCTAAGTCTAGTAGCTGCTGAATATTTGCATCTTGAGCAGTTAGATGTAAAGACAACCTTTCTCCATGGGGATTTGGAGGAAGAGATATATATGCAGCAGCCACAAGGATATGAGATAAAAGGGAAGGAGAAACTAGTGTGCAGGTTGAAGAAGAGCTTGTATGTCTTAAAACAGGCTCCAAGGCAGTGGTATCTAAACTTTTACAAGTTTATGTTTGAACAAGGTTATACTAGATGTCGCTCTGATCATCGTGTTTATCTGAAAAGGCAAAATTATGGCAGCTATATTATATTGTTATTGTATGTAGATGACATGCTTGTTGCAGGGTCTAACATGCAAGAAATAAATGTGCTCAAAAGAAAATTGACAAATTCATTTGCAATGAAGGATTTGGGAGCTGCAAAACAAATCCTTGGTATGAGAATAACTAGAGACAGGAAAAATCGCAAATTAACATTGTCTCAGAATGAGTACATACAAAAGGTGTTGAAAAGATTTAATATGCACAATGCAAAACCAGTTAGTACACCTTTTGCTAGCCATTTCAAACTTAGTAAGGAAATGTGCCCAAAGAACTAAGAAGACATGGATTATATGTCTAAAGTTCCATATGCATCAGCAGTTGGAAGCTTAATGTATGCAATGGTCTGCACAAGGCCTGATATTGCACATTCAGTGGGAGTTGTAAGCAGGTACATGAACAATCTAGGAAAGGAACATTGGATGGCAGTGAAATGGATTCTCAAATATTTGAAAGGTACCACAAATCAAGCATTATGCTTTGGTGGTTCAAACATTTCTCTACAGGGATATGTTGATGCAGATATGGTAGGTGACAGAGATAACAGGAGGAGCACTATAGGATATGTATTTACTGTTGGTGGAACAGCTGTCAGTTGGGTTTCAAAAATCCAAAGTGTTGTTGCACTTTCAACAACAGAAGCAGAGTATGTTGCTGCTACAGAGGCTAGTAAAAAAATTATTTGGTTACAAAGGTTTATGGGTGAATTGGGTAAGGAGCATGATATGGGCACGTTATACAGTGATAGCCAAAGTGTCATTCATCTTGCAAAGAACTCAGCATTTCATTCCAGGACTAAACACATACAGCTCAAGTACCATTTCATACGATCAGTGTTGGAAGATGGAGAGTTGAAGCTGGAAAAGATACACACTAGCTAGAATCCTACAGATATGCTAACAAAAGTTGTAACCAAGGATAAACTGATAATATGCTCAGTTTCAATTGGCCTTCAAGGATGACGATGAAGATGAGAAAAACCAGGTCCAAAGAGGAGTCATTGTCCAACAAATGAAGCAGCGGTGAAGTTGCTACAATCATTCTCCAAGTGTGAGATTGTTGTGTGTGGAGCATGATTGTTCAGAGGTCTTTGTTTCAGCCGGATGTATACCCCAGGAATTTTGTACACCCCTCCATGTGGGGGGGACTTTTCCCCCTCACAGGGGTCCGAGGGGGCCGATCGCCCCGGGCTGGGGGGTCTGGGGGCCAGCGGTCCCCTGGCGGGGGCATGGGGGCAGCGCCCCTGAAGCCAAAAATAGATGTAAAATTGCCTTGTAAAAGTATAGTAATTTCTAGTCAATCCGGGCCGTTCATTAGGCAAATGATCTGACAGTAGAACTTATGTTTAGTTTATGATTTTTTTTCCCTAGAAGGCAACCCCCTCTCTTTGTATGAGGGCATTGTATTTGAGGCTGTGAAAATAGATATGTATTCTCTGAGTGAGAAACAGAGAGGCGAGACTGTGAGAGAAAACAGAGGATATTACAATGGATCTGTTGTAGGTTCCGTCTCTTCATTTTGCTGGATAATAGAAAGGAAGGACTGGCTGTTCGGGGTGGAAGTAGCCCAAACTGGGTGAACCACGTATATCTGTGTCTCTCTTGTTTTATGTGTTTTTTGTGTTTATATTTCTGCAATATTTTATGTGTTCCATTGCTCCGTAATATATAATTTTCTAACACTTGAAGCTTGAAAAGGTAAAATTCCTTCCTTGTCTTGTCTTGGTCACCAACTTGTAGTTTCTTCTTAAGTTTCTCATTTTCATTTTCAAATTGTTAATCTCTTCTATGGAAACCATAAGTTTAGTGAGGAGATCTTCTTCAAAATCTTCTTCATTCTCTTCATCTTCTATGTCTTATTTAGCCTTGATGTTATCACTCGTATCTTCTGCTTCCTTGATGGGCTCTGGATTTATTTCTTGTTTTCCATCATTTTGTTGACTAGAGATCATTGTTGATGCTCCTTTTGAGTGAATATCATGAAGTTTATCCCATATGCCTTTTGCTGACAAACATTTTTCAAATTTGGCCTTCATAGAATCAGGTAACCCATGTTGGCATTATGATGCACGTGTTGTACTTGATGGCAACCCACTCGTAGAAGAACAACTCACTTATATATAACTAGATGAATCTACAGAAGAGATATCAGATGTGACAGAATACATGGGATGTAGGACAGCTCAAAGGAATCAGTTCAGATGTAATGAGCAATGACAACTCATCAAGATGATAGTTCTTAGTATGACAAGTTAGCTTTGCCATCAAGTTCAAAGGGGGAGATTGTTGGCATTATGATACAAGTGTTGTCCTTGATGGCAACTCATACAGATGACAAATCATAGTGCAGTAGGTAAGTAGCAAATAATTGATGATCAGACTACAAAGAATGAAGAAAGAAAAGTGTATATGTAGGTTCACTATATACAAAGGCATGTATACACGCAAGATTGATGATCAAAAGTTACGTATGCATATGCACGCACTTTCATGCATGGAAAAGCATGTACATGTGGGAAAGCTTATTTTTGGGTCCATGGTATTTAGTCCTATGGTTTTGGACCTTGGTATTGTGTCCGAAGTGTTGAAACCAGGTATTGGGTCCCTAGTATTGGTTCTAAATGGTTTTGGACCATGGTATTGAATAAGGCCTAAGACTATAAAAGGAGAAGAAGATCATTAGGCAAAAGCATTCAGAAAGTCTTGAATATCTGATGAAGTATGAGATCTAGTATGCAGGTTATGGGTTCATAATGCTTTGCTAAGGAGGAATCTCAGCGGCTGATGGAGAACAAGATCTAAGGATAGATTGGGATCTAATGGCTTGGAATGAATCATCTCTATACGGTTTGATCACGCTTATTCTAGATCTGTATACTGACGCATGTAATGTTCTGTAAATATTATGATCTGGGTATAACTCAAGTTTTGGAATAGCTGCAAATCATGAATGAATGTTTACAGATGTATACAATGGTTGACTATGATAAAAGTGTGTACATACGTAGGTTAGATACATCTAAGTAGTGTATACCATATGAACTATGATGTTTGAAGTTACAAGTGGTTCTGGTTGTTGATGAGTTTTGATGACTGTTTACCGGTGTCAGTATTCTGCATATTCAGTTTGATTGATTGTGTTTAGCTTCAGTGTTGATGGAAGAGATCTATAATGGATCAGGATCATAATGAGTTATCTTTATGTGATCTAATGGACTAGATCTGGTTGCTAACATGCGTATTATCCTTGTATATGTAATGATCTGGTTATGTCTAAAGTCAGGAAGTGCAGCGGAGACATAAGTAAGTAATTAATGACATATACGTTGGTTTGCTTTGGTGAAGTTGTGTATACACGCTGGTTTGGCTCTTCAAAGTAGCGTATGCACTCTGATACATGATTTTTGTTAGATTTGAACATTGTTGCAGAGTTCTGTGTTCTGCTGATTGCAGTTTGTTGACTGGGTTTCAGTGATTCAATATTGGTTGATTCAGAGAATGATGATGCTAGTGTTGATTGATTGTGTGCTTCAATGATATTGATGGGTCCAGTATGAAAATTGGATGAAACGTGGCCTTCAGATTATGATGATGTGTTCCATGAGTATCCAGTCTGAAAATTTATGAAACATCGTACCTGGAGGAAGAAAGAGAAGGTTGTAGCCTTCTGTAGGTCGGCACCTACGTACTAGTACATCAGCTAGTACAAGGGCTAAGGGGGTGGTAGCTCCCTTCTAGTAGCAACTGGAAAACGAGTGAAGGTTGGAGCATTCAATAGGTCGACACCTATGTACTAGTAAAAGGATCGGCTAGTACAAGAGCTAAGGGGGTTGCAGCTCCCTTCTAGGAGAAGCTGGAGAACAATAGAAGTTTGTAGACTTCTCTAGGTAGAAGCCTGTGTATTGGTATAAGACTGCACCAGTACAGAAATATTGTAAAAAGAAGTTTCTTATTAAAAGAAGATAGAGACAACTTGCAGCAGGTGGTTTTCACCCACATTGGGTTTCCACCTTACATCATGGTGTTCATGTGTGCTTCTTATGTGTGATCATCTATTCTGTTTTACTGCATCTATTTACTATTCATATGGTTAATAAAAGTTCTGATGCACTAACTAAGGATCAACATTTAATGGATTAAATAAATCATATGTTTACTGGATATACGCTAGTTGCATTAGACACAGTTCCGTGTACACGAAGGTTCCCTTCACTGAAGTAGCATATATGAATCTGAGTATGAAAATGAAAAAGTGTTTTATTTGATAATACTGATTCACCCCCCACCTCTCAGTATTATTCCAACAATTGGTATCAAAGTAGGTCCTTTGGTAGAAGCTTGATCGCTTGAAGGAGATCCGTAGAACAATGGGAAAGAAGCTTAAGAAGAAAGCACCTAAGAAGAAGAAGACATATCAGAAGAACTATGACAGTGGGAGAATTGTTTGGGGAATATGTGGAAGAAGCACTTCAGATTCAGAATCACTTCAGAATGAATATGAACAAGCAAAAGAACTATTAGGTATGAAGTTGTTATCCTTTGGTAATACACTTATCTATCCATTTGAAGGTGATAAAAGTGATAGTGAAACAACTGAATTTTCTCTTATGGGTGAGAAAGAAAGATATCAAATAGAGGCAGAATTTAAAAGTCTTACAGACAAAATTAGAGATCAACAAGATCTATTGCACAAAAGGGAATGTATCTCCAAAGAAGAAGTTACCAAACTAAAAGCTCAACTAGAGGAAGGAATCAAGGTAAGGAAGCTATTCAAGGAAAAGGAAGATCAATGTCAAAAGCTGGAGGATGAAGTGACATCATTAATAAATGAAGTAAATGAAAGGAGCACAACAATCAAGAAACTCAGAGAAAGATCCAGTTATCATGAAAGTCTTGAGGCTACGATCCTCTCGTTAAAAGAAGATCTTGAAGAATCAAATAAGCAGAATAAGGAACTACTCCAAGCTCTTGAAAAACAAGAAAACAAAGTTCTTAAATTAAGACATCAGTTGGAAGAAGGAAGAAAAGCTGAAGAAAACATGAAGAAGCAGTATCGTGAAAAGGAAGAGCAACATCAGGTTGAGGCAAATATTCTAAAAGACAACTTAGAAGAAAAGGATAAGCTCTTACGATTTCAAGATAGTACTAAGATCTTGGATGATATTCTTAGTAGTCAAAGGTCCCCTGCTGTTATCTCAAAATCAGATCCTGATAGGCTGCTGGTCAGGTTGACTCTAAGTAACTATTTCAACCTACTTTAGGCTGAGGCTTAGCCTCCTCAACCTGAGAGGGCTTTCTCTTGATGGATTAATGATTTTGATTAAAGATAAGATGGCTAACTCTTATAGAACAACTGTGAAAAATATGAATGGTGGAAACACATTAAACAAAACTATCCATTGGGCTTATGGAGTCAACAACACCTCAATATAACAATGAACTCAACCCTACATGGAAGTCAGGGCATTCAACATTTAAACATTCAGAACATAAACTCATATGGGACCACACAATTTATAAATGTATACAGGAAGTCAGAGCACATTCAGTGAATTATGAGTGATTATACATCCATACCATTGTAAGAATTAAGAAAAGGACAACATCACATATTCTGAACATAAAAAATCCTTCATGAATCCTGAGAAGTAAAGTCAAGCATGTATTACTGAAAATGAGTCTTACATAGGCCAAATACAAGCTTTTACATAAAATTTTCCAACCCTTTGTACATCAGATGTTCTACTATATATAGAGCTCTTTACATGCTTAGATTCCTCTTCTAGGAAGATGAAAATTCGAATTCTACTTGACCTGACACCTAATGACACTCAAAACTAACTATTAAATTCAAATGACACCTAACTAGCAGTCCTAGAGACCTAATACAACTAGGAGTGTAACTCCTTATCATGATTACAACAACCTTATCTAAGCATTAAACACTCATTTTGACACATAAAAATCCATGAAGTCGAATTTGATGAAGCCCATAACCTTCCAGCTGGCCCTTGATGACTCATCCTTTTGTTGTTCCTAGAAACTAGGAAACTGTCCCTTGCTCTGTTCTGGCTGAAAAATAGGTCTTGGGACAGAGCTCACAACTTCTCATAAACAATGTATTTGAAAAAACTGAAGGAGGCTTTTGTGAAACAATCCATGCTTAACAAAAACCTCTCTTGGTTTTTTGAAACACCTTTCCTACCATCCAGAATATTTCTTTGAAAAACAGGTGTCAAACAGAGAAATATGCCTGTGGAAAACTTGCACCTACAGCAGTTTCGTAGCGCAAGTTTGATCATTCATTTCTCTCAAATCATAATGGATTTGAATAAAGTGGAAGAGGTTTTTGTATTTCAGTATCTTATGAACGAAAACCTCTTTCACGTTTTATAGATAAGCTTTCAAATGCTCCGAAACATTTCTAGAAGTTGACTAGTAAAAACAGGGAAACAAAACTCCTCCTTTTTAGAGTTTCATTCTTATGCTCATCTTCGAATCCTTCTCCTGACCATGCTGTCTCTTTAATCATATGAAATGCATTAAATCAACCATGAAATCTGATCCCACACTTGAATTAAGACAAATAGCTCCTTTAATGCTGCCTGAAGCATCATCTAGCTATGAAACAATTTCCACTTTTATAACATGTAGCTTAGAATTCAACAAAAATGTCCTCCTTCTACTTGTTTTGCCCTTGCTGAATGTTGACACTTTGTAATTGATCTTTTGCAGAGATTCTCCTTTGAAAATATTTCCATTTGTCTCTCAAAATTGGTCCACTAATTCATAATATGCTCCTACAGCAGTTTCGTAGCGCGCTACGAAACTGCTATGTAATTACAAATAAACAGCTTTGAACCAATTTTTTTTTTCATTTTGAGCCTTTTGCTATCTTCAAATTTCTCTTTTCATGTGCCTTGAAGCTTTTCAAACTGAATATATATATAGACCCCATTCTTTCCATATGCCTCCACATAACACCAATCATCTGTTGTGCCAACCATTAATGAGAGATTACACATAGGATTCTGGACAACTGCAGCAACAAACCTATCTAGTGCCTAGTCAATTAAATGGGTTGCAATAATGCCTTCAGTTATCTGAGATTTCCTCAGAATACCATCTGGATCACATGTCACAAACCAACCAATCTGCCAACCAGAAACCATCCATTTCTTCGATATGCTCCCAAGAGTAATTACTGGTATAATTGATGCAAATAATCCCATTGGAATGAATGGCTTCTTACCAAAGACAATATGAGCATATACTTCATCTGAGATTATTAACAAACCTAACCTTTTAGCTGTCTCTGCAACCTTAGCCAAACGAACATGGGTAAAAGTGGTGCCACATGGGTTGCTTGGATTGATAACAACCATTGCCACTGTGTTGCTGTTTGCAATTGTCTGAAGTTGATCTAGATTGATTTCCCAACCCCTTTCTAGAACTAAATCATGATGCCTTGCTTCCTTTTTCTTGCATTGCCAATAAGTGAAGATGACATGAGATATAAGCTTCTATTCTGGCTGAAAAATAGGGCTTGGGACAGAGCTCATAACTTCTCACAAAAAACGTATTTGGAAAAATTGAAGGAGGCTTTTGTGAACCAATCCATGCTGAACAAAAAGCTATCTTGGGTTTTTTAAACACCTTCCCTACCGCCCAGAATGTGTCTTTGAAAAACAGGTGTAAAACAGGAGATGGAAAACTGCACCTACAACAGTTTCGTAGCGCAACGTTGATCATTAATTTCTCTTAGAAAGGTAAGGTAAGGAGCATGACAATAACCAAGACCAAATCTTTCTTACCTTACCCTTTTCCTTTGAAATTTGTTTAGTGATAAGAGTGGCTCCACTTGTGATAGTGTGCTCCTGTAGTACACTAGGAACTCGCAGGTCTAGTGCTTTATCCTTTTATGAAAAACTAAAATTTGCTTGACAAGTGTTCCCTTTAAGCTTCTTGAGCCTTCACCTCGGGCTTAAGCTTGATGACCACTGTAGGAGAAAGAAATCTATATTTACTGAAAAAAAATGCTCAGTCAACTTTGAGCTTATTTGCATTTTCCTACCTACCTACTAGTTGCAATTTCCACTTTAGGTCAAGCAACATGATATTTCCGATAAAGCCAATCAATTGTCCTTTCTGATATTGGAGGCTCTTGATTGCATTCAACCTCAAAATAACCATGATAGTGAGATGACCAAATCAACTTATAATGTATATGATCTTCATAATGCAAATGAAAATGAAACACTGATGTGCAAAACTTTGCCATGTATTCATTTATAGGGTCAAAGAAAACATGGTTATTTTGATAATCATCATAACATTCTATCTCTTCAGACAACTGATCCTCAGCCACACAAAATTCCTTTGATGTGCTATCCAACTGCCTTTCTGCATGATTCTCATAGACAATGTAATTTTCCTCACTATTGTGATCATTCTTTGAAGTAAGCTGCTGCAAGGAATTACAAAATTGAACAACCTTTTCCTCTGCCTGAGGGCTATAAAAGCTATTTTCCAGTACTTCTTCTTGCTGTTTGCAATCAATTTCATACTCATAATGATCTGAAGCCTGACAAATATGCTGCATCTCTACATCAATCTCAGAGGATGTAATATGATTTTCATAAGTAAACCCCTGCTGATCTTCATGCTGCATTTCATGAGATGTTATACTTTCTTCTTGGTGTTGAAATGCATTGTTATGAAGAGCCTCTAAAATTTCTTCATCCATAAATTCATCATCATCATAACAATCCTCCAATTACTGAATAAGACTTAAATAATGTCTACAACAATCTTTGAGCAACAATAAGGAAGGATGACATTCTTTATACGTCTCATAGAATTCATCATGAAAATTAGCAAGCGAATATATTGAACCATTTTCCAAACCTTTATACCAAGACCATGCCTTTCCTTCTAAAGTGGTCATAAACATCTTCATGAGACAATCTTCAGGGAAATGAAACTTAAGACTGTGTACATGCATATGGAACCTAACCAAATGAAGAGCAACATTGTCCTTCTTTTCATCTTTGAATATTGGAAGATCATCTAACCAATCAACCTTTGTGATCCAGGTGGATATTGGTGGCCACCTGCCAAGTCCACCTGGACCCCCACCATTGTCTTTCTCAGCATTTTCAGTTTCCTTAAATGTAGCACAACTTACTATTTTTAGCAGTTTTTCGGGTCCTGAACTTCCGGAGCCGTTTTGAGGCCCTAAACGACGTTTTTTGGGGAATCCGGGGCAACACGAGTCCATGGAATGGACTGGTGTTGCCCGTTCCAACAATGATAGTGCTCGGATAGATCTTTCTAATGAGCTATTGTACGCGTCAAACGGAGATCATATGCCAAAGTTACGACCCCGGGAAGTTGATGTACCAACTTACCCCCAAACGGGGCCCACAGTTTGGCGTTTCATCTCCTAGGGTTAGGTTTTGGAATGTTAAGGTTTTTTCCATTGTTTCTCAACAATAAATAGGCCTTCGAGCCTCATTGTAACACAGTTCAGAGGCATGTAGCCATCACATCTCTTCTCAGAGATAAGCTACCATCGCCTTAGCTAGTTTATTTCCATTTCTGTCTGTAAGCATATTTCAGTATTTTCCATTAATGAAATGAAGTATTATTTCCGCTGCATCTTTGTGTATATGGTTATCTCTGTAATTTGTTGCGTTCCTGTTTAAATCCGGATCACTTTGGCATAGGATTTGGAAAACGAGGGATATGAGACCGATTCATAGGAGCATACCTGGCATTCATTCTTGCAGTGGAACTCATCTTGAAACTTCATCAAGCTACTGATCTTCTAGCAGTGGAGTCACCTTCCAATTTCTTATTCGATGTGTGGAGTCGCCAAGGTAGTTTTGCAGCCTCAAATAGATGTCTGAGCTCTTGCTACCTTCAGAAGTTCAACCTCTTAATTTCGAGAATGAATAGACTTCAGGCTCCCGACAGACGCACCAAAATGTTATCTCAAAATCAGATCCTGATAGGCTGCTGGTCAGGTTGACTCTAAGTAACTATTTCAACCTACTTTAGGCTGAGGCTTAGCCTCCTCAACCTGAGAGGGCTCTCTCTTGATGGATTAATGATTTTGATTAAAGATAAGATGGCTAACTCTTATAGAACAACTGTGAAAAATATGAATGGTGGAAACACATTAAACAAAACTATCCATTGGGCTTATGGAGTCAACAACACCTCAATATAACAATGAACTCAACCCTACATGGAAGTCAGGGCATTCAACATTTAAACATTCAGAACATAAACTCATATGGGACCACACAGTTTATAAATGTATACAGGAAGTCAGAGCACATTCAGTGAATTCTGAGTGATTATACATCCATACCACTGTAAGAATTAAGAAAAGGACAACATCACATATTATGAACATAAAAAATCCTTCATGAATCCTGAGAAGTAAAGTCAAGCATGTATTACTGAAAATGAGTCTTACATAGGCCAAATACGAGCTTTTACATAAAATTTTCCAACCCTTTGTACATCAGATGTTCTGCTATATATAGAGCTCTTTTACATGCTTAGATTCCTCTTCTAGGAAGAGGAAAATTCGAATTCTACCTGACCTGACACCTAATGACACTCAAAACTAACTATTAAATTCAAATGACACCTAACTAGCAGTCCTACAGACCTAATACAATTAGGAGTGTGACTCCTTATCATGATTACAACAACCTTATCTAAGCATTAAACACTCCTTTTGACACATAAAACTCCATGAAGTCGAATTTTATGAAGCCCATAACCTTCCAGCTGGCCCTTAATGACTCATCCTTTTGTTGTTCCTAGAAACTAGGAAACTGTCCCTTGCTCTGTTCTAGCTGAAAAATAGGTCTTGGGACAGAGCTCATAACTTCTCATAAACAATGTATTTGGAAAAACTGAAGGAGGCTTTTGTGAACCAATCCATGCTTAACAAAAACCTCTCTTGTTTTTTTGAAACACCTTTCCTACCGTCCAGAATATTTCTTTGAAAAACAGGTGTCAAACAGAGAAATATGCCTGTGGAAAACTTGCACCTACAACAGTTTCATAGCGCAAGTTTGATCATTCATTTCTCACAAATCATAATGGATTTGAAGAAAGTGGAAGAGGTTTTTGTATTTCAGTATCTTATGAATGAAAACCTCTTTCATGTTTTATAGATAAGCTTTCAAATGCTCCGAAACATTTCTAGAAGTTGACTAGTAAAAACAGGGAAACAAAACTCCTCCTTTTTAGAGTTTCATTCTTATGCTCATCTTCGAATCCTTCTGCTGACCATGCTGTCTCTTTAATCATATGACATGCATTAAATCAACCATGAAATCTGATCCCACACTTGAATTAAGACAAATAGCTCCTTTAATGCTGCCTGAAGCATCATCTAGCTATGAAACAATTTCCACTTTTATAACATGTAGCTTAGAATTCAACAAAAATGTCCTCCTTCTACTTGTTTTGCCCTTGCTGAATGTTGACACTTTGTAATTGATCTTTTGCAGAGATTCCCCTTTGAAAATATTTCCCTTTGTCTCTCAAAATTGGTCCACTAATTCATAATATGCTCCTACGGCAGTTTCGTAGCGCGCTACGAAACTGCTGTGTAATTACAAAAACACAGCTTTGAACCAATTTTTTTTTTCATTTTGAGCCTTTTGCTATCTTCAAATTTCTCTTTTCATGTGCCTTGAAGCTTTTCAAACTGAATATATATATATAGACCCCATTCTTTCCATATGCCTCCACATAACACCAATCATCTGTTGTGCCAACCATTAATGAGAGATTACACATAGGATTCTGGACAGCTGCAGCAACAAACCTATCTAGTGCCTAGTCAATTAAATGGGTTGCAATAATGCCTTCAGTTATCTGAGATTTCCTCAGAATACCATCTGGATCACATGTCACAAACCAACCAATCTGCCAACCAGGAACCATCCATTTCTTCGATATGCTCCCAAGAGTAATTACTGGTATAATTGATGCAAAGAATCCCATTGGAATGAATGGCTTCTTACCAAAGACAATATGAGTATATACTTCATCTGAGATTATTAACAAACCTAACCTTTTAGCTGTCTCTGCAACCTTAGCCAAATGATCATGGGTAAAAGTGGTGCCACATGGGTTGCTTGGATTGATAACAACCATTGCCACTGTGTTGCTGTCTGCAATTGTATGAAGTTGATCTAGATTGATTTCCCAACCCCTTTCTGGAACTAAATCATGATGCCTTGCTTCCTTTTTCTTGCATTGCCAATAAGTGAAGATGACATGAGATATAAGCTTCTATTCTGGCTGAAAAATAGGGCTTGGGACAGAGCTCATAACTTCTCACAAAAAACGTATTTGGAAAAACTGAAGGAGGCGTTTGTGAAAAAATTCATGCTGAACAAAAACCTATCTTGGTTTTTTGAAACACCTTCCCTACCGCCCAGAATGTGTCTTTGAAAAACAGGTGTAAAACAGGAGATGAAAAACTGCACCTACAGCAGTTTCGTAGCGCAACTTTGGTCATTAATTTCTCTCAGATCGTAATGGATTTGAGGAAACTGAAGGAGGTTTTTCTAGTTCAGTCTGTTAGGAATAAAAACCTCTTTCCATTTCCCAAAATAGGCTTTCAGTTGCTTTAGAGACCTCCTGGAAGTTGACTACCTTTTCATAACATAAAAATTTGGAGGTCATAAAAGTCTTTCCTTTCCTTGTTTTGCCTTTGCTAGACACTTATACTTCGTGAATGCTGACCCTGAGTTTGCCAAGTGCTTCTTATGCATGAAAGGAGCATGACAATAACCAAGACCAAATCTTTCTTACCTTACCCTTTTCCTTTGAAATTTGTTTAGTGATAACACCTGCTATCAAAATTGGTCTTGGTTTTCATGAATATGTTGAAGGTGAATCTAGTTCACAAAATAAGACAAGGAACTCTAATGCACAATGTGAAATACTCAACAAGGAGATGAGAGGTCAATCCCATCAACGAACAAGGAAAGAAATTCTTCAAAGAAAATCTTTTACTCCTCCAATGAATAATGTTGAATGTTATGTATGTCATAATCTTGGACATGTTGCAGCCAGATGCAGAAGTAGAATGGTTCAAGACCATCACACAGAAAGATCATCACATTTCATGTACTTTAAGGGATATTGTTTTTCTTGCAATATGTTTGGTCACAAAGCTATTGATTGCTACAGAAGGAATATAAAACATGTAAGATGTTATGCATGTAACAAGCCTGGACATATAGCAAGGGAATGTAGGAACAAAGTACGGGACCATACCAAAAGGAGAAAACATCATCACACTTGAAGATATGGAAGAAGAAGGAAGTACAGTAAGAAAGATGTGGCACAACACAATGTACAAACATAACCGACTCAGATGAAGCTGAAAGCGTAAAACTTCAGTGTTCTCAATCTGATATGCAAGTTTCAAAAGGAGAAGTTGCGTATATAAGCAAGTTAGACAGTGCACAGTTGTGTATATGTCAGTTTGAGAAAAGCAGTGGGACAGGCTTAGGAAAAGGGTCTGATATGATTCAGTCCACTATTTTATCTGTTTGATAATGGTTACAATCTGTTGATGATATGTGGAAATGTCTTGATACTTGTAAGATGTTTAGAAGTGTTTTGATCCAAACTTGATGATGATGATGCCTTGATACTTCTTGCTGATATATGCATGATCAGATCTGACAGTAAACAAGATGGCACAGGTTCAGGGGGAGCATATACTTTTAATAATGCATTGTTGGCATTATGGTTAGTAGTCCTTGGTGATGATGCTTATATGGATAAATGATACATCTTGCTATGATATGGTTATGAGTTGTCCATGATAAAATCTCATATGATTCTTGGGGTTACATAGTTGGTGTTCAGATCATATTTGTGGTTGATTTTCTGATGATGCATATATGATGCTCACATGGTGATCTTCATAAGGATAAGGAGAAGTACAAAGCTTGAATACACAACTTCATTACTTGATGATGAGTCACTCATATGCTGTTGTCGACATATAACATAGTTATGATGCAGGATTCCTATAGTTCTTGGCGCTCACATGGATGAGGATTGTTGCTGTTGATGATATCAAGAAGTTTTGACAAAAGATCTTGAGCTCAAGATACATATTTCTATATACAGTATGCTGGTTACATGGATGATTACTCAAAGTTGCATTGTTGGAGACATGATGATGATGAATTCTTACCCATATGATGACAGGTTGATACTTACATATGTTGATTGATGCAGATGTTCCCAAGTGATGATACATGGATGATATATAAGATCATGCAGATCTTGATGTTGATGAGATGGCTATGGTGTTTTTCACATATGATATAATGTGAATTATTTTGTATGTCATATGCAGAATTCATTCATGGAAGGCTATGATAATGTTCAAAAGGATGAGTTGATATCTATATGCAGACATACCTTGTTACAGGTTGTTGACTTATACACTAATGGACATATATAGGTTGTTGGTCTAGATGTTGTTGACATATGCTTATGGAGAAGATCATACATTGTGTATGATAGTTGCTGATGACTATCATGGTCTTATTTAGATGTTTGGTCTCTGTTATAAATGTCATGTATATCATTTCAAGACTCATGATGTAATAGTTTGTCTCTATCTATTGTAGTCATTTGATGAATCCCTTTTGGTCATATGATGTAAATTGTACCCCCACTACGCATGGGAAGAATGATGTAATATTTCAGTCATGTACAAACAATTGGTATCTGGTATATCCCCACTTGGTTGGCTAGATGAGTCAATATTGGTCTATCCCCACTTGGTTGGGAGATGGATGTAAGTATGATAGAGTCATGTTCTTCTTGTAGAACATATTTTTGTAGACCTTGCTTACATTCATGGGGAGCATGAATAGCACACTTCAGCAGAGCAGAGATTTCAACATGTACTCAGAGGGAGCATGGACAAATTGGTACACCTTGGCATATACAAAGGGGGAGCTTATTTAGAGATTTCAGCAGGTACTCAGTGTTAGGATATTCCGACACATAGGAAATAGTTAAGTACAACTTGGTCTAGTATAGAGTTAGGTATAGAGTTAGGTAAAGTGTGTTTCTTTATCGTTGTACATTTTGTAACTTACAATCTGATGGTCACGATATGTAGTGATCCGACGGTTCATTCTCTCGTCAGTATTACCGACACTTGATCCGTGGCTTGACACCCGATTGGTCCATGATTTCTATTTAAAGCGCATGGAGGGTCATTTGTAGGGTAATCCATGCATGAGAGAAACATATGTAAATTTTCATTCTTTTATTAATAAATTGCCCGAAGTGGCCGCGTTGGCTCAGGCCGTGGACTGTTTCCCTCTTTGAGGGTTTTAACCACGTCAAAAATACTAGTGTATTGATCTGCGATCTGGTTGTGAGCGGTGTCCTTTGGTGTTCTGTCTGAGGAACTTACCTTGTAAATTCCTACATGGTATCAGAGCTATTTGAGGGCCGCGTCCGTTGGTGATCCAAATCTGAAGCTGGTAGAACTGCATCCGACTGCCATTTCCTAGATCTACTGTTTCTGACTGCTTTCCGGCCGAGAAGACTGCTTTGTTGTGTTGGGAGCATCTGTTCCAGTGAGGAACCCCTTTCGTTTCATGCGAAAAGGTTTCCAGTAGCCCTAGCTGCGTCATTTTTAAGATCTGGAGGTATACAATGTTTATTTGCAGTTTACAGTTATTTTCTCTCTGTTTATTTCGGTTCCGGTTTATTTAGCCTTTTTTATTACCGGATCTATACCTTTCATTTCTGCGTATGCTCTTTGCCCTGTGACCCTGTGCGATCTGGGCAAATCAGAAACAGAAAGGAATGATTTTTCTCATGCGTATGCTCTTTTCCCCGCGCCTTAGCGTGATCTCGGAAAATCAGAAACATTGAGAAAAATATTTAGTTTCCGGCTAAAGCTAACTTTGAGCCGCAAGGTTCATTTTTGAAAATATTTAGTTTTTCGGCTAATGCTAACTTCGATCCGTAAGGTTCGTTTTCTTTGCATGTCCGTGTTGGGTTTTGTGTTTTTTGTTTTGTAGGGAAAAAGAGCTTTCTCAAAGCAAGCACACAACCAAAAGCACCCCCCCCTCTCTCTCTCTCTCAAATTTTTTGTATAGCTCAATTGGTTCAAAGCTATTTTAAGAGAGTAGAGGTCTTGGGTTCAAGTCTCCATTTTGTGGGGGCGGACTTTTTCATTTCCGCACATTCCCGCACTTCGTCAGCAACTTCATCAACTTTTTTTCAAAAAGCCATAACTTCTTCATCCGGAAGCCGTTTTTTTTAAACCAACCTAATTTTTCGAGATCTATCCATTGGAACACTTATTTTCAGCATCTCTAGCTTCAGTTTCCGTTGAAATGAAAAGTAAATACCAAGTTACCCTTGACAGCACCAACTACTTCCAATGGTTGTCCTACATTGAGGATTTACTTAGAAGTAAAGGTCTCTACAGAATAGCCTCAGGCCAAGAAAAGAAACCAAAGGATGAAGATAAGGCTGCTAAATGGGAAAATAGGCAAGATCAAGCACGTGGATTGATAGGGATGTCTATTTCTCCAGATCTTAGATTCCATATTGCAGAACTTAATACTCCTGATGAAGCAATGAAACAAATCAATAAAGTTTTTGGGATTAAAAATGAACTTAGAGCCCATCAACTTGAAAATGAGTTGCTTACATTGGACCCTAATAATTTTTCTTGCATTGAAGATTTCTTGTCCAAGTTCAAGACCCTTAGATATCTCTTGGAAGGTGTTAAAGTTAAGAAAGAAGATAGTAACCTTATCTATTCCATTCTTACTAAGTTGGGACCAGCCTACTCTGTGTTTGTTTCCACCTTCCATTCTACAAGAGAAGCCTTCATTTCTCAAGGAACAGACTACAAGTCCCCTTCCTTTGACCCTTTTTGTGATTCTTTAATAAGAGAACAAGAAAAACTCTTACACCTTGGTCTTCTTAATCTTGGAAACTCTTCCAAGAAAGCGTTAGCTGCCCAGCAGCAACCAAATTCAAAGAATCCTAAGAAGTCATATCCTAAAAAGAATGGTCCTAAACCAAACAAGGGTCCTAAGCAATTTCAGCCCCAAAATGAAAAATCATTTCAAAAAAATGATAAGACAAATAAAAACAAAGGGAAGAAGACTGATAGACATTGCAATTTTTGTAATCGAGATGGCCACTTAGAATCAAAATGCTTTAAGAAGATGGAAGCCTTGGAAGCAACAATGAAGAAGCATAACATCCATTTGGGGCAATCTTCAACTTCAACTTCATCTTCAGGAATGGCACTTTCTGCATGTGGTTGTCAAGAATCTCGGTCTGGCTATGCATTAAATGTATCTTCTTCTTCTCATTCTCATGAGTGGCTCATTGATTCTGGAGCTTCTTATCACATGGCCAAAAAAAAAGCCATGTTTTCTTCTTTAAATGATTGTAACACCAAAAATATATATGTTGGTGATGATAGATCTCTTAGTGTTGTAGGGACTGGAACTGTTCATCTAGACAATGGTCAGTTTAATGATGTATTATGTGTTCCAACCTTATCCTGCAACCTTCTATCTGTATATCAGATAACTCATTCAGGTGAAGGTAAAATCGTTGAATTTTCACCTCATGATGTTGTAATCAAGGACCTAAGAGATCCTAAAAATATTTTAGCTACTGGCATTGTTGATGATTCTACAAGGTTGTATAAGTTTCACAACTTTGGGTCATCAAATCTTCCCTCAGTATTTGTTGCTCATAACGATGAAGTGAGCAAACTTTGGCATGAGCGATTTGGTCACTTAAACTATCGCTCCCTTCAGCACGTATGTAAAGAAAACATGGTGACAGGTCTTCCTATGGTATCTTGCAGAGATGGTGTTTGTTCCGGATGTGTACTCAGAAAACATCATCGGGACAGTTTTGAAAAATGTGCCTCTTGGCACGGCTCAACCCCTCTACAGCTTGTGCATAGTGATTTATGTGGTCCACTTCCAGTTGTGTCATTCTCTGGCTGCAAGTATTTCTTAACTTTCATTGATGATTTCTCCAGACGCACTTGCGTATACTTCTTAAAACTCAAGAGTGAAGTATTTAACACATTTTTGGCCTTCAAGGCCTTTTTTGAAAAACAATCTGGACATCAAATTCTTAAGCTAAGATCTGATAATGGCGGGGAATATGTTAAAAACATATTCATCAACTTTTGCATTGAGAATGGAATTCAAATGCAACATAATGTTCCATATACTCCACAACAAAATGGTGTAGCTGAAAGGAAGAATCGCACCTTAAAGGAAATTGCTAATTGTATGCTACAATCTAAAGGACTTGGTCTTAGTTTTTGGGCAGAAGCAATTAACTGTGAAAATTACATAATAAATCACACTCCTACTAAGGCTTTAAAGAATATCACTCCAGAAGAAGCATGGAGCTCAATCAAACGAGATGTAAGTCACTTTCGTGTTTTTGGAAGTGAAGCGTGGGCCCATATTCCAGATGAAAAGCATAAAGCTTTAGAACCTAAGAGTGAAAAATGTACTTTTGTTGGATATTCTGAAGATGTCAAAGGATATAGACTTATTCCATTTAAGTCCAAAAATGTTATCATTAGAAGAGATGTAAAATTTGATGAAAATATATCGGCCTGCGAGCCTAGTCCGGCGGATGTGACACCTCTCCCTATCTCTTCTACTTTTGAAAACATTTCTTCTTCAGATGATGAAAGTGAGGATGACAATCCTCCCCCACCATCTCAGGATCCTCCTTCAGCTCCTCAGCTTCCAAAATGGGTTCGTGCTACTCGAGATGCAGCAGGTGATCTTGTCGGTGATCCTACAGATCAGCGCCATACACGTTCTCAGTTCGAGAGAGCCTCTTCTTTACTGGCTCAAGCTCCAGTAAATTATGATCCTGACACCTTTGCAGAAGCTTCAAGCCATCCAGATTGGGAAGCAGCTATGAATGAAGAATATCATTCATTATTGGCAAATGATACATGGGATCTTGTTCCTCTACCAAAGGGACGAAAACTTATTAGATGCAAATGGGTTTATAGAACCAAGTATGGACCAGATCGGAAAGTCGATAAACATAAAACTTGTCTTGTTGCTAAAGGTTTTTCACAGGTTGAAGGCATTGACTACACTGAAACCTTCTCCCATGTTGCCAAAATGAACTCTATCCGCCTTGTTCTTTCCCTTGCTGCCTCATTCAAATGGGAATTCCATCAGATGGATGTTAAATCTACCTTCTTGCATGGGGACTTGCATGAAGAAATCTACATGGAACAACCCATTGGCTTCATAAAAACAGACTCCAGCCTTGTATGTCGGCTTAAGAAATCCCTTTATGGTCTCAAGCAAGCTCCTCGAGCTTGGTATGCCAAAATGGATAGCTTTCTTTTAGACTCTGGCTTTTCTAGGTGTCATTCTGACAATATTGTCTACACCAAGAAAGTGGGCAAGTCTCTTATCATTCTTTTTCTTTATGTTGATGATCTTATCCTTACCAGTAGTGATCCCAACCTTATAAACCATGTGAAGTCCAGCCTTAAAAAGAAACTTGAAATGACAGACTTAGGACACTTACATTATTTTCTCGGTCTTCAAGTCTTGCAATCTAAGGAGGGTATTTCCCTTTCCCAGTCCAAGTATGCCTGTGATATTCTACGTCATTTTCACATGGAAGACTATAAGCCAGCCCCTTCTCCCTTTCAGTCTGGAGTCAAACTTTCAGTCACTTGTACTTCTCCTATAGTTGATGCTACCTTATACCGTCAACTTGTAGGAAAACTCTTGTATCTAACTCATACTCGTCCTGACCTTTCCTTTGTTGTTGGCCTTGTTGCTTGGTTTATGCAAAACCCACGTGAAAGTCATTGGAAAGTAGCTAAAAGAATACTTCGTTATGTTCGAGGTACAATTCAGTTTGGGATTCATTACAGTTCCGAAGCAGCTCCTCTATTGGTTGGTTTCACTGATTCTGATTGGGCTGGTGACCCTGATGATCAGAAGTCTACTGCCGGTTATGTGTTCACTCTTGGTTCAGGACCTATTACATGGGCTTGCAAGAAACAAGGTGCCATTTCTCTTTCATCAGCAGAAGCAGAGTATCGTGGTGCCGTAGAAGCTAGTAAGGAAGCCTTGTGGCTTCGTCAGATCCTGTCAGAGTTTGACTTTCAGCAGCAGCATCCGACTACACTTTGGTGTGATAATCAAAGTGCCATTCAGCTATGCAAAGATCCAGTCCAACATTAGCGTAGCAAACACATTGAACTTCACATGCACTTCATCAGAAAGCTCATTCATGACCATGTTCTTGAAGTGCAATATTGTTCAATAGATGATCAAGTTGCAGACATCTTTACAAAGGCTCTCACAGAGGCGAAGTTCACTAAACTTCGATTTATGGTTGGAGTTCAGGAAGTTGTCACTAAGGGGGGATAGGCTCTAGTGCCTCCTTCCTTCTCCTATTGTGTCATATCTGTAAATCCTTCAATCCTATCCCAAGTTGTTCTTAAGGGGGGATGTTAGGATATTCCGACACATAGGAAATAGTTAAGTACAACTTGGTCTAGTATAGAGTTAGGTATAGAGTTAGGTAAAGTGTGTTTCTTTACCGTTGTACATTTTGTAACTTACAATCTGACGGTCACGATATGTAGTGATCCGACGATTCATTCTCTCCTCGGTATTGCTGACACTTGATCCGTGGCTTGACACCCGATTGGTCCATGATTTCTATTTAAAGCGCATGGAGGGTCATTTGTAGGGTAATCTGTGCCTGAGAGAAACATATGTAAATTTTCATTCTTTTATTAATAAATTTCCTGAAGTGGCTACGTTGGCTCAGGTCGTGGACTGTTTCCCTCTTTGAGGGTTTTAACCACGTCAAAAATACTGGTGTATTGATCTGCGATCTAGTTGTGAGCGGTGTCCTTTGGTGTTCTGTCTGAGGAACTTACCCTGTAAATTCCTACACTCAGGGGGAGTATGGACATCAAAATGTTTATAAAGGAAAGATAATATCTTGGTCCTCCCTTTGCCCTTGATGTCAAAGGGGGAGAGTGATTTGGTGTTGTTGCCCTCAAGTCCAAAGGGGGAGATTGTTGGCATTATGATGCATGTGTTGTACTTGATGGCAACCCACTCGTAGAAGAACAACTCACTTATATATAACTAGATGAATCTACAGAAGAGATACCAGATGTGACAGAATACATGGGATGTAGGACAACTCAAAGGAATCAGTTCAGATGTAATGAGCAATGACAACTCATTAAGATGACAGTTCTCAGTATGACAAGTTAGCTTTGCCATCAAGTTCAAAGGGGGAGATTGTTGGCATTATCATACAAGTGTTGTCCTTGATGGCAACTCACACAGATGACAGATCATGGTGCAGCAGGTCAGTAGCAAAGAATTGATGATCAAACTACAAAGAATGAAGAAAGAAAAGTATATATGCAGGTTCACTATATACCAAGTCGTGTACACACGCAGGTTCACGATATACCAAGTCGCATATATACGCAGGTTCACTATATACCAAGTAGTGTATACACGCAAGTTCACTATATACAAAGGCGCGTATACACGTAGGATTGATGATCAAAAGTTGCGTATGCATATGCACACACTTTCATGCACATAAAAGCGCGTACATGTGGGAAAGCTTATTTTTGGGTCTGTGGTATTTAGACCTATGGTTTTGGACCTTGGTATTGCGTCCGAAGTGTTGAAACCAGGTATTGGGTCCCTAGTATTGGTTCTAAACGGTTTTGGACCATGGTATTGAATAAGGCCTAAGACTATAAAAGGAGAAGAAGATTATTAGGCAAAAGCATTCAGAAAGTCTTGAATATTTGATGAAGTATGCAATCTAGTATGCAGGTTATGGGTTCATAATGCTTTGCTAAGGAGGAATCTCAGCAGCTGATGGAGAACAAGATCTAAGGATAGATTGGGATATAATGGCTTGGAATGAATCACCTCTATACGGTTTGATCAAGCTTATTCTAGATCTGTATACTGACGCATGTAATGTTCTGTAAATATTATGATCTAGGTATAACTCAAGTTTTGGAATATCTGCAAGTCATGAATGAATATTTATAGATGTATACGCTGGTTGACTATGATAAAAGCACGTACATACGTAGGTTAGATACATCTAAGTAGAGTATACCATATGAACTATGATGTTTCAAGTTACAGGTGGTTCTAGTTGTTGATGATTTCTGATGATTGTTTACTGGTGTCAGTATTCTGCATATTCAGTTTGGTTGATTGTGTTTAGCTTCAGTGTTGATGGATGAGATCTATAATGGATCAGGATCATAATGACTTATCTTTATGTGATCTAATGGACTAGATCTGGTTTCTAACATGCGTATTATCCTTGTATATGTAATGATCTGGTTATGTCTGAAGTCAGGAAGTGCAGCGGAGACATAAGTAAGTAATTAATGACATATACGTTGGTTCGCTTTGGTGAAGTTGTGTATACACACTGGTTTGGCTCTTCAAAGTAGCGTGTGCACTCTGATACATGATTTTTGTTAGATCTGAACATTGTTGCAGAGTTCTGTGTTCTACTCTATGTTCTGCTGATTGCAGTTTGTTGATTGGGTTTCAATGATTCAGTATTGGGTGATTCAGAGATTGATGATGCTAGTGTTGACTGATTATGTGCTTCAATGATATTGATGGGTCCAGTATGAAAATTGCATGAAACGTGGCTTTCAAATTATGATGATGTGTTCCATGAGTATCCAGTCTGAAAATTTATGAAACATAGTACCTGGAGGAAGAAAGAGAAGGTTGTAGCCTTCTATAGGTCGGCACCTACGTACTAGTACATCAGCTAGTACAAAATCTAAGGGGGTGGTAGCTCCCTTCCAGTAGCAGCAAGAAAACGAGTGAAGGTTGGAGTATTCAGTAGGCCAACACCTACGTACTAGTAAAAGGATCGACTAGTACAAGAGCTAAGCGGGTTGCAGCTCCCTTCCAGGAGAATCTGGAGAACGAGAGAAGGTTGTAGCCTTCTACAAGTAGAAGCCTGTATACTGGTATAAGACTGCACCAGTACATAAATATTGTCAAAAGAAGTTTCTTATTAAAAGAAGATAGAGACGACTTGTAGCAGGTGGTTTTCACCCACATTGGGTTTCCACCTTACATCATGGTGTTCATGTGTGCTTCTTGTGTGTGATGATCTATTCTATTTTATTGCACCTGTTTACTGTTCATATGGTTAATTAAAGTTTTGATGCACTAACTAAAGATCAACATTTAATGGATTAACTAAATCATAAGTTTACTGGATATACGCTAGTTGCATTAGACACAGTTGCATGTACACGCAGGTTCCCTTCACTGAAGTGGCGTATATGAATCTGAGTATGAAAATGAAAAGGTGCTTGATTTGATAATACTGATTCACCCCCCAATCTCAGTATTATTCCAACAACCCATTCAATATTGATTTCATTGCTATTGTATTATGTGTTGTTGGGAAAAGTATCCAATACGGAATGACCCTATCCCACTCTAAGGGTGATAGTACCTCAGCAACAATCGAAGCAAAGCTATCTAAGATTTCTTCTTTATGAAAGTAAAATAGGGGAGAAAGAGATCCACCAACCGATGTCTTTCGCTAATGGTTGATCCAATCTTCTCTCCTTGCTGCTTGCTCCCAACTCCTTGCTCTTTCACTGACCCAGCTACACCAAGATCCTGCAAAATGACAAGAGAGGGAAACTACAAGAAGCATACATTCATAATTGATTCAAGGATTAGAATAAATCAAATACACAAGCATAACAATACACCATTGAAACACATGCATATAGAAGAACCTCAAATGCTTTATTAATGGAAGAAGTAAAGTTCAGGAAGTGATACAACCATAAAAGGCCCAATCCAGCATCACCTCCCAGCAGAAAGAAATCTCCTCTTCACCTCCTTCAAAGCAAATCACCCAATAGTTCTAAACTCAAACCAACAACACTTCCTTACATTCAAAAGATTCCAGCCTCCTTAGACCTCATGAGAGAGATCTATATATAGGGTTTTGGAGAAAGGATGAGTCAGCTTGAAGCTGACTAGTGTCCTCTCTCACTTCAGTTATTCTTTAGTTCTTGAGTCCACTTGGAGGTTCTTGCTTCCACTTGGAGATCTAGACCCTCTTACTCATCACTAGTCGAATTCCTTGATCCAAGTGTCATTTTGGAAGCTTCCTGGGCATTGACACCTTGAGGAATGACTGTGCCACATGTCCCAACTCGCCCAGCGCAGGTAGCTTTCTTTGCAGTTGACATTCAGCGCAGGTAGACAGTGGAGCAGTTGACATGATCCAGAATTAGCTTGTTTTTGAGTGTTTTCAGGTGGAGAACTGCTATTCAGTGCTGTGGTTTTCTGACCTTATTCCTCTAGGGGTAGGAACAACATGTTTAGGGACTTTGGATCCCTCAGATTATGGACTTTTCATGCTCCATGCTGTAAGGCACAAAAATGTCTATAACAGTTGCCCCCTAAAGTATGAGGTCGTTTATCGGGTGAAATGCTTTATCAGGAGGATCCGAAGTTCATTCAATCGCAGAGAGGTGACCTGTAATAAAATACAATACAATACATTATGATTCATTCTGCTTTCATGATCTAGCTGAGGCGGACATTCCCATGCTCAGCTTTATAAATTCATTCTGGTACATATAATAGACGATCGTCTGATGGTAGACTGATAATTCTCTGCTGAAATTATCATCCTTTGAGTAGGATGATCATCTGCTGTAATGATGTACATGTCAAATGTCTTTATACTTCCTGAATATATATCGCAGCCCGGATGGATGAAACTAGATCCGGGGTCTTCAAACTCGTTCGATCTTCATTCTAAGTACAAGTCGATCCATGTGAGAATTGCGCTGAAGTCGAACATGGAAGGACATCGCTTGATTACTGGTCAATAATGTAAACTGTTAACAAGCGCGAGAGGAATCACCGATAATGATAATGACCCTCTAGGTACTGCAGTACAATTCACGTGGTGTGAATAAAGGACTTGGCGTCGAACACCACGCAAAATCTTTCGGTCGAAGGTCATTGATGTATGCCTGTCGCCGGAAGTGAGAAACTTGCCATTGAGGCATGCAAGCTTCAAAGTACTGAGGGGGGTGTTCCTAGATCAACTTCTTGGAGAATGAGCTGAAGTCGACAAGAAGCGATCCGTCAAAGGAGGGCCTTAATGAATCCCACATTAGTGACATGGAACAGAGCTAATGATTTTAGTGGAGGTGAAAACAATCTGTGACATATGATTCAGGGTGGCGGTCATGAATGGATGAAGGATAATGTATGCAGTGGATGGGACACGGTTGACTCTTTCTGAACAACAGCTCTTGAACATATAACGACACTGATGCGATGGATCGGTAGCATTACCCCAAATGTGGATGGTTTGGCGAGACCATGGTGATGAGACCGGTGAATGAAACAACCCAACCCGATGTGATACGGAGGAAAAGTGTCATGTTCAAGAGCGACTTGCTACCATTAAAGCTTTGAGGTTCTCCCAATTTTTCCCCAGTCATTTCTGACCAGTACCTCTTTATTTTTGTCAAGCTTGAGGAGGATAACATATGCTTGTTCTATAACCTGCCCTTCGGGCAAGCCCATCGCTATGTTTTAACGAGCCTAGCGATAGGGAAACTCGTTCTCGTCTAAAGACAAGTTTTTCGCTATTTAATCATTTTAGCGAGTCTAACGACAAGGAAAACTCGGTCCTTTTCATTTTTAGAGAGTCTGAAAAGGTACAGAAAGTTAACTCCAAAATTCCTTTTTCGTCATCTAATCCTTTAAGTCCGAAAAAGTATAAAACAATACAGAAGGGATGAGTTTTCGATAACTTTAACGAGCCGAATAAAACAAGCGCTCGCCCTTTTTGTGTAATAATCCCTCAGGTCCAAAAAGATTAAAATCTAGAGGAGGGATAGCTCTTCCGGTCACTTTAACGAGCTGGAAGGCCAAAACTCGGCAAACTTTTCATATTTTACGAGTCAGATGAAAAGAGCTCAAAGAAGACTCGTCTTTTGAGGAACGAGTGATAAACAGGGATAGCAGCAGATTCCAGGTACAGGTTGGAATTTTCCAATCACGGCAGTGTCACAAGGATGGCTAGGTGAAATCACTCTTCGTAGCTGTTCCTCAAAATGGGTAAACAATCATATGGAGGTGAACGATCGGCCAAATGACGGTGGAGGTGGCAGGTGCAAACACGACCAAGGCTTTTTATGGCTGATAAATTTACGATCACAGAGGTCATTTACCGGAATAGGTTCATTTTTTATTTAAAAATGAGCTTAAACTCTGGGGGAAACATTGCTCACTGCTTTTATTTATTTTTTAACGAGCATGAAGACCGCGTTAAAACTGCTCGGATCTTTGCGTTTGTTTTTTAACGAGCATGAACTTTATGCTAAAACTGCTCGATTATACCAGTCATAAGATAAGAAATATCTCCTGAAAGATCCCATTTTTTATAGAGCTTGCGCCTTACCAAAGCTATGCTCCCTCTCATCCTTTCTTTATGCAAGTTCGGAAACGACTAATCCAAAAAGCAGATAAATAACCGCTCTTTGCTTGCACTCCAAAAGGTTTGCATGCCCCCAGGTATAAAATACAATTTCAAGGTTGCCCCTCCTCCTTCCCACCTCTATTTTTCTTTGGGTGTTCACAGCTACTTGTCGTCTTGCCAGTCTAATGTTAACGATACTTGTCTTCTCATTATTTTTAACGGGTCTTACGCGATACTTGTCTTCTCGTCAGCCCAACTTTTAACAGATCTTTCGCAAGATCGCAAGAGAACAGCTACTTGTGACAAGAGAGCAGCTACTTGCGACAAGAGAAGAACACTACTCAAAGACAAAACATTGGTGTTATTGAGGGAGGCTTGCCTCTTTCTGGTTACCCAAAGATTGTTTCATTAATCTTTCAAACAAAACATTTCCTCGGCACTGTCTATCGAAATAGACAAGGGTGAATGACCTTTGTCAAACACGTAGCTTTGACAAAAGAATCTTATTCTAGAACAACACCTCTTCCATCCACGGACGGGGTATGGACTAGTCATATTCTCTCGTGGAAATTCTATCTTATACCCAAGGTTTTCTCTGCCCAAAGCAGACCAGGATGCATGCCCCCTGGGTTCCAGTCCCATCTTTCCGAATCACTCGCACTCATCGGGAAGGAGGACTGGGGGTGGAGATATTTCTTGATTGAATAGACCATTCAGCGTTCCATGTTCTCAACCTACAGATCAATGCAGGAATAGGAGGTGATTATGTTCCGTTTAAAATAAATTTTATAACGACGCTTTAGACACAACTTGCTTTTTCACTTTTTAAGAGTCGAGAAAAAGCTAAAGATGACTCTAGTCTCCTTCGATGTTTTAACGAGCCCGAAGTGACAAATGCTCGGATGGACTTTTTCAATTATAGAGTTTGAAAAAGGCCAAAAGAAACTGCTCTGGAGATCTAGGCAGAGGGTGTGCCAAACTTTTCGCAAAACCACAGAATACGTTTTACGGTACGGGTGGTCGATCTTCGTGAATGCTGTGTTCACTGCATTGCGATCAGTAGGGCAGCCGACACGGTTTCCTATGGATAAAGGCTTTGTTCCTATAGGGGTCTCCCAATATATACGCGACGGTACGTGGGATCACAAGTCCGTATTGATACTTATCGCTTCACCGTGGAGGAATCACCCAACCACTCAACGCTAAGATATCACGTTTAACGACGCTGGAACACATCTCTAGCTTAGACCTCTATGTGTTTTCGTTATGTTTCAATGCGTTGTTATGTAAATTCAATTCATTTTAAGTTGATCTTGTTTAGCAGTTTGCCTTTATGGATCACCACAAGATGTATAATACAACTTCCTAAATGCAGTCTAAGATGATAAGCAAGCTTTTCAATCTTTAAACTTTGAAAATCTTAACTACTGAGGGAAAATAAAGACATCATCTTTTCACACAGATCATAGAGCACACACTAACGCACTTTTCCCTAAATCAACATACAAGCTGTCAAAATGCACATGCACAATGCAGGTATTTCTTTTCTCTTTCTTAATGTTGATGTATTACAGAAAGAAAGATGTTGTATAATTTTGAATTCAATTTCAAGTGAAAGAAAACAAGCTTTTGTCCAAAATCAAAATACACCTTAAGATTTACTTGTTTCGACACTAGAAATACATAAATTCAAACCATATGACGAAAGCAAAAGCTCAATCAGCTATGAACAACAAACAAACTAACTCTTAAGATCAAAACGACACTTATCACAGGTCTAGATCTAAGAGGCCACAGCAAGACTAGTTCACTTTCGTTATGGGAAACTGCAAATGATATAAGAAATACACAAAGAACAAATACAGTTTCTTTATACAACCGAGGCGGAATAGTGGCAAGGAAGGTTGGTTTCAGATAGGTACATTGACTGATAACATGTTACAAAAACAAGGATGAAGACAGGGCAATAAACAGGAGGGAACCCCAGTAGCACTAGGCAAAACTGGTTCAGCGCAGGTAGTACACTGTCAGTTTGACCTTCAGCGCAGGTAGACCCTTCGGGACCTGCGATGAAATGCAGACTGCCTTCACAGTGCCTGCAATGAAGAGATAAAATTTCGTTTTTCTCAGTTTCCGGGTCACAGATTGCTCAAAAATTCACAGTTTTTGGCCAAATCAGAGGCTATCAATCAAGTACACACTAAAGGGTAATTAGGAGGATGAAAAGCTATCACTAAGAGCTGTTCAGAGTCCTTGTGGATCAGCTCTTCAAATCATAAACATGCCCAGAAACTGAGCTAGAGTAGCTGCCCTCTACTTTGCATTTGAAAAATCCAAATGCAGTTCGATTCGGTACTCCCTGTGTTTAGGAAATGAATAGCAAAAACACAAACAACCAACAAGATACGATCCCCAGTGGAGTCGCCAATTTGTTGTTGGGAAAAGTATCCAATACGGAATGACCCTATCCCACTCTAAGGGTGATAGTACCTCAGCAACAATCGAAGCAAAGCTATCTAAGATTTCTTCTTTATGAAAGTAAAATAGGGGAGAAAGAGATCCACCAACCGATGTCTTTCGCTAATGGTTGATCCAATCTTCTCTCCTTGCTGCTTGCTCCCAACTCCTTGCTCTTTCACTGACCCAGCTACACCAAGATCCTGCAAAATGACAAGAGAGGGAAACTACAAGAAGCATACATTCATAATTGATTCAAGGATTAGAATAAATCAAATACACAAGCATAACAATACACCATTGAAACACATGCATATAGAAGAACCTCAAATGCTTTATTAATGGAAGAAGTAAAGTTCAGGAAGTGATACAACCATAAAAGGCCCAATCCAGCATCACCTCCCAGCAGAAAGAAATCTCCTCTTCACCTCCTTCAAAGCAAATCACCCAATAGTTCTAAACTCAAACCAACAACACTTCCTTACATTCACAAGATTCCAGCCTCCTTAGACCTCATGAGAGAGATCTATATATAGGGTTTTGGAGAAAGGATGAGTAAGCTTGAAGCTGACTAGTGTCCTCTCTCACTTCAGTTATTCTTCAGTTCTTGAGTCCACTTGGAGGTTCTTGCTTCCACTTGGAGATCTAGACCCTCTTACTCATCACCAGTCGAATTCCTTGATCCAAGTGTCATTTTGGAAGCTTCCTGGGCATTGACACCTTGAGGAATGACTGTGCCACATGTCCCAACTTGCCCAGCGCAGGTAGCTTTCTTTGCAGTTGACATTCAGCGTAGGTAGACAGTGGAGCAGTTGACATTCAGCGCAGATTCTCAGTGGAGCAGTTGACATGATCCAGAATTAGCTTGTTTTTTAGTGTTTTCAGGTGCAGAACTGCTATTCAGTGCTGTGGTTTGCTGACCTTGTTCCTCTAGGGGTAGGAACAACATGTTTAGGGACTTTGGATCCCTCAGATTATGGAATTTTCATGCTCCATGCTGTAAGGCACAAAAATGTCTATAACATTATGTTACTTGGATTCTCCATCCATCATGCTATCATCAATCACCAGTTTCCAGACTTCAATGCCTTGAGTCTTTAAGAAATTCCTCATTCTTGCCTCCCATATACCAAAGTTTCCATTGAAGAATGGAACCTTCACAAATTGATTGAATTCAATATCGGTGGTTGAGGGAGACACATCTTTAGGAAGACTGGAGACTTTCTTCCTTGGCTTTGCCATTTGTATTCTAAGGATTGACCTTCAAACTACTAGGCTTTGAATGAAGGTACTGGCTTTGATACTAATTGTTGGAAATATTGAGAGGCGGGTGAATCAATATTCCTTTTCAATTGTTATTCTACCAGTTAGATCATGTGTCGATATCTTCATCCCTCCATCAGTGATCAAATTTCTCTTTTTGCATGCATGTTATGTGTCCCATCCGATCAGCTGCATTCCATTAGGTCATGGATCAACTGATGGTAGTGGTTCATTGTCATTTTCCCTCATGGCATTTACCTGCTAGCATTTTTTCACATGTTCGGGTCATTTACTGATATTTTTTTTCATTCCATTTACCAAAATCATTTTTAGGGTTTTAGGGCTCACTAGGTCTAGGGTTTGTCACCATGGTCATCAAAAACCTAATAAAGGGTCAGCATGCACATGAGGAGGTCTTATAAGTTCACAAGATCAAAATTTCAATGATGATATGCTCATAAGTGATTTTTACCTCAAAACTCTGTTTTGAGGTGAAAACAGAGTTTTTTATTTTTATGTACAAAATTTATGTAATTTGAAATGCTTTCTATATGTAATAAGTTCCAGCTGCTACCCTTGCTCACCTTGCCAACTCCAACCACTGCAAAAAAAGCAAAAGCATCAATGCATCAGTTTACCAAGTGACCAAGAAAAGTCAATTTAAATGAAAAACATAGCTTATGTCCAAAAGTGACTTGGACATTAGAAAAGTGGGTTTGAATAAGTAAAAAATTTAAAGCCATCCATATATAAAGTGAAAGGGGTGCCATTTATCATTTTATTGTGCAAAATACCCTTGGAGAGCAAAAAATCGCGATTTGGAGGAAGATTGAGCTTTGGAGGTCAAAAACCATTTTTTTCAAGCAAACTTCCCTGGCGCTGCGCATCAATGACTTTCTGCCAGCGTTAAATTGCACGGGCATTGTGCATCAAGAGGGCATTGTGCATTGGTCCTAGTGCGCTGTGCATCAGTCTAGAAGTTCCCAAATCATTCCAAATTGTTCAATAACCCTCAAAAATGTTGTGTTTCCACTCTATAAGTAAGTTATCATCATCTCAAGCTGAATTTGATCTCTTACCACTTTTCTTCATGAGTTTTTCATGTTGAAAGTTAAACCCTAGCTTGTCTCCACTATTCTCCATTTCATTGTTAAATTTCACTCCATAATCACAATCCATATCATTAAAACTCTTTCCTCCCTTCCATTTGCCTAAAACACTCCATTTATCCCATTTTCCATATCCCACTCCCCTAAAACAACTCATTCCCTTCACCAAACCCTAAATCCCTCACTAAACCCTAGTTTCTCAAAACTAATCCCTTCATCCCCCAACTCCATTTCCATTAGTAAAATATCTTCATACTCATCACTCTTGTCCTCCCTCATTACCATTTTTCACCATATCATCATTACATCCCTTCCCTAAGACAAGCACCGGCACCATGGCAAGAAACAGTGAGTCAAGCTATGAAGAGGAGACACTAAGTGACAGTTCAAGAGAAAGGAATGTACAGCCTAGGAGACCTCACAAGGGTGAGAAAATTATCAGAGAGGAACCTATTAACATTGTTGAACTCCTTTCTTGCCCCCTTGCTACCACTTGTTTCAGATACCAATCTTTCTTTGAGTTTTGTGAGATGGTTGAGAGGGTTAAGTATCATCATGAATTGGAAAGGCAATTTGTCATCAACATGGAGAACAATACAGTAAACCTTGTTGGCATCAATTTCACACTTTCACCAGCCATTATTGCAGAAGCAAGTAGAATGCCAGATGTAGGGGAAAGGTGGAACAAAAGACAGAATATTAGCAAACAACATTATGAACCATACATTAAGGCCAAATATCATGGTAAATTGAGCAGGGTGTTTCCTTTCAAGTTCTTAGAGGACCGGTATGAAATCTTCAAGCGTCCTCAAGTTTTTGCAGATCCTCAAGAGGAAGGTGGACCTTCCGGGAAACAAAAAGATCATGAAAGAAAAACTGAAGAGGCTCACATTCCTATGTTTATAACTTATGAAAAAGGTACAAGAAGACTTTTTGCAGCTACCAAACGAGTATTATCTCCACCAGGGGTGGAAGGGGTCTCGTTTCCTTCACTGGATCACAGGAAAATGCTATCTTCACCTGGGGTGAAAGTGGCTTTCCCTTCTTCTTCAGTAGTACAAGTACAGGACAAAGGAAAGCAAAAATTGCATGATGAAGGGCCTACTAAAGGGCAGGATAGAGATTTTGTTTTGGTTGAGGAAGATGACACTGATTTGGGCTCCCAAAGCTCAAGACTCAAAGATGTGGTCATCAAAGAGAAAGAAGCTGAGATCTAAGCCTTATCACTTGACCTTGAGAGGGCTAAGTGGATCATTAACTTCCTTGAGCAAGAGAACAAGAAATTGGAGGACAAACAAACAATCATGGAGCTGCAAACCATTAGAGAAAAACGACAAGTGGCAAAAAGAAGGAAAATCAAGATGACATCACTAGAACAAGAAATAGAGGCTGACCAAGGATCATGGTTGGAAAGAGTGAATATCCACCTTGAGAAGCTGCTTGATAAGGCTAACAAGGAGAAGAACATGTTGCGCCACATGGCTTATCACTATTTGGCCCGGAACAAAATTTGCAAGACAAGGATAAGAAGCATAAAAGCTAAGTTAAAAAGAGCATCAAAAGCCAAAAAGGAGCAAGATAAACTTAAAATTTTGGCTGAAGCTTCCTTGGCTCAGAAAAGCAATTAGTAAGCTTGCCTCTTGCCAAATTTGAAGCAATTTTGAGAATTTTTTGTCATTTCACAAATTTTAATTGCAAAACACAGGAATTTTCCTCTGATGCACAACGCCACTAGCACTACGCAATGAGATGGCTTGGGATTTTGACAAATGGCTTACATTTTTGGATTCCTCATGGAAAAATACTGAAACCCAGAAAGTTTCATGAAATTTGGAGGAGATCTGGGTCACAAAGAGGGAAAAAAAACACCAAACAAAATGCCCTCTCTGCCACTTTTTGGACCCACAGGAAGCAGTCTTGGGAGAAGTGATTTTTTAAGGGGAAAATGGACTCCAAATCCAAAAATTCCAGCTGTCCTAAAAAGTAGATAGATAGATCTTTCCAACAAGCCATCTTGGAGCTAATTCTGTGAAGGGGAAGGCCTTTAAACTCAGCCTTGAAGTGGTGTTTCGCATCAGGAAGATGGCGTTGTGCATCAAGTAGATGGCCCTGCGCATCAAGCAAATGGCGCTGCACATCAGGCAAAATTTTGCCAGTTTTTCTCAAAAACTCAGAATTTCGCCTAGTTTTCTACCAGTTTGAATTTTTCTTCTCTCATGGTGAAATTCATGATGTAATATGATGTAACTTGATGTACTATGATGTAAAAATTATGAAAAATTACTTAAGGAGGTAGATACATCAATTATAGGTGGTTTTGAGCTGAATGAATCAGTTTCCATAGTTTTAGAGGCAAGTTGTTCCACTGCCTATTTTTCAGTTCCTAGTTTAGATCTTGTTGAAACAACTCCTTGACTCATGGATTCGACCCCTGATGGCTAGCATAGGTGGTTTGATGCCTATATCTTGTACTTTCTTAGTCATTTGTCAAGGTTGGACTCTTGTGGATGCATTGAGCACTATTGTACATCACTTCTGCAGTTTGGCAAGGAAATAAACCAGGGTTTTGCAGCATTTTGTGGGATTCTTGTGGTAATGTGAATTAGCATTGTTTTCTTCTCTATTATTTAGTTTATCTTATGTTTATATGTGCCATCATCTCTCTCTTTCTGCATAACTAAATGAATCAAGTGTAAAAGGTGGAATCCATTGGTGTGTCAGTGCTCTGCCTTGGGGTTTATTTAGTTTTAAATGTTTTCTGTTGTTTGAAGAGGACTCATGACATTTGCATGCCCTCTCCAACTCCTCACCAGTCTTTAGACTCACCATTACATTCATTTCAAAGTGCTAAAACACTTTCCTACCTCGCCCCATAGAAACCTCTGCAAATCTGAGTTGATTTCCCAGACCCAAAGCTGCCTTCCTCATCTAATCCAGCAAAAAACCATTAAAATCAATCAAATTCCTCTAAGAATATAAATAGTCTAAAATTAGTATTCATATCAGTCATCTCATGCCTTTTTTGTCATATTTTCTTTGAGATTGACAAGGAGAGAGCCCTCTCCCGACCTGGTAGGGCTAACTACCGAGTTAAGTGTGATTTGATGTTACCCTAGACTTTCCTTTCTCAACCTGAGGTAAATTTAGGCTATAACATAGTGGCGACCATACTGGGGAAGAATTGAAAACTATTACCCCAGTACATTAAACAATTATAAACTTTTGGATGATGAGTTTAGAATTCAGTAGGCTGACAAGATTGTAATGTCAATTTGAATTTTGGGAACAATTCAACACACTGGCTTCCAGACGATACACCAGGGCCAATCCTGATCCTGATCCTCCTCCCGTGTATGAAAACCCAAATCTCATTCCAAGAATTCTCCGACAAGAAAGTTTTGTGATATCGGTTTTCAGATCTCATTCATGCCCAGTTTTTTTTGAATATCTTGAAGATCTCCAGTTTGATGAACATTTTGATCTATCTTTGTTTGAAACTAAATCTGAAAGTGCAGTTGGTGCTATTGTTCTAAATCCGGAGTTTGTCAAATATCTTGAAACTGAAAGGGAAAATAGATCAATTGATGCTTATATTTTGAATCTTCAAACTTTCATTGTGGCTACCAATATTTTCGAGTTCTTAGAATCTGCATCTGCTACTCTTGGTTCATCTGTTGTTGTGTCTAGTTCAGAAATTCCTACTGAAACTCCTTTTATCCCCACCATTCTCATGCAACCCACCATATATGATCAGAGGTCCACTGTCTCTTCTTCCCCATCAACCCCTTCAACACCTCAAACATCTAAAATTTCTTCACCTCCTTCTACACCTCATACACCCATTACATCGACTGCTATTGTTGTTCCAACTCCTCCTACATCCCCAAGGCTAGTTTCAAATCCACGTTAAGCAATGGCTGCCCGATATGCACCTCTCGTTTTTCCACAGAACTTGGATGCTATGCCTGCTGATTACCAAAGTAAAATTCCATTGTTTGATGCTACCCAAGGTATCACAGCGTAGCAGCATGTTGATAGGATGAGTGATTTCTTTGACCTTCATGAGATAGATGAAGAGAATGTGACTATGAGATTATTTGTGTAAACTTTTGGAGGCGAAGTGCAAAAGTGGTTCAGAGCATTTCCTGCTGGGACTATCAATACATTGGTGGTTCTTCATAGACAATTTCTGGATCGTTGGGAGGTAAAGAAAAATCCACTCCAAATTCTTTCCGAGTATGAAAACATAAAGAGGAATGTTGGTGAAAGTGTCTAGGATTACTATGTTAGATTCAATATTGTTTATAATGCTATTCCAACTGATATCATGCCACCAATGGGGTTGGCTTTGATAAAATTTCCTAATGGCTTTGATCTCGACATGGCGTATCAATTGAGAGAAATAGATCTTGCTACATTGGAGGATATGCAGAAAATTGCAGTGAGTGTGGAGGAAAATCTGCTAGCTAAGACAGCTAGGACAAACACCAAGAAGAATGTGACCATAAAAGAAGAAGCTTTTTCCTCAGATCATTTGCTTCGTAAAATTGAGAAGATGTTTGATAGAATAACCATTGAAGATAAGCCCGAGACATAGGTCAAAAACCCAAATTTTTGTGGTCAGCAGCAACCACAGTTCAAGATTAAACAACGGGAGCAAAGAGAGCAAGATCAATCAGCTCAGCAACAAGTTAAAACACCATTATAGCAGAACTATGTCCATGGCCTAGAATCAAATGATGATGAGAATCCAATAGGAGAAAAAAATCACTTTTTTACACCAGATGGTTTTCCAATCTATATCACGGAGGATGAAGAGTATTTAGAAAGCCCAACTGTACAAAAAGATGAAGATTTTATATTAGCCAATGAAATAGTCCTAGAAGAAGAATCAGATGAATATCAGAGGGGATATATGAATGCATTGACAGTGCAACAAAGACAGTATTCACTCAGGAGCAGGGATGTACCAATCAATCCAATTCAAAAGTGGAAGGAAGCAGCACCATCAAAGAATGATTCTCCAAATGTTCAGAAGAAAGGAAAGGAGCCAGCAGATCCTACTTCCAACAAAGCACAATCAGCAAATGAAAAGTCAAATCAGCCAAGTGCAGCAAAGGAGAAGTCTGAAAAGAAGGATGCTCCACTCAAAGAGGTAGAGAAAACTACAGCCTTTAGCTTAGAGAATGAGATTCCTAAGTTAAAAGTGTCGATACCTTTGACTGAATTAATGAAGAATAGTAGCTATAAAGGTAAAGTGTCAAATATTTTGAATATAGATCCCTTGTTTGATATGGTTAATGTGGAAGATGACGAACCCGAGCTTATTTTTGGTTTGGCATTAGAATTTCAATCTAAATATAGTGATGTAGCCCGATTTTACATCAGCCTTAGATTGCATGATTATGTTTTGCACAACGCCATGTTTGATTCAGGAGCATCTCACAACCTGATGCCAAAGGTAATTATGGAAAAATTGGGTTTGGACATCACTCGCAAGTATCATGATCTTTATTCCTTTGATTCCTGTAGGTTCAGATGTATTTGTCTCATTAAAGATTTGGTTGTGACTTTAGATCAGATTCCAGCAAAGAATGTTCTCATGGATGTAGTTGTGGCTGACATTCCCCCTAGATTTGGCATGCTTTTATCTAGGTTGTGGGGTGCAAAACTCAAAGGGACATTACAGTTAGATTTCTCCTATGCCTATTCCCGTGTTTGGCTAGTTGACAAAATTATATAGGGAGAAAAAGATGAAGTATATGATCACAAGCAAGGAGAAACCTTTGAATCATCCAATTAATTATGTACATACAGATTTAGAATCTTTTGTTCTTTATTCTGACATTGGTTTTAATGATGTGAATAGTCAATTAGTTGAAGTGGAAGATATTCCGAAGATAACAGAAAATTTCATAGCAGTACTTGATCAAGAGAGACAAAGGCTTGAAAGTACTGTTGAACAGTCAATATTCAACCAGCGGCAGAAAATTGATGGACAGCAGCCAAAAGGTAGAAGAGAAGGCAGAATTCCAACACTTGGTGGAAGAAGCGGGTTTGTGGAGTGTGGATTTTGATGGAGCAGTAGGTAAGGATGGTGCAGGAATTGGTATTTGGATACAAAGCCAGTTTTCCTACCAAATAAAGTCCTGAGTAATGTAAGAGTTTGTTCATATAAATTGGCTTTTAATTGTTCCAATAATGAAGCCGAATATGAGGCACTGATTGCTCGCTTGAAAATCCTCAATAAGTTGAATGCAAAGAGAATTTCGGTTTATGGTGACTTCGAATTAGTAATCAGACAAGTCAAGGGTGAATACCAAGCCAAACATCCTCGAATGAGGGCATACCCTAATGCAGTTTTAGATATTCTAAAGTTGTTTTTAGATCATACTTTGACATGTGTCCCTCGTACACAAAATGTTATTGCAGATTCTCTTGGCAGAGCTGCAAGTAACTTAAAGATCCCAATGAATTCAAACAATAAGTTTGAAATTCATGTGAAGCATCGCCCAGTTGTCCCTGATAATCAAAGATATTGGCAAGTGTTTCAGGATGACAAAGAGATTGAAGATTTTCTGCAAAATGAAGGAAAATATAAAGACACTTCTATAGATGGCGAGCAAGATGATGGTGAACCTAAAATAGAGGTAAATAAAATGGAAGTCTTGCAGCTGAAGGATAATGTCATCCCTAAAGGCCTTATACCTTTATAGGAATTATTTAATCAAGATGATGTAGCCTGCAAACCAATCTTAGTGCCAATCGAGAAAGGAGTTGAGGATGTCAATATCGGAACAGTAGAAAATCCAAAGATGGTGAAGTTGTCAAAGGCATTACCTCCTCAGGTAAAAGAAAAATACATTAGTTTAATGTCTTCACTTTCTGATGTATTTGCATGGGACTATACAGATTTGAAGGAGTACGATACAAGTATAATTCAGCATATCATTCCAATCAAGCAAAATCAAAAGCCATTTCGCCAGAAGTTGAGAAGGATAAATCCAAAGTTGCTGCCATCAATAGAAAAAGAGGTGAATCAATTGTACAAGGCTGGTATAATCATTCCGATAAGATTTTCAGATTGGATCTCCAATTTAGTACCCGTGCGAAAGAAGATAGGTGAGATTAGAATGTGCATTGATTTCAGAAATTTGAATAAGGTTTCCTTGAAAGATAATTATCCGTTGTCCAAAATGGACCACATACTCCAAAGAGTAATTGAGGCATTTCGTATGTCGCTGCTCGATGTGTATTCCGACTATAATCAAATTTTGGTTCATAAGGATGATAGGGACAAGACAACATTCACCACTCAGTGGGGAACATTCCACTATGCCAAGATGTCATTCGGTTTAAAGAATGCTGGTGCAACATTTCAGCAGGCCATGGACATCGCCTTCGCAAATGAAAAAGATGTGTTTCTAGTAGTATATCTTGATGATTTGAATTTCTTTTCAAATTCATTTGAGGAGCATCTTCACCATCTTAAAATTGTTTTTCAGCGTTGCAGAAAATATGGAATTTCACTCAATCCCAAAAAGAGTTTGTTTTCCATGGACGAGGGAAAGCTTCTTGGTCACATAATATCAGAGGGCATCCACATTGATCCTGCTCAAGTGGAAGCCATCCAGAAAATTTATTTTCCTCGTAGTAAGAAAGAGATCCACGCATTTAACGGTAAGATGAACTTCCTACATCGTTTTGTGCCAAATATAGCTAAACACTTGAGGGAAATTACAAATATGTTGAAGAAAGATAGTGTGGTCAAGTGGACCAAAGAAGCCATGAAGTCTTTCAACCTGGTAAAGTTGGCTCTTTCTTCAGCTCTGATTTTAATTAGTCTGGATTATTCCCAGGATTTCATATTATTTTCATTCACTTCTGAACATACTATGGCAGCAGTTTTAATGCAGAAAAGAGATTAGCTTGAAAATCCAATTGCCTTTTTTAGCAGGACAATAAGAGATGCAGCCTTAAAATATAACATTATTGAGAAACAAGGTCCTGCCTTGGTGAAAACTTTGAAATATTTTCGAGTATATATTCTACACTCTCATATTCTTGCTTATGTCCCTAACGCAGCCGTCAAAGATGTTTTGGTACAAACACATCCGGAAGGGAGGTGAGGCAAATGGATCGCAACTTTGTTAGAATATGAATTGGAGATAAAGCCAACAAAGCTAATCAAGGGACAGGGTCTAGCAAAATTGGTGGCTGAGTCTAATTTGCATGCCTTGGACGTAAATTTGATTGCTTCTATGTCCAAAGAAGATGAAGATACTTCACTTGTTCAGGTATCTGAAATCTTTCTCCATTCTCCTTGGTATTCAAATATTGTATACGTGCTTCAGCACCTTTGACCGCCACTGAGGATGGCTAAAAATAAAGGTAGAACTCTTGAACTAAAGGCTGCTAGATTTTGTATTATGAACAATGCACTTTATTGGAAAGATCCCGGAGGCATTTTGCTGAATTGTTTGGTTGAGGAGGAAGAAAAACAGGTCATGAATGATTTTCACAAGGGAGACTGTGGAGGTCACCTATTTTGAAAGACGATGGCTAACAAAATTTTGAGAGCAGGGTACTATTGGCCTACCCTCTTTGCTGATGTTCATAAAATTGTTACAAGCTGTCATGAATGCCAGATTTTTCAGGGAAGGAAAAAGTTGCAGCCTCTACCTCTCAAGCTGGTCGAAGTTAATGCTCCATTTCAACAGTGGGGCCTAGAATTTATTGGAGAGATTCATCCCACATCTTCAACTCAGCACAAGTGGATCTTAATAGTGACAGATTATTTCACCAAATGGATTGAGGCGATTCCCACTCGGTAGGCCACAGACTCGGTAATAATTCAATTTCTTGAAAATAATATTTTGTCACATTTTGGCTATCCTAACAAATTGATTACAGATAACACAGCAGCTTTCAAGTCCAAAAAGATGATTGAATTTTGTAGCAAATACAAAATTACCTTGGAACATTCTACTGCATATTATCCGCAAGGTAACGGATTAGCTGAATCTTCAAACAAATCATTGGTCAACATCATAAAAAATCTATTGGAAACAAACAAAAAGAGTTGGCATAAGAAATTGGTTAATGCACTATGGGCAGATAGAGTAAGTCAGAAGAAGTCAATCGGCATGTCTCTGTTCAAGATTGTATATGGTATTGACATGGTGTTCCCAACATCTCTCGCAGTCCCGATTGTAAAACTTCTGCAGGAAGTTGGCAGCGAGGAAGATCATTTTCAGCAAAGAATAAGCTAAATGATCCATTTACAGTAGACAAGAGAGGAAGTTTTTCATAATACCTTTAGGGTGCAAGAGAGAATTAAGAAGATTTATGATCGGAAGGCAAAGATGGACAAATTTCAAATTGAAGACATAGTGCTAAAGTGGGATGCTAGAAACGAGGATAAAGGCAAGCACGACAAGTTCGAGAATCCATGGAAGGGACCATACAGAATTGTTGCATATTAGGGTCAAAATTCTTTTCTACTCAAAGAAATGAACGGGGAAGATTTTTAGGAGGGCCGGTCAATGGTCGGCTTCTAAAATGGTATTATCTTTGAGAAATTTTCTGCTGTCACATTTGTCATTGTACATACCATTTTATTTTTCTCATTGCAAAGTATGTGTTGTCGTCATTCATTTAGTTTGGGGCCCAAAGTGAAGGCTATAAAACTGAATGTCTGGCTTTAGTCTTTCATTATTTAGTGATCGTTGATTGAGTCAATTTTGAGCCAGTTTGAGTCAATTTTCAGTCTTTGTAATTGAGTCAGTTTTGAGTCAAGAAATTTGTTTTAGTCTTTAGAAGTTATTGACTCCATCGTGCCCTATGGAAGAAGGCACTGGTCTGCTTTTCCAGATATCTATGGTTCTTGGCACCTCTCAGGAGCTACCATCCCCATTGGAGCCAATGTTAGTGTCGGTATCTTCATCCCTCCATCAGTGATCAAATTTCTCTTTTCACATGCATGTTAGGTGTCCCATCTGATCAGCGACATTCAATTAGGTCATGGATCAACTGATGGTAGTGTTCATTGTCATTTTCCCTCATGGAATTTACATGTTGGCCTATTTTCACATTTTCAGGTCATTTACTGATATTTTATTTCATTCCATCTACCAAAATCATTTTTAGGGTTTTAGGGCTCACTAGGTCTAGGGTTTGTCACCATGGTCATCAAAAACCTAATAAAGGGTCAGTAGGCACATGAGGAGGTCATATAAGTTCACAAGATCAAAATTTCAATGATGATATTCTCATAAGTGATTTTTACCTCAAAACTCTGTTTTGAGGTGAAAACAGAGTTTTTTATTTTTATGTACAAAATTTATGTAATTTGAAATGTTTTCTATATGTAATAAGTTCCAGCTACTGCCGTTGCTCACTTTGCCAACTCCAGCCACTGCAAACAAAAGCAAAAGCATCAATGCCTTAGTTTACCAAGTGACCAAGAAAAGTCAATTTAAATGAAAAACCAGAGCTTATGTCCAAAAGTGACTTGGACATTAGAAAAGTGGGTTTGAATAAGTAAAAAAAATTAAATCCATCCATATATAAAGTGAAATGGGTGCCATTTATCATTTTATTGTGCAAAATACCCTTAGAGAGCAAAAAATCGTGATTTGGAGGAATATTGAGCTTTGGAGGTCAAAAACCCTATTTTTCAAGAAAACTTGTCTGGTGCTACGCATCAGAGTTAGTGCATTGCGCATCAGTGACTTTCTACCAGTGTTAAATTGCACAGGCGCTGCGCATCAGGAGGGCATTGTGCATTGGGCCCAGTGCACTGCGCATCAGTCTAGAAGTTCCCAAATCATTCCAAATTGTTCAATAACCCTCAAAAACGTTGTATTTCCACTCTACAAGTAAGTTATCATCATCCTCAAGCTGAATTTGATCTCTTACCACTGTTCTTCATGAGTTTTGCATGTTGAAAGTTAAACCCTAGCTTGTCTCCACTATTCTCCATTTCATTGTTAAATTTCACTCCATAATCACAATCCATATCATTAAAACTCTTTCCTCCCTTCCATTTGCTTAAAACACTCCATTTATCCCATTTTCCATATCCCACTCCCCTAAAACAACTCATTCCCTTCACCAAACCCTAAATCCCTCACTAAACCCTAGTTTCTCAAAACTAATCCCTTCATCCCCCAACTCCATTTCCATTAGTAAAATCTCTTCATACTCATCACTCTTGTCCTCCCTCATTACCATTTTTCACCATATCATCATTACATCCCTTCCCTAAGACAAGCACCAGCACCATGGCAAGAAACAGTGAGTCAAGCTATGAAAAGGAGACACTAAGTGACAGTTCAAGAGAAAGGAATGTACAGCCTAGGAGTCCTCACAAGGGTGGGAAAATTATCAGAGAGGAACCTATTAACATTGTTGAACTCCTTGCTTGCCCCCTTGCTACCACTTGTTTCAGATACCAATCTTGCTTTGAGTTTTGTGAGATGGTTGAGAGGGTTAAGTATCATCATGAATTGGCAAGGAAATTTGTCATCAACATGGAGAACAATATGGTAAACCTTGTTGGCATCAATTTCACACTTTCACCAGCCATTATTGCAGAAGCAACTAGAATGCCAGATGTAGGGGAAAGGTGGAACAAAAGACAAAATATCAGCAAACAGCATTATGAACCATACATTAAGGCCAAATATCATGGTAAATTGAGTAGGGTGTTTCCTTTCAAGTTCTTGGAGGACCGGTATGTTCCACTCATGAAACTCATCATCAAATACTTCACATGTGAGGGAAGGTTCTCGAGACTCTATGCCTATCATATCAGATTACTTATGCATTTCACCAGGGTTAGAATGATGAGTATTCCATATTTCATTTGCAAGAACATAGAGAGGATGACTGTGATTGCAAAGAGAAAACCATACCCACAACAGCTTAACAGTATTTATCACTTTGCTGTCATCAAGATTATTGTTGTGCATCAGCTTACTCAGTTGGGAGTGCCATGGGACACCTTCATTGCCCATGAAATCTTCAAGGGGCCTCAAATTTTTGCAGATCCTCAAGAGGAAGGTGGACCTTCCGGGCAACAAAAAGAGCATGAAAGAAAAACTGAAGAGGCTCACATTTGTTATAGAAATTTTTGTGCCTTACAGCTCTAAGCATGAAATGTCCATAAACCAAGGGATCCTAAGTCCCTAAAAGTGTTGTTCCTGCCCCTAGAGGAACAAGGTCAACCAATTACAACTTCTCCCAGAAGTTCTCCACCAGAAACTGCTCAAAATCAGTCAAATCAGGATCATTTCAGCTGCTCCACTGGCTAGCTGCGTTGCATAGCACCCCAGTACACTAGCTAGGTGCGTTGCAATGCACCTAAATGCACTACCAGGGTGCGCTGAGCGGGAAGTGACAAATGGAAGTGTCATTCCGCGAGGTGGACAGACAATGGAAGCTTCCAAAATCTTCCCCAATGACACTTGCCTCGCTGAGTTCGACCAAGGATGAGTAAGAGGCTCTCAGTCTCCAAGTGGAAGCAAGAACTGAAAGAGAGAGGCCACTAGTCAAATCATAAGCTGACTCATCCTCTTTGCATACATCTATATATGGATCCCTCATCCCAGATATCCAAAGGCTGGAATTTTGTACTTTGCAGAGAATTGCTGTTGGTTTTGAGATAGAGATCAGTGCATTGGGTGATTTATGCTTTGTTGGAGGTGAAGAGGGGATTCCTTTGCTGGGGGGTTGATGCTGGATCAAGAATCATCGATTGTAACTCCTCCTGGACATTCTTGTGATATCAATAAAACTATTTGAGTTTCTCCTACATGCTTGTGTATCAATGATGTTTTGTTATATTTGCATGTTTAGCTTAAATCTGATCCTAAGCTATTTATGAATGTAAATCCATGTCTTTGTGTAGTTTTCCTCTTCTGTGATCTTGCAGGAACTTGGTGAAGCTGGGCAAGTAAGGGAGCGGGTAGCTGGAAGCTGTCAAAGAGGAGAGAGATTGGATCAAAGGACTAGTGCAAGACATGGGTTGGTTCATCCTATTCCTCTTCGTTTACAGTTCATAAAGAAGAATACGAAAGTAGTTTTCCTTGTTTGTTGCTAAGGTACTGTCACACCTTAGTGGGATAGGGGCGTTCTGAGTAGACACTTTTCCCGTCAACAAAATGGCGACTCCGCTGGGGATCGTGTCTAGTTAGTTTGTTTGTGTTTCTCTTGTTATTTGTTTCATAAACATAGAAGTAGCAATCGAACTGCATTTGCCATTATCAAATGAAAAGTAGACACCTGCTACTTCAATCCATTCACTGGATTTGTTTATGATTTGAACAACTGATTCAAAAATGATTTGATTACCCTTTGTGATAGCTCTTAGACCTCCTTTAAATCCACCCTCTGATTGTGCATTACTGATTGCTTTTACTCGGCCAAAATCCATAGATTAAACTGCAAACCGTGACCCAGAACCCGAATAGAAGTCTCGTTTCTACCCCAGCATAGGCACTGTGAAGAGACTCTGCATTTCAACGCAGTTCCCGAGAGGGATACCTGCGCTGCAATTCAGTTTCTCTGTGTAACAGGTGCGCTGATCAGCTTAGCCCTGTGCAACTGAGGTTCTTAGCTTCATTTTTTCAGTTTTGTCTCTGATTTTGCAGCCTATGATCAGTGTGTGTCTGTTTAAAAACCCCTTTTATTTGCCTTAATTCTGCCTCCTTTGTACAAAAAGAATGTAGATTTTCTTTGTGTGTTTGTTACATCATTTACAGTTCTCCATTGAAAGAGTAGAATAGTCATACTGTCGTCCTTAGATTTAGATCTGTCGTAAGTGTCGATTTTGATCTTAGGAGAAAGTTTGTTTGCTGTTGACAATTGATTATACTTTTACTTTTGCCTTTGGTTTGAATTTGTCACTTTCTAGTGTCGAAACGAGTGTTTATTTCAAAATCATAAAGTGTCATAATCTTCTCTACCTTTTGATTTCGAAAAGAAGCTTGTTTGTGTTTTTCACTTGAAAGCGAATTCAGATTTGTACGTCAACTTTCTTTTTAGGCATCAATATTAAGAAAGTGAAAACAAATACATGCATATGTGCATTTGCATATTGATAGTCTGTTTGGCTTGATTTAGGAAAAGTGCATTTACAGTGTGCTCCTTGCTCTTTGAGAAAATATTGTGTCTTTCTTTTCCCCTTGTAGCTAGGATTTTCATTGCTGAAAAGAGATAAAAGTTTGCTTATCATCTTTAGATTGCATTTTAGGAATTACATCTACATCTCGTGGTGATCCCAAAAGGCAAACTTCTAAGAAAGATCAACTTAAAATAAATTGAATGAATCTAACAACGCTTTGGAACTTAACGCACAACATTTAGAGGTCTAGGCTAGAGACGTATTCCAGCGTCGTAAAGCCTGGTAACTGTTGTCCTCACTGATGGTTGGGTGATTCCTCCACTTTGAGACGATAAGTGCCAGTACGGACTTGTGCTCCCACGTACCGTCGAGTATATATTTGGAGACCCCTATAGGCTTAAAACCTTTTATCCATAAAGCTGTGTCGGCCACCCTACTGATCGCAATGCACCGAACACAACATTCGGGAAGATTGACTGCCGTACTGTAAAACGTATTCTGCAGTTTTGTGATTGGTTTGGTACTCCCTCTACCTAGATCTCCAGAGCAGTCCCTTTCGTTCCTTTTCAGACTCCTTAACGGAAAAGGTCCATCTGAGCACTTGTCACTTCAGGCTCATTAAAAATCGAAGGAGACTAGAGTCATCTTTTGTTTTTTCTCGACTCTTTAAAATTGAAAAAACAAGTTGTGTCCAAGCGTCGTAAAATTTATTTTATACGGAATATTCATACCCTTTTCCTACGTTGATCTTAGGTTGAGAAAATGGAGTCTACCAACCAAGGAATTCCCCTTGGTGGAAATCCTAGTCCCTTCTCCTCTTGGGGAGATGTTGGTGCACCCCATATGGCCACATTGTCGCTTCCAGGACTGACAATTGTCTTCTCAATCTGGCTCTTCTCAACCAATGTCGTTCAGAACACCACTATTCCTGAACAATCGAATCAGCAACCAGACGAGTCCAGAGTTGCCCACCAACCTTCTACTTCCTCTAATTCTTCCTCTCCCCCTTCCTCTTCGCTTGATGGGGCTGGCAAAGCCAAAAGTCAAGTTCCTAAGGAGAAGAAGGAGAAGAAGAAGAAAGAGAAGAAGAAGAAGGAGCCAAAGGCGAATGGGGGAAAATGAGTGTCGTCTAACAAAAATCCACACACTGCACCGACCAGGCCTAAATCGCCAAGTGTCATTTGCAGAGGAGACCACTTTCACAGAGATTGTCCTTGTATCCCTCGGATACTAAGGGACTGGTCTCCTTGTTTGCACAATCCGGTGTCATCAACCTCTGATGATCATGTTGAAAGCACACCGTCAACTAGCGAAAGTGAAGCCCCAGGACAAAAATGGAAAGCTAGATTTCCCTGTAAAATGTGCGAAGGCAATCATGTCGTCCACCGTTGTCCCTTCTTAGACGAAACGAAGAGAGTTTTGTATGATCGTTCGGTTTTACTGTTATGACTTCCTCCTGGATATAAAAAACTCTTGCCAAGTCCGTCGCTAGTTGAGAATCCAGCTGGCCCGCTCAAGTGGTCGGCTGAAGCACCTATCATCGAAGATAAACCATCTGAATCCATAATAGACGAAAGTCAAAGGGTCAAGGCGGCAGTTGACCCGGTTTTGCCTTCAGAGGTTTTATCTTCGGATGATACAGTCACTGAAGAGAACAAGGATGACACCGTCCAAATTCTCTTCATCAACGCAGACTCCGACGAACATGGGGCAATCCACCCATTCCCTTACCGCAGGAGGGAAGTTCGTCAGAGCCATACCCGGCCGTCTACTCGGTCCCACATCCAAGCAACCTAGTTGTCTCCTTCGACTGGAATCAACTAGGCAGACCCCGTTTACCAGCAAGCATACCATTCTGAATTATCGTTCAAATATATAGAATGGTCATGGATGGTACCATCATAGATGAGGGGGCTTCTGTGAGTATCCTTTCCTCTATTGCTTGGAAAGCGCTTGGTTCGCCATCGCTGTTGCCTGAGATGAGAAATCTGACAGGCTTTGATAAAGGAACCAGTCGACCTTTAGGGATCCTTACCAATGTGCCCATAACATTGAGAGGGAAGACAGTTCAAATGAACGTAATGGTAGTTCAAGGACCCTTGGATTATAACCTACTCCTTGGACGAGACTATATTTATTGCATGGGAGCCATCATCTCCTCACTCTTTAGAGTAATGTGTTTTCCGCACGAAGGAAGAGTGGTCAAGCTCGTGGACCAGCTTTCATTTCCCGGATCACGCATAGCAAATAGTCATATACCATCCATGAATGGTCTCTTCACGTAAGAAATGTCTCAATCTCCAGTCCGTCCTCTCGATGAGCGCGAGTAATTCGGAGGGATATGACTGAAACCCAGGGAGCATGCGTCCTGGTCTGCTTCGGTAGGAAAACTTCGGGTATAGGGTAGGTTTCAGCGGGAGAATATGACTAGTCTGTACCCCGTCTGTCGGTGGAAAAGGGGTTATTATGGAACAAGATTCTCTTTTCAAAGTTATGTGAGTTGACAGAACTAAGTCACTCACCCTTGTTTATCTCGGTAGACACCGCCGAAGAAGTGTTTTGTTTGCACCACGAATCGAACAATCTTTGGGTGACCTGTAAGAGGTAGGCCTTTCCTGATAGAACAAATGTTTTGTCTGCAAATTGAGGGGTAACCTTGAAATCATATTTTATACCTGGGGGCATGCAAACCTTTTGGAGTGCAAGCGAGGGGCGGCTATTTATTTTTTAAATTTTTAGGACTTCTAACCCTTTAAACTCGTAGGATTAGTCGTCACCTAACTTGCATAAAGAAAGGATGTGGGGCAAAAATCTAAAAGTTGTTGTTTTATATGAGACATTCTTATCATATGATTGGATTAATCGAGCAGTTTTAGCACATAGTTCAAGCTCGTTAAAAAATAAACATAAGACATGAGCAAGTGTTTCAATCCGCGTTTAAGCTCGTTAAAAAATGAACTATCCTCCGGTAAATAACCACCGTGAATGTAGCATTATCAGCCATTAAAGCCTTGGTCGTGTTTGCACCGTCACCTCCACTTTTCCATTGGCCGATCATTCACCTCCATTTGATTGTTTACGCATTTTGAGGAACAGCTGCGAAGAGTGATTTCACTAGCCATCCTTGTGACACTGTCGTGATTGGAAAATTCCAAACCTTACCTGGAATCAGCTGCTACCCATTTTATCACTTGTTCCTCAAAAGACGAGTCTTCTTTAAGCTCTTTTTCAACTGACTCATAAAATATGAAAAGATTGCCAAGTTTTGGCCTTCCAGCTCGTTAAAGTGACCGGAAGTTCTATCCCTCCTCTAGATTTTAATCTTTTTGGACCTGAGGGATTATTGCACAAAAAGATCGAGCGCTTGTTTTGTTCGGCTCGTTAAAACTATCGAAAATTGATCCCTTCTGTATTGTTTTATACTTTTTCGGACTTAAGGGATTAGATGACGAAAAAGGAATTTCAGAGTTACCTTTACGTACCTTTTCAGACTCTCTAAAAATGAAAAGGACCGAGTTATCTTTGTTGTTAAACTCGTTAAAAAGATTAATAGCGACAAACTTGTCTTTAGACGAGAATGAGTTTCACTATCGCTAGGCTCATTAAAACATAGCGATGGGTTTGCCCGAAGGGCAAATTATAGAACAAGCATATGTTATCCTCCTCAAGCTTGACAAAAATAAAGAGGTACTGGTCAGCAATGACTGGGGAAAAATTGGGAAGAAACTCAAAGAATCTTTATTGGTAGCAAGTCGCTCTTGAACATGACACTTCCACTCCGTGCCTGAGTCGGGTTGGGTTGTTTCATTCGCCGGTCACATCACCATGGTCACGCCATACCATCCACATTTGGGGTAAATGCTACCAATCCATCACATAAGTGTCGCCGACATGTTCAAGAGAAGTCATCCAGAGAAGTCACCCGTGTCCCATCCACTACCATACATTATACTTCATTCCTTCATGACCGCCATCCTGAACCATATATCATCAGATCGTTTTCACCTCCATCAAAATCATTTGCTCCGTTCAGTGTCATTGATGTGGGATTCATCAAGGCCCTCCTTTGACGTATCGCTTCTTGTCGACATCAGCTCATTATCCAAGAAGTTGATCTAGGAACACCCCATTCAGTACTTTGAAGCTTGCATGCCTCAATGGCAAGTTTCTCACTTCCGGTGACAGGTATACATCAATGACCTTCGACCGAAAGATTTTGCGTGGTGTTCGACGTCAAGTCCTTTATTCACACCACGTGAATTGTACCGCAGTACCTTGAGGGTCATCATCATTATCGGTGATTCCTCTCGCGCTTGTTAACAGTTTACATCATCGACTGGTAATCAAGCGATGTCTTTCCATGTTCGACTTCAAAAAATTTCTCACATGGATCGACTTGTACTTCGAGTGAAGATCAGACGAGATTGAAGACCCCAGATCTAGTTTCATCCATCCGGGCTGCGATATATATTCAGGAAAAATAAAAACATTGACATGTACAGCATTGTAGCACAGATAATCATCCTACCAAAAGGATGATGACTTCATCAGAATCATCAGTCTACCATCAGACGATTGTCTATCCTGTGTACATAAAAATGAGTTTATAAAGCTGAGCATGGGAATGCCCGCCTCAGCTAGATCATGAAAACAGTATAAGGATAATGTATTGTATTGTATCTTATTACAGGTCTCCTCCCAGCATTGAAAGAACTTCGGATCCTCCTAATAAAGCATTTCACCCGATAAACGGCCTCATACTTTAGGGGGCAACTGTTATAGACATTTTTGTGCCTTACATCTCTAAGCATGAAATGTCCATAAACCAAGGGATCCTAAGTCCCTAAAAGTGTTGTTCCTACCCCTAGAGGAACAAGGTCAACCAATTATAGCTTCTCCCAGAAGTTCTCCACCAGAAACTGCTCAGAATCAGTCAAATCAGGATCATTTCAGCTGCTCCACTAGCTAGCTGCGTTGCATAGCACCCCAGTACACTAGCTAGGTGCGTTGCAACGCACCTAAATGCACTACCAGGGTACGCTGAGCGGGATATGACAAATGGCAGTGTCATTCCGCGAGGTGGATAGACAATGGAAGCTTCCAGAATCTTCCCCAATGACACTTGCCTCACTGAGTTCGACCAAGGATGAGTAAGAGGCTCTCAGTCTCCAAGTGGAAGAAAGAACTGTCAGAGAGAGGCCACTAGTCAAATCATAAGCTGACTCATCCTCTTTGCATACATCTATATATGGATCCCTCATCCCAGAGATCCAGAGGCTGGAATTTTGTACTTTGCAGAGAATTGTTGTTGGTTTTGAGATAAAGATCAGTGCATTGGGTGATTTATGCTTTGTTGGAGGTGAAGAGGGGATTCCTTTGCTGGGGGGTTGATGCTGGATCAGGAATCATCGGTTGTAACTCCTCCTGGACCTTCTTGTGATATCAATAAAACTATTTGAGTTTCTCCTACATGCTTGTGTATCAATGATGTTTTGTTATATTTGCATGTTTAGCTTAAATCTGATCCTAAGCTATTTATGAATGTAAATCCATGTCTTTGTGTAGTTTTCCTCTTCTGTGATCTTGCAGGAACTTGGTGAAGCTGGGTAAGTAAGGGAGCAGGTAGCTGGAAGCTGTCAAAGAGGAGAGAGATTGGATCAAAGGACTAGCGCAAGACACAGGTTGGTTCATCCTATTCCTCTTCGTTTACAGTTCATAAAGAAGAATACGAAAGTAGTTTTCCTTGTTTGTTGCTAAGGTACTGTCACACCTTAGTTGGATAGGGGCGTTCTGAGTAGACACTTTTCCCTTCAACAACATTCCTATGTTTATAACTTATGAAAAAGGTACAAGAAGACTTTTGGTAGCTACCAAACGAGTATTATCTCCACCAGGGGTGGAAGGGGTCTCATTTTCTTCACCGGATCACATGCAAATGCTATCTTCACCTGGGATGAAAGGGGCCTTGCCTTCTTCTTCAAAAGTACAAGTAAAGGACAAAGGAAAGAAAAAATTGCATGATGAAGGGCCTACTAAAGGGTAGGATAGAGATTTTGTTTTGGTTGAGGAAGATGACACTGATTTGGGCTCCTAAAGCTCAAGACTCAAGGATGTGGTCATCAAAGAGAAAGAAGCTGAGATCCGAGCCTTATCACTTGACCTTGAGAGGGCTAAGTGGATCATTAACTTCCTTGAGCAAGAGAACAAGCAATTGGAGGACAAACAAACAATCATGGAGCTGCATACCATTAGAGAAAAACGGAAAGTGGCAAAAAGAAGGAAAAACAAGATGACATCACTAGAACAAGAAATAGAGGCTGACCAAGAATCATGGTTGGAAAGAGTGAATATCCACCTTGAGAAGCTGCTTGATAAGGCTAACAAAGAGAAGAACATGTTGCGCCACATGGCTTATCACTATTTGGCCCGGAACAAAATTTGCAAGACAAGGATAAGAAGCCTAAAAGCTAAGTTAAAAAGAGCCTTAAAAGCCAAAAAGGAGCAAGATAAACTTAAAATTTTGGCTGAAGCTTCCTTGGCTCAGCAAAGCAATTAGTAAGCTTACCTCTTGCCAAATTTGAAGCAATTTTGAGAAATTTTTGTCATTTCACAAATTTTAATTGCAAAACACATGAATTTTCCTCTGATGCACAGCGCCACTAGCGCTACACATTGAGATGGCTTGGAATTTTGACAAATGGCTTACATTTTTGGATTACTCTGAAAAATACTGAAACCCAGAAAGTTTCATGAAATTTGGAGAGATCTAGATCACCTAAAGGGGAAAAAACACCTAAAAATGCCCTCTTTGCCACTTTTTGGACCCACAGGAAGAAATCTTGGGAGAAGTGATTTTTTAAGGGGAAAATGGACTCCAAATCCAAAAATTCCAATTGTCCTAGAAAGTAGACAGACATAGCTTTCCAACAAGCCATCTTGGAGCTAATTTGGTGAAGGGAGGGCCTTCAAACTCAGCCTTGAAGTGGCACTGCACATCAGGCAAAATTTTGCCAATTTTGCTCAAAAACTCATAATTTCACGTAGTTTTCTACCAGTTTGACATTTTCTTCTCTCATGGTGAAATTTATGATGTAATATGATGTAAATTGATGTACTAAGATGTAAAAATTATGAAAAATAACTTAATGAAGTAGATACATCAGTTATAGGTGGTTTTGAGCTGAATTAATCAATTTCCATAGTTTTAGAGGCAAGTTGTTCCACTGCCTATTTTTTAGTTCCTAGTTTACATCTTGTTGAAACAACTCCTTGACTCATGGATTCGACCCCTGATGCCTAGCATAGATGGTTTTATGCCTATATCTTGTACTTTCTTAGTCATTTAAGGTTGGACTCTTATGGATGCATTGAGCACTATTGTACATCACTTCTGCAGTTTAGCAAGGAAATAAACCAGGGTTTTGCAGCATTTTATGGGATTCTTATGGTAATGTGAATTAGCATTGTTTTCTTCTTTGTTATTTAGTTTATATTATTTTTATATGTCCCATCATCTCTCTCTTTCTGCATAACTAAATGAATCAACTGTAAAAGGTGGAATCCATTGGTGTGTCAGTGCTTTGCCTTGGGGTTTATTTAGTTTTAAATGTTTTCTATTGTTTGAAGAGGACTCATGATATTTTCATGCCCTCTCCAACTCCTCTCCAGTCTTTAGACTCACCATTACATTCATTTCAAAGTGCTAAAACACTTGCCTACCTCGCCCCACAGAAACCTCTGCAAATCTGAGTTGATTTCCCAAACCCAAAGCTGCCTTCCTCATCTGATCCAGCAAACAACCATTAAAATCAATCAAATTCCTCTGAGCATATACCTAGCCTAAAATTAGTATTCATATCAGTCATATCATGCCTTGCTTGTCATATTTTCTTTGAGATTGATAAGGAGAGAGCCCTCTCCCGACCTGGTAGGGCTAGCTACTAGGTTAAGCGTGGTTTGATGTTACCCTAGACCTGCCTTTCTCAGCCTGAGGTAAATTTAGGCTATAACATTGTTAATCTCTTCTATGGCAACCATAAGTTTAGTGAGGAGATCTTCTTCAAAATCTTCTTCATTCTCTTCATCTTCTATGTCTTCTCTAGCCTTGATGTTATCACTCGTATCTGCAGCTTCCTTGATGGGCTCTGGATTTCTTTCTTGTTTTCCATCATTTTATTGACTATAGATCATTGTCGATGCTACTTTTGAGTGAAGATCATGAAGTTTATCCCATATGCCTTTTGCTGACAAACAATTTTCAAATTTGGCCTTCATAGAATCAGGTAAACCATTCAATATTGATTTCATTGCTCTTGTATTATGTTCCTTGGATTCTCCATCCATCATGCTATCAGCAATCACCAATTTCCAAATTTCAATGCCTTGAGTATTTAAGAAATTCCTCATTCTTGCCTCCCATATACCAAAGTTTCCATTGAAGAATGGAACCTTCACAAATTGATTGAATTCAATCTCGGTGGTTGAGGGAGACACATCTTTAGGAGGATTGGAGACTTTTTCCTTTGCTTTGCCATTTGTATTCTAAGGATCGACCTTCAAACTACTAGGCTTTGAATGAAGGTACTGGCTTTGATACTGATTGTTGGAAATATTGAGAGGGGGGGTGAATCAATATTCCTTTTCAATTGTTATTTTACCAATTAGATCACTTATATTTAGAACACAAAATGAACAACAATAAGAATAAATATTAATTTCTTCAATAAATCAAGTACAATATATATAGGGCTCCAATCCTAGATGAAGACACCAATATTCAATGTCCCAGGCTCCAAAGCATATTTTTCAAGAACCAACTTGGACTTCCAAGGTTCCAACCCTGTCAATTCTGAGGCACCAACCCCAAGGGCTCCAACCCTATATCTGGTATTCATGAGGAATCTGATCCTCTAGGGCTCCAACCCTATCCTTCAAGGCACCAACCTTGTATTTTCGAGGCTCCAACCTATTGGGCTCCAACCCTTAGCTTCACTATGTCAAGATGTGCTTGGTTATACTTCACGGCTCCCAATATCATCTTCAACAATGCTTGTCAATCTCTTCAGAAATGCCTTCTTCAAATCACTTCATCAATGACAACCTTGTCTTCTTCAGGTGTCTCTGTTTTCTTTCATGGTACCTAAAAAGGAAATTCTCCAAGGTCACCTCATGATGACATTAGCGATGCATCATGATCTCGAAAAGTATCTTCACAAGATGCTCCAAGGTGTCCTCAATGTGCTCCAAGTACTTTTCAAGAGTTCTAAGTATTTCATTGCTCCAAAGGTCCTAATATTTCATTGTCTAAGGGCTTCCAAAGTTTTTGCACTGGTACACGCTCTCAAATTCACTTAGTTTGGGTTCCAACTATCAAATCTCCATATACTTCATTGATGTTCAATGATATTCTTCAAGGGTGACTTCAAGGTATTCCAATTTTGTTTCTTTCCGATCACATAGATCGCCACAGGAGTTCACCATAAGAGGGCTATTCCACAGTTGTGTGATGAGTTCGAAAAATTGTTCTTGACTCTACAATATAGGTCTCCACCACCTTCCTTCGTTGTAGCTATATCTTCACTGTAGAAATAAGAGTGTTGATGCTGCAATCATAATTCAACTTTGAATCTAGGCTTTATCTCCACAGTCTGAGAGAAACATTTGTCACAACATTGTTCCTTCAATGCTTCATACAAACTGAACCATCTACGTCACTGTCCATTGTACTTGACCCACAAAAATTCTTTGTCCACATTATCCAAGCCTTCTTCAAATTTTAATGATGTTTCATACTCCAAATCTATCACAAGGTACGAGTATAATAGCCCTCACATAAGTCTAAGCCTTCAACAGTCCAATCTCAACATAGATAGCCCTTAAATAATCCTTCAACGTTGGTGACTTCTTCAACTCTCTTCAAATGATAACCTAAACATGTATAACCCTTCTTGGCCTCCACAATTGTAATGCCTCTATTGTATTACCACATAAATACCCTTCGAGCCTCTACACTATGGTTATATTACCATCTACAATTTCAAGGTGTAATAGCACAGTTCTAAAGTTTAACACCACTGGACTGCGGTTTGAAACTTCTTAACACAGGTCCGAAAATAAGATTTTTTCACAGGTTATTAAGTCTGAATTCTGAAGTGTCTTAACAGATCCAAGCTCAAAAATATATGTATGTCTGCAATTTCCACAGTCTTATGCATAGGTCTAAACGTCCCTTCACAAGATCATACAAGGCCAAGATTCTACTCCAAGGTGATGGCCGAAGGTATGAGATTCATCTCCAAAAAAAAGGGTCAAAGATACAGTCTCCACTATATGCAAAATTTACAGAAATATTCACAGTTCTAAAAATGAAATTGGAAGCCCGAATTTTGTTTCACATGGCCGAAATCACAGATCCGAGCTATCACAGATATGTCTGTAAGTAAGGCGGAAACTTTGTACTTCACAGCAGATCTGAGTTCTTCATAGATCTACGATTCCACATCTTGAAATATATCTAACGCTGAAGTATGCCCAAAAATATCCTTAACTATCCTCGTCAGATTTCTGTCTTGTTTCTTTGCCTTGTCTCTAAAATCTTCACCAAAAATTGATGCTAGAATGAGGATTCTGAATTGTATATATACTGTGATTTCCTTAAAATATGAAGGGATACTTCTATTTGAAGGAGGCCGACATGATAGGCCTAGCACAAGTCAACTCAAGCACCAGATTAATATTCCTAATTTAAAAAATCAATATCTCCCAAACTATTTGGAGTTTCAAGCCATGTAAGAGCTCATTGGAAAGTTAAAAATATGCTCTAAAAGATGGTGAAGGTCTCATAGATAAATTCTGCCTCTAAGGTAGTAAAAAATAATTTTTAATTGGACTGGTCATTTATTGGTGCGGAATTGGAAGTAGGGTCATTTTCCTTCTTCAAAATGTCCTTGACTTCTTCATCATAGGGTCACCATATCATAAATGATATGTCGTCAAACATATGCTACATCATATAGTCTTCCATTATTAGGATCACCAGAGGTAAGGCCATCAAGGATTATGGTGTCACATTATCAAAGGTTTTCCATGTCATCATGTGTTTTAATCAAGATTATTAGAGGTAGGACATGTCATCATATGTATGTCACATACGTCATCAAGAGCTTCTAGATCATCAAGGTGTCTTGACATATTTATCGAACATGAGTTACAGTCATCCTCTGGCATGTCAAGAATATTTTTCAATGCAAATTGACATCAATGAAAACCTAGATTAACAGTTAAGGGCTCAATCACAAAACCTTCAAAGGAATAAGCTGAAGCTCTTGCAAAGTACATGAAAGGGGAAGTAAGGGATCAAAGGATTCTCATATAATCCATCAAGGATCCCCTCATTTCCTATGTATCAAAATTAGAAACATCAAAATAAATATAGGACAAACTTGTAGAATTGTTCTCCGTAAGCACTGCAAAAGAAGTGATCTTCTTAAGGAAATAACTTTAGATGATGCATATATGTGAATAAGAAGGAATAGCCTCATAATTTATGAGGGTGTCTCAAATAAGGGACAAACTACAAGATTTGGGAGAAATAATGTCTAACAAGGAAATGACTACCATACTTCTCAATGCACTACCGAAAGAATGGGGAAAATTCACATCAAACATCTATGGGAAGAACGAAGCTACTTGATTCAATGAACTATGGTCACTATGCAAGATATAAGAAATCAGGTTGAAGTCAAAAATCGATGTAGGATCAAGAGAGAAAGCTCAAGCATTTGCTTCCATGACTAGAAGAAAAGGGAAGTTTGGTAATCTTGGTCCTCAGAAAAAGAAGAACATATTGAAGGTTCAATGCTATGGCTATCATGAATATGGGAACTACAAGAGATATTGTCGAAAGCTCAAGAAGGAAAAAAACAAAAGAGGAAGGGAAGAATCCCATATCATTAAAGAAGTGAAAGAACCTGAAAAGAAGAAATCGAAGGAGGAGGAAGTAAAGGATATCTACTATGATTAAGATAGCCTTCCTCACCTAGTTCTTTGCAAGTTTATGTTTCAAGTTTTTTATGTTGTAAAGTATATTTATCATGGTAGGAATCATTAGAAGTGTGATAGGATGAATCATGTTAGGAGATGGCATCATAGAAGTGTATGATTGAAAGCAAGAGTTTGTGACATCATCATAAAGAAGCATGAAATATAGTTGAAATAGAATTCTATGGCTGCCACCTATAGAACGATGTAGCTCTTGGTAACCTCATTATAATCATAAGTTGTACTTGCAGGAAAAATAAATTAATATAGTATAGATCTCATCATACATCATTCAAAAGGAGCATTTGCAGGATGGGGATGATCAAGATCCTCCGTTGGAATCTTCATTGGAGGGTTCACCTACTAGAAAAAGCAAGTGTCTCACCAAGAATTTTACCTTGTATGGGATCCATGGAATGATGGTATGATGTCAAAAGAAGTAAAGTAGGTCAAGGTGATTGACATTATTTCAATCAAGGAAGCTATTAAAGGAAGTCTAGATGACCAAAAGGAATAGATGAGGTATGTATACTTGTCTTTGATAAAATTGAGTCATGTCATATAATTCAAGATATCAATCCACCTCATGAGCATGATCAAAAGAAAAGGGTCTCCTCCTTTGGAAGGATGCATAAAGTCATGGTTCACATATTCACTAGATAAGAACCAACATAATAAGTCCTCATATGGAATATGAGGTGGTTGATAAAAATGAAAGAACTATGAATGGAAGTTCCTGAGAAACAATATGTGAAGAAAATAAGGAGAGATCATGAAAGATGCAACTACTTTCACATAGAAAAGGAAACCAACATCTGATAACTAGAAGAATTGATCGTGACTTCACCATGGAAAAGGTATGAAGACTCCGAAGAAGTTTGGAAAGGAAGATGACCCTTGACATTTAATATATTTTTGGAGATGTGCTAATATCAATGCAGGATGTTGATACAAAAAGCAAATGTAATGATGAAAATACCATCACAAAGATAAGTTTGATTTAATGTTCATTCTTTATTTTTAAACAATATCTGGGTGAGCTAATACAGGGCTACCAAAGGAAGAGTTGTAGATATCATCTCCAACTTATACTCGTGTGGTAGGATGAAATATCCTAAAAGAAACATGATGTGAAGAAGGTAGCAAGGTATGAAGGAAGGCCAGATATGGACTAATGGATCACTTTTTGATGAAAGGAAGGATGACATGACCGACATGATTCATAAATGAAAGTGATGGATGGTTGATGACCTATGAAGAAGTCCAAAAATATGTAGTCTCCATAACAAAGAAGAAATTCATGACATAGAAAGAGGGATTCCTACAAGTAAGTGGTTGTCCCATGATCTCCACCTAGAGAGTTGTTGGAAGTAAGTCTATGGTTAAGGGGAAGCTTGGTCAAGTCCCCAATTAAGAGGGAGCTTAGATGCTTTCCTTTTATAGGAATGGGTACATTCCTTCACAAGAATGGGTGTATCCTCCCTGGTTAAGAGGGAGAGATAGACACATCATTATTGTCTTCACTTGGGAAGAAAGAATGGAGGATTGGGTAAGTATCTGGCATCAAATACTCTTTGAGGATGTGGTAGGGAATCTATGATAAGAGTAGTAAAAAAGGACAAATATTCTTTGAGGACTGGGAATCCAATATAAGAATACTCCTGGCGGAACATACTCTAAGAGAACCCAGGTCAGGTCTGTTCCGAGAGAGACAATGATGACGGTGTCTATAAATCATTGGTCTCGCCAGCATTGTGTTATGATCTTGTGGATATATAGAGTTGTTATTCAAGGCCTTACTACGTAACAATGCTGGTTGATATGATGCTAAACATATGGGCTAACAATCTTACTCTTCTTATGAGAATTCTTCAGAATGAGAATGTCCAAGTACCTTGTATGGATCATGGATACCTCCCTAGTTAAGAGGGAGATTTGAAATATGTAGCTAGGTTTGGTATTCATAATGACATATGTAATGTTGATTTTATGTATTCAATGAAAAGAAAAAAAAAAATTATTATTATTGTTCTTGAGGCATGGGTTCCATGATCAAGGAAATTTTATTTTAGGTCAAGCTCCCATTGAGAGCTTCTAATATTTGTCATTAAGTCTATAAAGTCAAAAGAGTCATTTTCATGTATGAATAACCCTTCTTGGGCATGTTACATATTGTAAGAAAACATATTTAAGTCAAATTCAAGTCAAATAACCCTCCAAGGCATTGTCAAATTCTTATGATCAAGTTGGCCTACAAAAGAGCTAGTCAGCCTACCTAAGAAGACATGTCGGCCTATTGAACAAGTTGATAAGCCTATATAAAGAAGCAGTCAGCCCCATTCAAGCACACACTCATTAAGAAACAAGAAGTTTGATCTAGGGAAAGAAAGAAGACCTAAAGGAGTGAAGAGAAGGACATTCAAAACAAGAAGAAAATCAAAGTAATTCTAATTTGTTTTGGGATAAATTCCTCCACACATGATAAAGTAAGGATGTCATCTTGCAACAGAGAATACTAAGTTGCAGTCACCACAGAAGAGATGAAGTTTTTGGATAAAAGGGTGCCTATTTAGTAATCTAAATTGTCAAGAAAAGAAATCAAGGTCAAGCGAAGTAAAAAACATGCAAATATGTCCATATTGTAGCCACACGTGTGACCTAGGGTTTCTATAGAAGGAGCCAAAATTGAAGGTCTGCAAAAACTAGCCAAAATTTTGAGTTAGGGCCAAAATTTAAAGTTGTGGCACAAGATTACTAGCGTTGACTTGAAGAAGAAGAATTACGTCCAAGGAAGTATTGACTTGGTCTTGGAGGGGTTGTTGATCAAGGGTCTAGATCTTGGAATTCGCCAATTGAAGTTTATATAAGAAGAATAATTCTCGTGGGTTTTCCTTTCAAGCTTGGAGAGGTTTCATCCCTAGCTAATTGCCTATATCTTGTGTCCTTTGTCTCATTTTTATTTATGATTAAAGTATTTGTTTGATGATAGTGAATACTAATAATAATCAAGATAAAGGATAAGATAATAAAGTGAAGTAAAAATTCATCACAAACAATTATCAAGTAAGAGAAATCACCTGCATCTCATTGCCTTAGATTGCTCAACATATTGGTATGGGCATATTGATCTGGCATCATAAAGCATCATTGAATATTGATATGGCAACATCTTATTGGCATTATCATATTATGCATATATGCAAAACCCTTGTCACCTACAACCTTGATGTGAAACCCTAATATTAGATCTTGTTGGTATCTATTTTCATAAGTCTCTGATGTGAAAGAAACTCTCACAGTCCTCTTGGTTTCATGTTGATTTGTTCTATAGATATACTTTGAATCTCACGAAGAAATTCATGAATTCTAATAGAAGAAGAAGAATAATTTCGTTTTTTCCGCCTTGTGGGGTTTTTCCCTAGTCTCCAACCAACCTGGTGTCTTTATGTGTGTGTGTGATCTTAATATGATGTTTCTGTTATTCTGTTGCAACGTGGATGATGTTGTTATTTCTACATAATTGAATTTGATGATGTTAAGAGGTGAATGAATATGTAAATAATAAAAAGTATATATAAATGAAATTATCAAAGCAAAGAACAATGATTCCTTAAGAAAATTTAACATCGCTTCCCCCATATCACTTGGATGGTGGGGCTTAAAAAACCTTCAATGTTTCTTAAAATTCCTAGCTATTGTAAGTGTCTAGAAACATATTAAAGGTTTAGGTATTTGGTCACATGTCATGCACATCAAATACAATTCTCCATTTTCAATTCAATATTGGATTCACTCACTAGTAAAATCACCAAAGAATGGATCAATTATTTGGAAAGAAATAGTTCATGACTTCCCTCTCATTCGTAAGTATCTTAGGCAAAAGGTTGGAAATGGGACAAATATTCTCATTAGAAAAGACCCCTGGATAGGAAGTAAAAATACCCATATGTTATTAACACCTCTAATTTAGAAACTCAATGAAGAAGGTTTTTTTAATCTAAATCAAGTATCATCCAAAATCACTATTAAAGGGCATCAAGTGTGGCTCTCTACAACCAAGTTGTCTTTGGAGGGTCCCCTAGTTGAGGAATGGACTGTATTCACTTCCTTATTATAGACATCAATGGTGAATATCATTATGGGTGAATACCTTCTAATATGGGCCCAAAATATTCATGGAGATTACTCCCCAAAATTCAGATAATTTTTTCAAGAACAAAATTATGCTCCCCTAGAGCCTCCTTGGTGGGGGAAATCATTATAGAAGGTAAAAAACTCTCTGAAAAAAATTATTCTTGTGTCTCCTTCAAAACAAGGTGCCAACCTAAGGCACACTACAAAAGATATCTTTTAATCGCACAAGCATATGCCCTTTATGCACATCAGATTCGAAAACCATTGCTCATTTATTTATCACTTGCCCCTTTGTGTAAGCCATATGGCATGAAATACAAGTTCATGAAAGACCATCATGCAGTTGGAAAGGAGATTATATAGAGGACTACCTAAAGTCCTAGCTAGTTGCAAAACATAAGTCTCAACACAAAGGCCTACCCCTGACTGTAGAGTAGCATATTTTGATAGAAAGGAACCAAGCCATATTCAATAATCAAGGTAATTCCTTCTTAAAAGTGGCACTTAACAATTTGGCTTTGCAAAATTAGCATGTACGCTCCCCCTCAACCAACCAATATTGTTTGTATTTTGGACATTTTGATTCAAGAGGATTTCCCATGGGCATTTTTAGATGGTGCGGAAAACCTCTCACCCTCCATGGGATGGGTGGGAGGATTCATCTACTTGAATGAAAACTTCTTCATAAAATTATCATGCAACATTGGGCCAATGCTTGAAAATATTGTTTTCATTTTTTTTCTTTTTACATAAAATTCATTTGGCTACAATTATGAAGACTGAACTTAATTACATGCCCAACATAAACCATCTATAAATTTAGTGTTATTTATTTTAAAATTAAATTTTAACTTGTTTCCTTTAGAAAAAAAATAGTTGTAATTTTTATTCAATTAAAATTAACTTATTTATATTTATTCAACCTCTTTTAATTTAATATTTTAAAATTAAACTATTTAGTTTTAAAAGATTATAAATAATTCATTATAATTTAATTAAACTATTAATTATAAATAATTTAATTATTAATTATAATTAAATTAAATTAATATCATATTCTTTTTCCCCGTGGGTGCTTACCTACAATATATATATATATATATATATATCTATATATATATATCTATATATATATATATATATATATATATATATATATATATATATATATATATATATATATATATATATATATATATATATATATATATATATATCATATTCCTTTTAGAGTATACAAGGGTGCAAGGTCGGCGGAGGCGGCTGGTTGGTAAAGTCGGACTTGTAAAGATGGTGAGGTATTGTGCTCAAACCTAAGTGAGGGTGTTGACTAGTCGCGATGAGTGACTTGCCTGGGCCAAGCCCGCTCACCTTTTAGCCCCACGGGGGTAGGCGAGTTGGTAATCACAATGCGGTGAAGTTCATTAGAAAGGCGGGCTCCATACTGAAGGTCATGAGTTCAAATCCCCCAGACTAGCCCAGAGCTATGGAGAAGGGCGAGCGCAGTTCCCAGGGGTTATAGTGGTAGCAGTCAGAATCAACCCTGTGTTACACGAGTTACGAGGCTGCTCCAATTGCCAATTCCTCTGTAATCAAAAAAGAGTATACAAGGGTGCGTATGGTTAATTATAAGTGTATATGGTTATAATCCTCGGTGCATATGTTCATTTGCGTTTGAGGTTTTACTTTGCCACCCCCAAGGATTCGTTCTATCAAGCCATGATTTGTTGCCCCAATGGATTAGTTATGTCAATCCACGATGATGTTTCAAACCTCTAGTTATCAAACTATGCGTGATTCTAGTTATCAAACTAGTGATTGCTTCCGTACAAGCGTGATTCTCTCTTTTACTTCATCAGATTTTAATTTATTGTTTTTTCTCCTTTGTTATAGTGATCTACCTAGTTTCTAAGTTTCCTATGTAGGTGATACGAGGTGTAGATGTTATATACATCCTTGGAAATTTCTTCCTTTGTTTTTTATTCATTCTAATGAATAAATGCCCCTGAGCTTTGTGGGGTTCAAGGGTTTTACTCAAACATTTGTCCCTTCAAGTATTCACCATCAAGCATTTTACCTTATGCTCCCAAATTTGATTTTTTTAATATATTTTCTCTCTATAGGATTATGGTTTGACTCTCGTTGTGTTTTGTTCTCGGGTTTTGGTGAGGAATGGAGATCCTTCCTTCTCACGACCAGTATGTAATTATTTTGTAGACCATTGGTATTCTGACCATGGACTCTAATGTAAGTATGTGATTCATTTTGCAAATAATTCCAGTGGATTTCTTTCAACTTTCCCTTTCTATGTATCAATGTTGAGTGCTCTTTGATGGCACAATATCAATAATTGGTTTATAATTTTGCCTCTGGTTCATTTTCTAAGAAATTTGCAGTACCCTTTCAAAGAAAGTCGAGGTTTTTCTTTATATTCAATTGTGTTATTGTCTTTGTAGGAGGCTACACAACCCCACTTACAAATCCATCCAAGGATAAGCTGACACCACCTGCACTGTGAAGCAGTGATTAACAAACCCAAAATGGTAAGTTTAAGTATTTTTCTTCCATTTTTTCTAATTTGAATTTCAATTATTATTTGGATGCTTCTAAAAATAAACTTCTTTCACTTCATTAAGAGATCAACAAAGTGATAAAAATGACATTTAATGAAAGTATATATTTCACTTAAAATATTCTCTATCTTGCTGCCATATATACCATAACCACTAAGGAATTAAAAGTCTCTTCGAGCCCATTTAAACTCATGACATTTTTTTTGGTCCTTCAAGTGCTCATGCAAGTTAAACTCTTCAAAATTTCCCCGAAGGTTTGAAGTAATTTTCCCTCCAATTTGTGTTAACTCTACCCTAAATTAGCATATTTTATTTGGATTCTCTTATATTACTTATATTTTCCAAAAGAAGATGATCATCTTGTTTTTCTCAATAGTCACATGGATCTACTTAAATCTTCTCCAAATGTTGCTTACTTTCTCATGTTTAACTATTTTTTAGCACTTGAAATAAGTATCTTCTTTGCCTCTCACAAACCTTTCTTCCAATGCTCACACCAAGGCCTTCATCACCAACTTTTTCACTTCACGCTAAATTTCAATAGGTCTCAACTGGTGTCATTTAGGGTCTTAGACTTTATAGTTCCCATCTAATTCTTTGAACTTAAAGAGGTGGAGTCCCTCTTAAAGATCTTCTTATAAATAATAAATCTTTAGGAACTACCTAAAATTCATCTTTAAGAAGAACTAGATCTATTGTATTACATTTAGGATCCATGTCTTTCCCTTGTATATTTCAAAATTATCACAAAACCTATATTTCATCTATATGGACATCCCTATTGTAGGTTTCCTTGTACATAAATTACCTGCAAACGAATTCTTCAAACAAAAAAATAAACAATGGCAAGAATAGAAAACAAATATACAGAGACATTTTCCCCTGGATCCCAAAACCAAGACTACCAGATTGATTTTTCATTATGTTCCTTTCAATGTTACAATACATATATATACATGTCGAAACATTCATAAACCCCAATCCATTAACCCTAGATTAGAACTTAATCGTAGTTCCCTTGACAGGATCAACATAATACCATGGGCAGAAAACCATCACGCCCAAAACCATGTGAAAAAGCCATGCACAAAACCATGGGTAGGTTCACCCACCATCTTTGCATTTGCACCCCCATCCTTGGGTCCCCAACTATTATTGGGTCCGCATAAAATTATAACACACACTCAAAACCTACTTGTAGATATCAAATCTTCAAGGGCTTATGGAAAAATCATGGGACCTTGATGTTGACATGGAAATTATGGAAGGAATATGTGTATCCCAAGTGACATACAAGACTAATCATAAGGTTTGGTGCACCCCTAGTGCACCAATGATAGGTCTTGTGGACCAAGGAATCATCAAGGGGTAAAAACTACTAGTTTAGTCCTTAAACACGACTTTTAAGTTTTTTAATCCATATATTGGGGCTTAAACAATAACATAAGGTGTCTAGAAGGAATATTTTCTTGATGAGTTTGACCTGGATTGATTCTAATGTATGACACACTAAGGATGGGTTTTCTCATTAAATTCATTGTCTAATTGAATTATCATCACCATTAGCACTATGCACTACTCTTGTGTTACATGCATAAGGCCCCTGGTCAATACAAATACCTCTATAAAGAGTATTTATCCCATAAGTGGAATATTCACATGAGTATGAAGCTCAAAATATTGGGTATAATTCTACTTATCTAATTTATGATAAAATATAGGATCATAGGCCCTATACAATGCATTTAGTTTTCATGGGAAAATTTTAGATTCTCGAACATAACGTAGGACCTCCATAAGAAATATGTGTCCCTCAAGTGGCACATAAGATGAATTCTAAGTTTGGGTGCACCAAGGGTGAGATTTTGGCCCCTTGAATCATTCATGGCTAGAAACTAAGGCCTTTATCCCTAAAGTATAATGCTAGGTTGTATAAGGCATGCATTAGTTCTCAAAAAATAACACAAGGTCCACAAATAATATTTGAGATTTTAGTGTGACACTAGCCTCATTCTAATGTTAGTCACACCAGGGACAAGTATTCTAACTAAATAAATCCTTCAAGTATGAAAAAAAGAGCCTTATATGAAAAATTCTTAGGAGTGGTTTACAATATTGACTCAGTATTTTGGTGCACTAAGTATTTTGGTTCTATTCGTTTTCAAGGAAACAATGCCACCTCATCCTCATAGACTTAAGCAAAGAATATGGGTATTTCTACCATTCTAACCTTCATGAAGTTATCCCCATTTTTCCTAGAATTTCCAGATGGAAGGCATATTGATAACCAATTGCATAGATGGTTGGAAACCCCAAAGGTTATCAATGAGATTTAATCTTAAGACCTTTGTGGACTTAGTGCAAGAGAATTTATTAATAGAGTTAACCCTTGGAGCCATGGTTTCATTGTATGATGTAGCACATTGTTTGATCCTTATATGCTTAAACATATAGGGGTTAATTCCTTACTACACATAATAACTACGGCATAATTCCTAAATCTTCATTCATTATAGAGTAAGTCAAATCCATCTTCTTAGGAATCATATAACTAAATGAAGGATTCATTATTCATAATTTATGACTAACTTTTTCTTACAAGATTATATGAATCCTACCCAAAAGTTACTTTATGCATTCTTAATTTTTCACACAATCATCTAGTTATATGTATTACACAATGACTTCGCAATTTGACCAACTACATTCCTTTATCCTTTTAATAGTATTGTTTCCATACAATATGGAATATATACTAATCCTTGCCATAATGATTTTTCCAAGAACCTCCCAAAATGATGGTTCTTATATGACCTTGAGGATCCATCTTAGCAAAATGACTACCTCTAACATAATGTTAGACAATGTATGGATGAACCTTATGCACAATGGTCCCAAACTTCTCATTCTTGAAAGACTAGATGATTCTTACAAAGCAATTCAATCAAGTAGACTCTAAATATGCTACTATCACATGCTTCTATCTATGATACCATACTTAATCAAGATTCATATAGAAAACACAATGATGCATGCTTACTCTAATGAATTTGTTAGCATCAATTCCTTCAAGGTCCTTATTCTTCCCTCCTTTTATCATGCTCATCATTAATAAGCATAAGAACTGCTTTGCTTAGTCATCCTTCTCATTTTTCTTCCTTCATTATGTACCTGCAATATTCACTGACAAGCACAACCAAGCAAAATATACAAATACAAGAGCATAATGATGATCTAGGGTTTCCATGGTTATCTTAGAGGGTATACTCTTGGGTTCTTAGACACAAACCATAAATTCCTTGATATTTCAATTAGAAACACCAGCCTTAGGGTTTTGATGTCATATCCTATATATCATTCAATTCCACCCTCGCTAAGGTTTACCATATACCCTAGATTATATGAAAACCCTAGAAGTGAAGAACTAAGGTTTCTATGAGGGAAAAAACATATTAGGGTTAGGTTTTCTAATCCAAGTTTTATCTAGGTTTTACAATCCCTAGACACCTAGAAATCTTTGACAAAGTGAAGTCTAAAAACCTTAGAACCCTAATGCATTCCATGTCATTACATTATGCAGACCCCTTATTTAACATAAGCTAGATAAGTATAAAAGCAATTATACATACCTCATTATAGCCTCAAATTATCATTTCTTGCAAAGAATTGGTCTCTAGATGACTTCATTTGCTTCCCAAGGACAAAATTTTGATCTCATAGATGTAGTAGTACTTGTATTTTTGAGGCATATTTTAGATGTTGCTACAAATCTTCAAGCTACACTTTTGTTACAACCCCTTGCTTCAAACAAGATTTGTATGGGATACAACAATTGTTTCTTACTTCGATGCCATTGATGATAGATTTATGCTATCATTATGCAACTTCGGCCCTTCTAGTTAGGGCTTACTATAGTCACTATAAATGCCTCTTCAATCTGCGGTCTTGTATCTTCTACAATTTTCCTTACTTTGTTGGACTATACGGCTACTACTAGCCTTGGATTCCATAAGAAATGAGGTTATAGGTCTCAACCTATCTTATCAAAACCTCATTTCCTTTTATTAAGTTTTATAGATCTCGGTATTTCTGAATGTTGTATGGTAACTTTGACCTTTTGGATAGGTTTTCGATAACCACTTAAAAGACCTCATAAACAGGCTTAAAACACCTTCCAAAAAATTGTGGTCCTCTTCTTTCTTCAAGGAGACTTCTTCGTTGGATTAAAGGTTGCTTCTAGGACAAGTCTCGACTTTCCTTTGGGCCTCATCTTTCCTTGCAGTGTCCTCAGCCTATTATAGGCCTATTAACTTGCTTCTCAAATCTCCTGAAATGATGAAGTCACTGCCTGAGGTGAATGTTTTTAACCTCTTCAAAACCCTTAGTACAATATTGAATAGAACTTTGATAAAATTTCAGAGGTTTTCCCTATTAGAAGGATGACCTTCTCGTGATAGAGGTCTATCATTTCTTCCTTTAAGATATATGCAGATAGTCCCTTTTTTTCCTTTTTGGAGTAATGCAAAACTCTTCTAGTGATCTTCCAAATGCCTATACTCTTGCCCTTATCTCTAATACCATGTTAAAAATCAATTAGGGCAACATCTTATTTTTAATTTTCCTTTCTTGACATTCATAATTTTGTGACATTATGTTCTTATCATCAAATAAATGCAAAAATGAAGATCATATCCATACAAAAAAATGAACACAAGATATAAGCTCCAAGGGGAAAACCCCTCCAAGGGGAAAACCCATAAACAACTTATCTTCTTATAGAATCAATTCAAAGGAGACTTCCAAGAGAAAAACCTAGACCAAGCCCATCACCAAGAACCAAGTCAACCAGCCAATCTTTCATCTTCAATGCAAGACTAAGTCTCCAATGGCAGTGAAATGAGATTTCTTCAATTTGAGGCTCTTTTAGCCTTTCGTGCTCACCAAGGCAACCTGCAACACCTCTTGCAATTTCAGACTTGAGGAAAACCTAGGGCATTTGCACGTGTGAACAATAGAAGACAAATTACAGACTTCTGAAATCTTGATGTGTTTCTCAATAGGTAAAAGATCCATGTTTATATAGCCTTTCCAAGAGGCTCTATTAGCCCTCTCCAGGCCAACTTTTTCTTGGTTGGTTGACTTGGCCTTGGGTGTTGGACATTGGATAAACCAACATTCCCTGTGTGTTTCACAACATGGACTAACCACCTCTTATGGATTCTTATCTATGGCGATGCGATCGTTGACTGACACCTGCGAGTTTTGGTCTAATGACAACCTTGATTCCCAACAAGTGGAATCTAATCATGGGTCACAAGTTCGATACACCCTCAGCTCGCGTTGGGGGGGATATTGTTGGACATTGGATAAACCAACACTCCCCGTGTGTTTTGTGACATGGACTAACCGCATCTCGTGGATCCTTATCTCTGGCGATGTGGTCGTTGACTAACACCTGTGGTTTTTGGTCTAACGACAATCTTGATTCTCAACATTGGGAGCCTTCTAAACATTTCTAAATTAAAAATATTTTTTCTTTCCTTGATACAAATGCTCGAAAGGGTCTTTTATAATATGACAAGGGCTCTTAACTCATGACAAACCCTAGCAGCATTCAATGGATGCTTGACCTAATGACAAAGTGACTTGAGCATGGAACCCATGCTTTACAAAAATCATTTTATTTCTTCTTTTGATAGGTACATAGGAATTACATCATGACATGACTCAAATGAAAATTATGAAGACCGAAACTAGTTACATTTTTCAACATATTGAAGTATGTGGGTATTATTTTGTAGTGGAAGATTAAATGCTATCAGATTATGTTGAGTTCTAAATTTATTGAGTGAGTTCATAAGTTAGAATGAATAGGTTCTCAAGCTTTCAAGTTTTTAAATATTACTTGAATATTTTAAACACGGAGAACTTCCTTGTAAGTAACTTGTACTATTATAATGTTCTTGTGGTTTCACTAAGACGTTTCTCAACATACCTTATGACACTCGCTAACAGTCTCTCATTTGATGGAGTGTTATAGGATGTTCAACCAAATAGGTATTTGTCATATCTATCTTTGTTGAGTGACATAACTTCAGGTAGGATAGAAGAAACTGACCAAACATATGGTACGTCATCTAATAGGCGAAGATCAACTAGAGGTGAAAACATTAGAAGAAAATTCCATAAATGCATGGACTTTTTTCTTGCTAAAGGAGGTTATTTCTTATGATAATGAGAGCATAGATGACATTGAGGTGCCCTTGAGGTACAAACATCTAGTGAAATGATGGGTACCCAAGGATCTTCCTAAAATAAACATTGATTTTTCTATCAATGAAAGGATATACCACATTGCCCCATCGTCATTACATGGTTTGGGGCTATTTTCCATGGATGACGTAAAGGTATGTTACGATGGATTAACTGAATTGATGGAGTATGTCAAACCCTGTTATGTCTACAATGATTGGGTACGACTAGTCCAATATACCAAAAGTATGCAAAGATATGGTGTGGTCACAAATTATATACAACTAAAAGACAATGACCAAAATAAAGGTGCAACTATGCATATTGATAGAAGGCCAAAAGCAGCAGGGATTAATATTGCAGGGTTTATAAATAGGCACCACAAATAAGAAACCCAATTCCATATTCGATGGGCCTGTTAGCTACCTATACCAATAGGTTTCATTTTTCATGATTGGCATGGGAAGTGCCAATATGATCTACTTTGGTGATGCAAAGATCTCATATTCTGATGGAAGACACACATTTACATTTGGTTGATGCTGCCCTACTTCTTAATGGGTGATCCAACAGCCTAAGCTGGGTCAGGCCATGTTTCAATTTTTGTTATAGATTAGAGAAACAAGTCTGTCCAAATAGTTCAATCTTGGCAGACAAACTAGTTAGGTAGAGAAAGAAGGTTCCCAACTGTTTAATCTGGGGCCTTGGAAGCAATAAGGTTAGCCTTAGATAGAAAATCAAAAGAAAAGCCAAAGGAAAAGAACAGGCACCTAAGGGTTTGCAAGTCCAAGTGCACCCTCCTTGAAGTAACAAAAAATGCTAGGAAATAGGCAGGGTAGGCAGTGGAAGGTTGCAGAAAGCTAAATCCAAGGACACCACTTGGAGTAAGTCAAAGTGGCCATCAGCAGAAAAGGCAAGAGCAGTGGCCTAAGTGGCAAAGTGCTAAATCATTACTAACTTCCCTCATTCCCCTCAAAGTTTCTTACTAACCTCCCATGAGCACTGCAGGGTCTGCCTGATCAGTCCTCCTTATACTCTTCATTTGTACAAATTTTATGTCATAAATGACTTCTTTCTTTATAAAGAAGCCACATTTCTTGTGTAAAAAATCTTTTCATTTTGATCTACTTCCTAACTAAGTTTGAGTCCCAAAAAGCTTAGTAAACACCATATCCCATTCTCATTCCCCCCCAGTACTAACTACTGACTGTATCTACACTAAATCCCTTATGTTTCCCTTTCCCCTACTATTATAACACCATGGTGTATAAACCCCTAAACATGTATAATATTCCCCCTTTTTAGCACTATAGCTAAATAAGTTTGTCTAAGGGAGACATTAGTCCACCAGGGACTATGGTCAACCCGGCCTTGGGATTACTCTAACCTTTGGTCAGAGTAATAACCTGTATTAAGCCCTCACTTCCCCTCTTTTCAAAAATTTCACAAAAACCCCTTTCCCTCTGCTTAAACCCACTTTTAATCCTCTTTTCCCCCCACAGATTAACTCATGCCCCGAAAAAACCCACAAAAACCCCAAAACCTATAGTCCCGCGCCACAAATATTAAATTGAATATTTTAATAGTCGGGCGGGACCCAACCCAAACTGTGCGATTGATCAACAGTGCCTACCAACCGTCGATCGTCCGCTGCCCCCGATCCAACAGTGGGCGGTCGTTTATAGATCCTGACCCGTCGCCCTTTAACCTCCGGGGAGATGGCGGTATTGGGGGCCATACCCAGGACGCGTGGCAAGCGGCGGGGTTGTTCAGAGCCCCCCTCCCCGATACCGCCTTTGCCCAAAGGTGGTGCGGGGAGACCGCTTACCACCCTCCCCAAAACCGCCCCTCCACTGTCGCGTCGGCCCCCACGTCATCATGACGTAATGCCACTCCCCGCGCCCCCGTGCCCCGTGGCCCTCCACGTAGTCCTGCCACCGCCTCCGCCCACCACCGTGTCCAGCCACGCTGGCCTCCAGCTCAGCGTCCACGTCACCCTCCGTACCTCGGGCCCGCCATGACGTCATACTGACGTCACTGGCAGAAAAAGCGCCAATGACCCTTTTTGTCCAAATTTGTCATTAAAACACCCAAACTAGCCGTTTATCGTCATTTTCACGCGAAAAGGACGCATCCACTGTTAACCTGTTCACCGCGAAATTGCTTCCGAACCATCAAATTCAAAGTTGCGGCTGCCATAACTTGTCAATCCAGCTGCAGTGAGCTCCCCCTGCTCGGCCCGAAGGTGTTCAGTGCTATTTTTCAGGTATTCACCGCAAGTTCCTTGTTTCGCCCCTATGCATGCCATTTCTATGTGAATTCTCCAATAAGCATCGGTCAAATCCTAAATTGCACACTGTCTACTGCTTAATTTGCAATTAAATCAACCCACATTGCCCCAACTCCATGAATTTGATATTCAAACGATAATTCACGGCTTGAAAATCACAAATTTAGCCCCGAGTTGCCCGGCATTGTTCCCTTTTGCCGGGTGGAGGCCCAAGTCTGCATGTCACCAAATTGAAGCCCGCACACCCTCTGCAATCATCCTCATCAATTCACAATCCCTGTGAACTTACCAAGAAACAGCAGAGACAAGTCTGCCAAGCCTGCTTATTCCACTTTGAAGAAAATTTCAAGCATTATCTACAATAAGCATGTCACTTTGAGGAACCTTGCAAACCATTGCACTTACCTTGTTCCATTCACAAATTGCATAATGGCTGCTCCTGCACCCACAGCTCTCACTGTTGCGCCCATCAATCCACCAAATAAAGACCTGGAGTCCTTGCCTCTTGCTGACAGGGACTACCTCATCCAAGACTTTGTAGGTAACAGGGACCATTTGCAAACCTTCAGGCAACTGAGAGATGACTACCTGAATGGCAAGGATACATATGGGATATGGGAATCAAACCTGCCACACTACTGTCTCCCCTATGTCAACATTTTTCCAGAGGTTATCCGCCTATGTGCTGAAATTATGATGTACAGCACAGAGCTATTAAGTCTCCGTCTGGGAGCATCCTCTTTCACATTAATCCTGAATCCATCAATAAGATGCTCAACTTTGATCAAACTGAGTTGTTGTTCCCTTTTTCCATGAATTATCTGCTGGACACTGGTGCCAAGATGACCAGTGAGGATATTTAGAAAATCACCAAGACATTTATGAGGCCTGAATGCCAGCCCACAGGGCCACCTCCCTACTTGGATGTCTATTTTACTGAGGTAGGCAGACTTTTGTTGGACATGATTGCTTATGTGTTGGGATACAGAACCAGTGAGCATGTGGATGAAACAATGCTGGTATTGTTAGCTGCTTACAGCCCAGGCCAACCCCCTGCCCGCAAATATAACTTTGCCAAGTTCATAGCTAACAAGATTCATGATCAGTTGTGCAAAATAGACAGACAAGGTGTCTTCAAGTATTCATCTTATATCTATCACCTTTTCATGTACTATCAGTCCGAGGTTTTTCCATGCTACATCAAAAAGCTGGACTCTAAAGGGGAAAGAAGATCTGTTATCTTCTGGACATCTGTCTTTCACGAAGTCCAAAATTCACCCTATTCCTATTGTGAATTTATTGATCAATTTGTATACCCTGTCCCTTGCTTATTGATGAGGTCCCCTCCTCCTAGAATATCATTTGAAATACAGAATGTCCTGCAGCTCTCCAAGAATTACAAAATAGGTGATTGGTACCTATATGAGGATCATACAGTCATCAGAGTCTATGGCTGTGAGCTCTGTCCATATAGGCTCCCAAAATATGTGCCTATGAGGATATTTTCCTTGGAGTATTATAGGCAGTTAATTCACTCTGACCTCACTCACTTTCACAGCTCCAAAAAGAAAGCCCATCTCAAGTTCAAGCACCACTTGGGCCCCTTCATCATGAATAAAAAAGAAGGATGGGAAGATGTTGACCTAATCCTCAAAGACAAATACAAGCTATCACATAGTTTCTGGTGGGTCCCTTACGACCCTGAAGGCTTCATTACTGCTAGAAGAATCAAGTACAGGCTACTAGGTTATAAGCATTGCAAATATCCACACATTGAAAAATATGCCAACCAGCAAGAATGGCAGCAGGATACTTTAATTGAAAAATTAACTGAAGAAGAGATAATGCAAAATAATGTCAAGGAATTGGAAAAGACTCTTGACCTAGATTATGTACAACAGGTACCCTTCAAACGACCGCACTCAGCAGGAGAAGGGACCTCGGCCACAACAACTGCACCAGCCACACAGGCACCTTCTACAGCAGCACCAGGTACAGACAAAGGGAAAGGAATAATGGGTGCTGAAGAAGAAACCGTGAAAGAAAAGCCTGCCCCTTCATGTCTGCAGCAACCAGAGTAGCAACAAGGGCAGCAACAAGAGCAGACTCCCCCTCCACAAACTGAGCCACCAACAGCTTCAATTTTGCAGACCCCAGCACAAGAGGAGAGGGGTATGAAAAGAGACAGAGAAGAGTCCACTCCTTCTAGTGGATCCTCCCAACAACCGGGAACCAAAAGGCAAAGGGTTGACTCCCCAGAGGTAGAAGACATCACTGAAGAAGTCCTTGACAGTTCAAGGAAAGACAGGGAGGGCAGCCAACATACAGGTACAAGCTCCTTTCAGCAGGAGCAAGGATTACAACTTGGTTTGGAGGTGTCCTCCTCCTCTCAGCAGAGCAAGAAGCCCAAAAGCACTAAGGCTTATTTCAAGCAAATAAAGGCACATAATGACTTGCTGAGGGTGGAAGTATATAAACAATTTTTAAATGCAACACCAGCCCAGAAAGAAAGGCTAATGTCTATATATGACATTCAAGAGGAGAAAATGATCCTCAGTCATTTCAAACCTACAGTGCCCCATCCAAAATCAGCTGCAGATTATGTGAAGACAAGGGTGGAGGTCATGGCCAAGGACATCCATCCCATGGACCAAATCGAACTCCACAAGCAAACTGGAGAGATGGTTTATGCAACCTTGGTGGACAGGGCAACCATGGCCCATGAATTAAAAGAGTCACTGAAAAATACCAACATTCAGTTGGATTTTAAAAGAATGTCCTCCCTAGCCAAAGACAACAGAATAAAATCACTTGAGGACATCATTATCGACCTAGGACATGATCCTAAGGATCCAAAGGGTGTAAGGGCCCTTATGAAGAAAAAGGAGGATGAGCTCAATGCATTAAAGAAGAGGTTGAGACTGCTGCCCACAGAGCACCCTCAAACAGCAGAATTACAGCAGGCAAAACAGGCCGATGAGCAGCTTGACCTTATAATGAAGCTCAACCAGAAAGTCATCGATTTAGAGAAGGAGCTTGAAGGAGCATTACAAGATAAGCAGGGGGAATCCACATCCCAAGCTCCTCCAACTACTTCAACCACTGCAACAACTACAGAGGCAGCAGTGGCTCCCACCACAGAAGCAGCAGCAACAACAATAGCTCCAGATTCCAGCACAAGCGTGGAAGAATTGACTAAGGCCGTTAAAGAAATGGAGCTCCAGGCAAATGAAATAAAACAGGCCAAGGAAAAATTGGCAGAATTATATGCCAAATATGATAAATCAAAAATGACTGTGGCAGAACAAGGCAGAGAAATAAAGGCCCTAAAAGAAAAGATAAAGGCCTTGGAGAAGGAGCTGAATCTGGAAAGCACCATGGCTGAAATAAAAAGAATTCTATGGGCCAAAATTAACCAATCCATCACTAAACAATGGAAGTCAATTAAAACTATACATGAACAAATGGATTTAATTGGCCAAGCACAGACAAAGATTCAGAGGGCCAAAACAGTGCTGGGAAACAGACCTGACCAGGCCAATAGAATGATAGACTTTTTGAACAGACAAGAAAAGGAGGAGCTGGCAGCCATTGGCATAGTCAACAGAACAGAGGCTGTCCTCACAGCTAAGAAGGTACTCACTCTCAGGAATTATGTACAAACTGTGGAGAGGAAGTGCTATGAAATACAGGCTGAGGTGGATGAGTACCAACTCAAAATGGCAGCACTGCAAGCAAAAGGACTGCCCAGCCTACTAAGCGGTGCTGGAAGACTGATCTCCAGAGAGCAATATACCAACAGAATGGAAACTTATATTGAAAATCAAATCACTGCATCTGGCAGTACTTCTGAGGAAACAGGGCCTCCAACAGGACAGATCCTATACAATAAATTTGAAGGCCTATTTTTTATTGAAAATGAGGTAAAGCACCTTTTTGAAATTCCTCCAAATTTTTACAGATATACAGAGGCCGATGAAAGTTTAGTAAAAATTCGAAGACATCAGTTGCCCAAGGAGGATTGGTGGCAGGCAATGCTTCAAATTTTGCCACGATAGCCTTAGTTGCTCGGTCATTGCCAGCTCCAAGTCACTAGAAGACAAACAGCAAAATAAAGTCAGCATTTAAGGCAGCTGAAAGGTGACTCAACACATGGACAACGACAGCTAGCCGAAAGGATAAGAAAATGCGCAAATTTTGGACAGCGTATCCTCAGCCGACTCCAACAGCCACCAAGTCAAAAGTTTCTGACTATTTTGGACAGCTAAAGCACTGAAGAGTTATTACAACATTAACTTTCTCAGCTACAAAGCTCCAAGAGTTGGCATAACATTAATGAGACATTAAGTCATTTCCTTGATATTTTTCTCATGTAAATTTTGTATATATACCCCCCTTAGCAACGCAATAGGGGTTGGTGATTTTCACTCTGAGGCAAATGTATTGTATACTTTTATATTATCTAATACAAAGGGCTGGACCAGCTCAGTGATTTCCTGCAAATTTGATGTCTTGCTGATGACATGCGTGCTGTTACAAAATTCTTGTGCTGTCTGATGGAATAATAAGTTTTTCTCAATCTCTGTTTTGTCTTCTTATGTTATTAAATCATGCTCATTTTTCACTGATCTAGCAATAGAGAAAAGGGATAGTGCAGGATATGTTTGGTTACACCTTTTGCTCAATCTTTTATTGTTGTAAATGTTTTCTTCAGAATTAACTATGGACATGAATTCTTAATTGCTCATGTTTTTTCATTAATTCTATAAATATGAATGTTATCTAGAAATTCTACACTGCTTCTAAATGATATCCTCACTTTTTCTGCATATCAGTTTATTGGAAGATTCTTAATTGCCTTTTATAAACTTGATACATCACACTTAATCACAATTTCAAAGCGTTGTTTCTCAGACACTTATCTAGCTCTGCAGCATCACTACTGTATCAACAAAGCACATCAAATAACTAAAGGACCACTGACTCCATGCCCAATGGCCTAGAACACTCTAGTGAGCACATATATATCTTGACTGAAATCATCATCCAACAAAGTCCAAAAACAAACCTTGAGAATCATAGCTAGCTTAAAAATACTACACAAACAAAGCTAAAACATAAAGAGAGAGCCCTCTCTGGTCATAGGTAGGCTAGAACCTGTGACCCAAAGATTGGTTAGTGGTTACCTCGGCCGTATTCCCTTGGGAGTAAAAGGGAACAACCTAAGAGTTAACATAATTGGCGACTCCACTGGTGAACTGGATAAACTTTGCAATCTTCTATCTGATGCTTAATGCTGTAGATAAAGCCTGGGTGACAGCCAGATAGCCTTAGAAACTGCCTCTGCTTTGCATTTGTAGGAGTATATAAAAGTTGCCTCAGTTAATCTTTATTCAGTATTAATTTTCATATAGTTGTGCTATAACTGACCAACCCCTATCAAAAGATCACTACCTCCTTAAAAACATACTCAAAAAACAAGTTCAGAAGCTGGCTCCCAAGAAGAATCTGTGATATACAAGGTCAAATCCTGACCCCAATCCACCAACTGTTTTTGAAAATCCTAATACAATCCCTAAAATCATTAGGAAGCAGCAAGGACAGGAAACTCTTGTTGACTTGAGTCCTGAGACAGCTTACCCAGACCCTGTTCCAACTCCAATCAAGGTTCTATTTCGGTCTACCCCTGATTCCCCCAGTTCACCATCCACATCTCAAAGCCCTCCTTTCACACCTCCATCCACTGCACATATTCCCTTGACCAACACTCTAGTTTCTACCGTTCCCATTACCCCTGTTGTACCAGTCGTTCATGTTATCCCAGTTATCCCTGTCAATCCTATAAATCCTACAAATATGGCTAATAGATATGCACCCCTGCAGTTGCCTGCTAATGCTGCAGCTCTACCTCAGGACTACCAATCCAAGATCTCATATTTTGACTCCACTGGCCCTTTTACAACAATTCATCATGCCAAGAGGATGCAAGACCATTTTGAGAACTATGAAATAGATGATGACAGTGTGAGAATGAGAATCTTTGTTCAGAGCCTGACGGGGGATGTAAGAACTTGGTTTAGATCACTGGCTGTAAATACCATCACAACTCCTGATGAGCTTTATCGAGCCTTTACTAACAGATGGGAGAAAAAGAAAGATCCCTTGCACATACTTGGTGAATATGATACAATCAAACGAGGTCCTCAAGAGACCGTTTTGGAGTATTGTGCAAGATTCAACAATGTATATAACGCAATACCACAGAATTTAAGACCTCCTCCCGATTTAGCCTTGTACAAATTTCCTGATGATTTTGAACCTGATATGGCATATCAGTTGAAGGGAAGAGCCCCTGAAACCCTTGAAGATGCCCAAAAGGTTTCTGTCACAGTAGAGGCTAACCTGATTGCCAAAAGAAACAGGGCAAGATTGGAAAAGAGAACCACCTTCAAAGAAGAACCCTCAGCCTTTGATCAAAAACTGGATGCAATACTCACTGGTATGAAGAGATTGGGTGATAGAGTAGAATCAGTTGAGAGAAAGTCATCATGGGAAGCACCACAAAATAACCCTATCAGGAATCCCAATTTTAGGAGAAATCAAAACCCAAATGTTGGCAAGGCCGGTTCTGATCCAGACATAAGACCTCCATTCCAGGAAAACTATACTGAGGCATCCACTTCGAATGAGAAAACAGATGACACCCACATTAACCTGATGGGCCTGAATGATGAGCAGCAAGTTTTTCTGAGTCAATATGATCATAAGGATGATGACATTCAGCAATTCCAAACCAGGTCAGGTGAGTCATTTGACTTTAAACAAGGCTATGACACAGCTGTTTATGAAGTTCATAAGCAATACAAGCTAAGAAGCAGAACTATAAATGTAACACAGCCTGAAAAAACAAAGGATAGCCAGCAGCCCAAAAGAGCCATAGTCACAGAGCCAAATGACACAACTGATTCAGTTACAAATGAAGTAACCATTCAAGAAGTCACTGAACCATTGCCCTCAAAACAACAGCCTATGGCTACATCACCCTTGCAGCCTAATCCAAGTAACACTCCTCAAGAGATGAGTAAGAAGGACAAGCCTCAAGATCAAGATAAGAATCAAGAAGAAAACCTAGTGAACAAGGAAAAGGTTGTCACCCACAACACCAAGATCCAATCTGAAAGACCCTTTGACTTAGAAGCTGAAATTGGCAAATTAAAGGTAGCTATTCCTCTTTCAGAACTAGCCAAGAATGACATTTATAAACAACAAATCAAGAATTCCCTACAACTTACTCGTAATAAAGATAATGTCAATGTGTTGGATGACACCCAGAATTGCTTTTCGGTCCAGAGGTTGATGGAAAGACAACAGTTACAGGGATCTTACCTTTCTATGTCAGCCTGCATGTTCATGATAAGATACTACACAATGCAATGTTGACTCAGGTGCCTCTCACAACCTGATGCCTAAATCAGTCATGGAGAGATTGAATCTAGATATTGCAAGACCATATAAGGACCTATTCTCATTTGACTCCAGCCAAGTTAAGTGTTTAGGCTTAATAAAAGACTTATGTGTGTCCCTTGTTCAGTACCCAAATAAAACAATTCTAATGGATGTTGTAGTTGCTGATATCCCACCCAAATATGGGATGCTGTTATCAAGATCATAGGGGGCTAAACTCCAAGGTTCCCTACAATTAGACATGTCATATGCCACCATCTCAGTCTTTGGTCAACCCAAGAGGTTATATAGAGAGTCACTTATGAAATACATGGTCAACAGTGAAGAAAAACCTCAAAACTTTCCCATATATGCTGTCCATTCTGACATAGACTCCTATATTCTCTTCAATGATAAAACGGGTCCCACAAATGATGAAGAAAACCAGACACTCAGACAAGATCAGCATATAAATGAAGAAACTGCTGTTCAAGAAATAATGATTTAGAAATCAATTAACAAAACTATTCAAGAAAGAAAACCAAATGTAAGCCAAGATCTCAAGTTGTTGATGCTAACTCCCATAACAGTTGACAACGCTTCCCTTAACCAAGAAGTCCTCTGGTTTCTTGAATTCGATGGGTCAGTCAACAAATTAGGGGCAGGAGCAGGGGTTTGGATACATAATAAACAAAACAGTCATGCAGAAGGCCGAGCCTATAGGTTAAACTTCAGGTGCACCAACAATATGGCAGAATATGAAGCTCTCTTACTAGGCCTCAAGCTAGTAAAATCCTTACAAGCCATAAAATTTTCAATCCTAGGAGACTCAGACCTAGTTATCCAACAAGTAAAGGGTAATTTTGTCACCAATGACAAAAGACTGAGATCTTATAGATCTGTTGCTGCTGAACTACTAAAGTCCTTCACTGAATTTCAAATTACCAAAATTCCTAGAACCCATAGCCTGCATGCTCATAGTTTGGCTACATTTGCAAGCACTTGTAAACTTCCTTTTGAACCCCAGCATTGTTTTACAGCCGAGGTAAAACACAGACCTTCTATCCCAAACAATGTCAAGGACTGGCAAGTGTTTGAGGATGATACCCACATAAATCAATTTTTGACTTTGCAGCAAGAATTTTCAGGGCTAAACATTGATATGGAGGTTGCAAGTGATTCACAAACACCAGGTGAACAACACCAAACAAGTATAAGTATTTCACCCAAAAACAGCAAACCAAATGTTACATCCAACCATTTTTAACAAAGAAAACCTACAAGAACTTAAACAAATCAGTTGTGAGGTGATAGCTGACAATGAAGTTAAAATTATACAACTGAAAGACAATTTCCTCCCAAAAGACCTCACTCCCTTGGAAGACATTTTTGACTCAAATGATATTCTCAAGAAGCCAAAATTGCAGCCCCTCAATACTACCATAGAAGAGTATAACATTGGAACTGTCGAACAACCCAAGATAATTAAATTGTCTGCATCTTTACCACCTGATCAGAAGCCTAAATACATTGAACTCTTTAAAGAATTCCAAGATGTCTTTGCATGGAGTTATGAGGATTTAAAATCCTATGACACCTCTGTTATTCAACACACTATCCCTCTCAAGCCAAATCAAAAACCCTTTAAGAAAAAATTGAGGAGAATCAATCCTATGCTTCTCCCAGCAATGGAGCAAGAGGTACAAAAAATGTTTAAGGCTGGCATCATAGCACCAATCATATTTTCTGATTGTGTTTCAAATTTGGTTCCTACCAGAAAGAAAACTGGTGAAATAAGGCTTTGTGTTGATCTAAGGAACTTGAATCAAGTGTCCTTGAAAGATAATTACCCCTTACCCAAGATGGATCACATCTTGCAAAGAGTAGTGGGGGCCTCAAGAATTTCTTTACTTGGTGGGTTCTCAGGTTTCAACCAGATCCTAGTTCACCCTGATGATCAGGACAAAACAACATTTACAACCCCATGGGGAACCTTCAAATATGTCAAAATGCCTTTTGGATTGAAAAATGCAAGGGCCACATTTCAAAGAGCAATGGATATTGCTTTTGCTAAAGAGATTCATGACTTCCTTGTCATTTATTTAGATGATCTCACACCTTTCTCAAAATCTGACCAAGAACATTTGAAACATCTAAGGCAAATATTCATAACTTGTAGGAAATATGGAATTTCCTTAAATCCCAAGAAATCCCTGTTTGGTTTAGAAGAAGGTAAGCTGTTAGGTCACATCATTTCAAAGGATGGCATTAGAATTGACCCAGATAGGATACAGGCTATCTTACAAATGCCTCACCCTAGAAACATCAAAGAATTACAAGCCTTCTTGGGAAAGATTAACTTTTTAAGGAGGTTTATCCCAAACTTAGCAGAATTGATCAGATTACTGAATAACATGCTAAAGAAGGATTCAAAAGTGAAATGGACGGTAGAAGCAAATCAAGCTTTTGAAGGTATAAAATTGGCCCTTACCCAAGCTCCAGTCTTAACAAATCCTCAATTTGATAGAGAATTCATCATTTTCTCTTTTGCCTCCCAGCATACCATTGTTGTTGTCTTATTACAGAAAGATGACCAAGGAAATGAGAAACCCATTGCTTTCTTTAGTAGAGCTCTTAGAGATGCACCTCTGAAATATCAAATCATGGAGAAGCAAGCTTATGCTTTGGTCAAAGCCATCAAAGATTTTAGGATTTACATCCTATACTCCCATGTTATAGCTTATGTACCAAGTCCCATTGTGAAAGACATACTTACTCAAGAGAATTTAGAGGGCAGGAGAGGAAAATGGATTGCCAACATCTTGGAATTTGATATTGAAATAAAACCTACAAAACTGATAAAAGGGCAAGGTTTGGCCAAACTAATGACAGAAGCAAACTTTAAAGCCTTAGACATTAACCAACTGGACAGTGAACCGGAGCTGGCGACTCCAAAGATCAACGTAGCCTTTGAACAATCCCCTTGGTATTCTGATATATGTTATGTGTTACAAAACCTGTGTGCTCCCCCAGGATTGTCCAGAACTAAATGTAGGTTCCTAAAAATGAAAGCTTCAAAATTTTGTGTCATGGGTGGAAATTTGCTTTGGAAAAACCATGAGGGTATATTGTTAAACTGCTTAATTGAGAGTGAGACTAACAAAATCATGGAAGAATTTCATGCAGGTGATTGTGGTGGACACTTGTATTGGAAGTCCACTATGGATAAAATACTGAGGGCTGGTTACTATTGGCCCACCTTGTTCTCTGATGTTAAAAATTTTTCTACCTCATGCCACAAATGTCAAATATTTGAGGGAAAGAGAAAGTTACTGCCACTCCCTTTGAGGCCTATTGCAACAGAGAGACCGTTTCAGCAGTGGGGCTTGGATTTCATTGGGGAAATTCATCCCTCATCTTCATGCCAACATAGATGGATCCTCACAGCCACAGACTACTTCACCAAATGGATTGAAGCCATCCCATGTAGACAGGCAAATGATTCAACAATCATTCAGTTTTTGGAGAACAACATATTGTCTAGATTTGGCTGCCCCAACAAGATAATAACAGACAATGCTGCTGCTTTTAGATCCAAGAAGATGGTGAACTTCTGCCACAAATTTCATATTACTTTGGGCCATTCCACTGCATACTACCCTCAACGGAATGGCCTAGCTGAATCATCAAATAAAAGCCTTGTGAACATCATAAAGAAGGTGTTGGAAGAAAATAAGAAGAATTGGCATAAGAAGCTTGTGAATGCCTTATGGGCAGATAGACTAACAACCAAGAGGTCCATTGGGGTTAGCCCATATGAGTTAGTTTATGGATTAGAAGCCAAATTTCCTTCATCACTGGGGTATCTGTCATGAAGTTACTCCAAGAAAGTCAAGCTGAGCCAAATGACATGCAGAGAAGGATCAATCAGATAATATGTCTGCAACAAACCAGAGATCCAGTGTATAGCAGAGTTCAAATCCTACAAGTAAAGCTGAAGAAAGCCTTTGACAGAAGAACTAAGGCTGAAGATTTCTTCATAGGGGACAAAGTGCTTAAGTGGGATTCAAGAAGAGAAGACAAGGGTAAGCATGGCAAATTTGACTCCCTTTGGAGAGGGCCTTTTGTCATACAAGCACTACAGGGAAATAACACTTATTTTTTGGAAAATTTGGATGGCACTGACTTAGGTGAAGGTCCTGTAAACGGCAGGATGTTGAGGCACTATTTCGACTAATTTCCATGTACATAACAGGGTTTCCCCTTCTGTACATAATCAGCTGTATATATTTTCTTTCAGCATACAAATAGTTCAGTTTGAGAAGTTACTATAAATAAGCAGAAAGGGGCTTTACATGCCAGAAATTCCACAGAGGTAATAGCCGCTAGTTTTGAAGTACAAAGAGAGAATTTTCAAATTTTGGTAAGAACAGATCAAGGGCCAAGGCATTCTGACCTGTTGTTCTTGGTCTTTCAAGAAGAAAAACCATCCCCAAGTGGAGCCACTGTTAGCTACCTATACCAATAGGTTTCATTTTTCATGATTGGCATGGGAAGTGCCAATATGATCTACTTTGGTGATGCAAAGATCTCATATTCTGATGGAAGACACACATTTACATTTGGTTGATGCTGCCCTACTTCTTAATGGGTGATCCAACAGCCTAAGCTGGGTCAGGCCATGTTTCAATTTTTGTTATAGATTAGAGAAACAAGTCTGTCCAAACAGTTCAATCTTGGCATACAAACTAGTTAGGTAGAGAAAGAAGGTTCCCAACTGTTTAATTTGGGGCCTTGGAAGCAATAAGGTTAGCCTTAGATAGAAAATCAAAAGAAAATCCAAAGGAAAAGAACAGGCACCTAAGGGTTTGCAAGTCCAAGTGCACCCTCCTTGAAGTTACAAAAAATGCTAGGAAATAGGCAGGGTAGGCAGTGGAAGGTTGCAGAAAGCTAAATCCAAGGACACCACTTGGAGTAAGTCGAAGTGGCCATCAGCAGAAAAGGCAAGAGCAATGGCCTAAGTGGCAAAGTGCTAAATCATTACTAACTTCCCTCATTCCCCTCAAAGTTTCTTACTAACCTCCCATGAGCACTGCAGGGTCTGCCTGATCAGTCCTCCTTATACTCTTCATTTGTACAAATTTTATGTCATAAATGACTTCTTTCTTTGAAAAGAAGCCACATTTCTTGTGTAAAAATTCTTTTCATTTTGATCTACTTCCTAACTAAGTTTGAGTCCCAAAAAGCTTAGTAAACACCATTTCCCATTCTCATTCCCTCCCAGTACTAACTACTGACTGTATCTACACTAAATCCCTTATGTTTCCTTTTCCCGTACTATTATAACACCATGGTGTATAAACCCCTAAACATGTATAATATTCCCCCTTTTTAGCACTATAGCTAAATAAGTTTGTCTAAGGGAAACATTAGTCCACCAGGGACTATGGTCAACGCGGCCTTGGGATTACTCTAACCTTTGGTCAGAGTAATAACCTATACTAAGCCCTCACTTCCCCTCTTTTCGAAAATTTCACAAAAACCTCTTTCCCTCTGCTTAAACCCACTTTTAATCCTCTTTCCCCCCCACAGATTAACTCATGCCCCGAAAAAACCCACAAAAACCCCAAAACCTATAGTCCCGCGCCACAAATATTAAATTGAATATTTTAATAGTCGGGCGGGACCCAAACCAAACTGCGCGATTGATCAACAGCGCCCGCCAACCGTCGATCGTCCGCCGCCCCCGATCCAACGGTGGGCGGTCGTTTTTAGATCTCGACCCGTCGCCCTTTAACCTCCGGGGAGATGGCGGTATTGGGGGTCGTACCCAAGACACGTGGAAAGCGGCGGGGTTGTTCAGAGCCCCCCTCCCCGATACCGCCTTTTCCCAAAGGTGGTGCGGGGAGACCGCTTACCACCCTCCCTGAAACCGCCCCTCCACTGTCGCGTCGTCCCCCACGTCATCATGACGTAATGCCACTCCCCGCAAACTTGCGCCCCGTGGCCCTCCACGTAGCCCTGCCACCGCCTCCGCCCACCACCGTGTCTAGCCACGCTGGCCTCCAGCTCAGCGTCCACGTCACCCTCCGTACCTCGGGCCCGCCATGACATCATGCTGACGTCACTGGCGGAAAAAGCGCCAATGACCCTTTTTGTCCCAATTTGTCGTTAAAAACGCCCAAACTAGCCGTTTATCGTCATTTTCACGCGAAAAGGACACAACCACTGTTAACCTGTTCACTGCGAAATTGCTTCCGAGCCATAAAATTCAAAGTTGCGGCTGCCATAACTTGTCAATCCAGCTACAGTGAGCTCCCCCTGCTCGGCCCGAAGGCGTTCAGTGTTATTTTTCAGGTATTCACCGCAAGTTCCTTGTTTCGCCCCTATGCATGCCATTTCTATGTGAATTCTCCAATAAGCATCGGTCAAATCCTAAATTGCACACTGTCTACTGCTTAATTTGCAATTAAATCAACCCACATTGCCCCAGCTCCATGAATTTGATATTCAAACTATAATTCACGGCTTGAAAATCACAAATTTAGCCCCGAGTTTCCCGGCATTGTTCCCTTTTGCCGGGTGGAGGCCCAAGTCTGCATGTCACCAAATTGAAGCCCGCATACCCTCTGCAATCATCCTCATCAATTCACAATCCCTGTGAACTTACCAAGAAACAGCAGAGACAAGTCTGCCAAGCCTGCTTATTCCACTTTGAAGAAAATTTCAAGCATTATCTACAGTAAGCCTGTCACTTTGAGGAACCTTGAAAACCATTGCACTTACCTTGTTCCATTCACAAATTTCATAATGGCTGCTCCTGCACCCACAGCTCTCACTGTTGCGCCCATCAATCCGCCAAATAAAGACCTGGAGTCCTTGCCTCTTGCTGACAGGGACTACCTCATCCAAGACTTTGTAGGTAACAAGGACCATTTGCAAACCTTCAGGCAATTGACAGATGACTACCTGAAGGGCAAGGATACATATGGTATATGGGAATCAAACCTACCACACTACTGTCTCCCCTCTGTCAACATTTTTCCAGAGGTTATCCGCCTATGTGCTGAAAATTATGATGTACAACACAGAGCTGTTAAGTCTCCGTCTGGGAGCATCCTCTTTCACATTAATCCTGAATCCATCAATAAGATGCTCAACTTTTATCAAACTGAGCTGTTGTTCCCTTTTTCCATGAATTATCTGCTGGACACTGGTGCCAAGATGACCAGTGAGGATATTCAGAAAATCACCAAGACATTTATGAGGCCTGAATGCCAGCCCACAGGGCCACCTCCCTACTTGGATGTCTATTTTACTGAGGTAGGCAGACTTTTGTTGGACATGATTGCTTATGTGTTGGAATACAGAACCAGTGAGCATGTGGATGAAACAATGCTGGTATTGTTAGCTGCTTACAGCCCAGGCCAACCCCCTGCCCGCAAATATAACTTTCCCAAGTTCATAGCTAACAAGATTCATGATCAGTTGTGCAAAATAGACAGACAGGGCGTCTTCAAGTATTCATCTTATATCTATCACCTTTTCATGTACTATCAGTCCGAGGTTTTTCCATGCTACATCAAAAAGCTGGACTCTAAAGGGGAAAGAAGATCTGTTATCTTCTGGACATCTGTCTTTCACGAAGTCCAAAATTCACCCTATTCCTATTGTGAATTTATTGATCAATTTGTATACCCTATCTCTTGCTTATTGATGAGGTCCCCTCCTCCCAGAATATCATTTGAAATACAGAAGGTCCTGCAGCTCTCCAAGAATTACAAAATAGGTGATTGGTACCTATATGAGGATCATACAGTCATTAGAGTCTATGGCTGTGAGCTCTGTCCATACAGGCTCCCAAAATATGTGCCTATGAGGATATTTGCCTTGGAGTATTATAGGAAGTTAATTCACTCTGACCTCACTCACATTCACAGCTCCAAAAAGAAAGCCCATCTCAAGTTCAAGCACCACTTGGGCCCCTTCATCATGAATAAAAAAGAAGGATGGGAAGATGCTAACCTAATCCTCAAAGACAAATACAAGCTATCACACAGTTTCCAGTGGGTCCCTTACGACCCTGAAGGCTTCATTACTGCTAGAAGAATCAAGTACAGGCTACTAGGTTATAAGCATTGCAAATATCCACACATTGAAAAATATGCCAACCAGCAAGAATGGCAGCAGGATACGTTAATTGAAAAATTAACTGAAGAAGAGATAATGCAAAAGAATGTCAAGGAATTGGAAAAGACTCTTGACCTAGATTCTGTGCAGCATGTACCCTTCAAACGACCACACTCAGCAGGAGAAGGGACCTCGGCCACAACAACTGCACCAGCCACACAGGCACCTTCTACAGCAGCACCAGGTACAGACAAAGGGAAAGGAATAATGGGTGCTAAAGAAGAAACCGTGAAAGAAAAGCCTGCCCCTTAATGTCTGCAGCAACCAGAGCAGCAACAAGGGCAACAACAAGAGCAGACTCCCCCTCCACAAACTGAGCCACCAACAGCTCCAATTTTGCAGACCCCAGCACAGGAGGAGAGGGGTACGAAAAGAGACAGAGAAGAGTCCACTCCTTCTAGTGGATCCTCCCAGCAACCGGGAACCAAAAGGCAAAGGGTTGACTCCCCAGAGGTAGAAGACATCACTGAAGAAGTCCTTGACAGTTCAAGGAAAGACAGGGAGGGCAGCCAACATACAGGTACAAGCTCCTTTTAGCAGGAGCAAGGATTACAACTTGGTTTGGAGGTGTCCTCCTCCTCTCAGTAGAGCAAGAAGGCCAAAAGCACTAAGGCTTCTTTCAAGAAAATAAAGGCACAGAATGACTTGCTGATGGTGGAAGTCTATAAACAATTTTTAAATGCAACACCAGCCCAGAAAGAAAGGCTAATGTCTATATATGACATTCAAGAGGAGAAAATGATCCTCAGTCATTTCAAACCTACAGTGCCCCATCCAAAATCAGCTGCAGATTATGTGAAGACAAGGGTGGAGGTCATGGCCAAAGACATCCATCCCATGGACCAAATCGAACTCCACAAGCAAACTGGAGAGATGGTCTATGCAACCTTGGTGGACAGGGCAACCATGGCCCATGAATTAAAAGAGTCACTGAAAAATACCAACATTCAATTGGATTTTGAAAGAATGTCCTCCCTAGCCAAAGACAACAGAATAAAATCACTTGAGGACATCATTATCGACCTAGGACATGATCCTAAGGATCCAAAGGGTGTAAGGGCCCTTATGAAGAAAAAGGAGGATGACCTCAATGCATTAAAGAAGAGGTTGAGACTGCTGCCCACAGAGCACCCTCAAACAGCAGAATTACAGCAGGCAAAACAGGCCGATGAGCAGCTTGACCTTATAATGCAGCTCAACCAAAAAGTCATCGATTTAGAGAAGGAGCTTGAAGGAGCATTACAAGATAAGCAGGGGGAATCCACATCCCAAGCTCCTCCAACTACTTCAACCACTGCAACAACTACAGAGGCAACAGTGGCTCCCACAACAGAAGCAGCAGCAACAACAACAGCTCTAGATTCCAGCACAAGCGTGGAAGAATTGACTAAGGCCATTAAAGAAATGGAGCTCCAGGCAAATGAAATAAAACAGGCCAAGGAAAAATTGGCAGAATTAGATGCCAAATATGATAAATCAAAAATGACTGTGGCAGAACAAGGCAGAGAAATAAAGGCCCTAAAAGAAAAGATAAAGGCCTTGGAGAAGGAGCTGAATCTGGAAAGCACCATGGCTGAAATAAAAAGAATTCTATGGGCCAAAATTGACCAATCCATCACTAAACAATGGAAGTCAATTAAAACTATACATGAACAAATGGATTTAGTTGGCCAAGCACAGACAGAGATTCAGAGGGCCAAAACAGTGCTGGGAAACAGGCCTGACCAGGCCAATAGAATGATAGACTTTTTGAACAGACAAGAAAAGGAGGAACTGGCAGCCATTGGCATAGTCAACAGAACAGAGGCTGTCCTCACAGCTAAGAAGGTACTCACTCTCAGGAATTATGTACAAACTGTGGAGAGGAAGTGCTATGAAATACAGGCTGAGGTGGATGAGTACCAACTCAAAATGGCAGCATTGCAAGCAAAAGGACTGCCCAGCCTACTAAGCGGTGCAGGAATACTGATCTCCAGAGAGCAATATACCAACAGAATGGCAACTTATATTGAAAATCAAATCACTGCATCTGGCAGTACTTCTGTGGAAACAGGGCCTCTAACAGGACAGAGCCTATACAATAAACTTGAAGGCCTATTTTTTATTGAAAATGAGGTAAAGCACCTTTTTGAAATTCCTCCAAATTTTTACAGATATACAGAGGCCGATGAAACTTTAGTAAAAATTCGAAGACATCAGTTGCCCAAGGAGGATTGGTGGCAGGCAATGCTTCAAATTTTGCCACGATAGCCTCAGTTGCTCGGTCATTGCCAGCTCCAACTCACTAGAAGACAAACAGCAAAATAAAGTCAACATTTAAGGCAGCTGAAAGGTGACTCAGCACATGGACAACGACAGCTAGCCGAAAGGATAAGAAAATGCGCAAATTTTGGACAGCGTATCCTCAGCCGACTCCAACAGCCACCAAGTCAAAAGTTTCTAACTATTTTGGACAGCTAAAGCACTGAAGAGTTATTATAGCATTAACTTTCTCAGCTACAAAGCTCCAAGAGTTGGCATAACATTAATGAGCCATTAAGTCATTTCCTTGATATTTTTCTCATGTAAATTTTGTATATATACCCCCCTTAGCAACGCATTAGGGGTTGGTGATTTTCACTCTGAGGAAAATGTATTGTATACTTTCAGATTATCTAATACAAAGGGCTGGACCAGCTCAGTGATTTCCTGAAAATTTGATGTCTTGCTGATGACATGCGTGCTGTTACAGAATTCTTGTGCTGTCTGATGGAATAATAAGTTTTTCTCAATCTCTGTTTTGTCTTCTTATGTTATTAAATCATGCTCATTTTTCACTGATCTAGCAATAGAGAAAAGGGATAGTGCAGGATATGTTTGGTTACACCTTGTGCTCAATCTTTTATTGTTGTAAATGTTTTCTTCAGAATTAACTATGGACATGAATTCTTAATTTCTCATGTTTTTTCATTAATTCTATAAATATGAATGTTATCTAGAAATTCTACACTGCTTCTAAATGATATCCTCACTTTTTCTGCATATCCGTTTATTGGAAGATTCTTAATTGCCTTTTATAAACTTGATACATCACACTTAATCACAATTTCAAAGCGTTGTTTCTCAGACACTTATCTAGCTCTGCAGCATCACTACTGTATCAACACAGCACATCAAATAACTAAAGGACCACTGACTCCATGCCCAATGGCCTAGAACACTCTAGTGAGCACATATATATCTTGACTGAAATCATCATCCAACAAAGTCCAAAAACAAACCTTGAGCATCATAGCTAGCCTAAAAATACTACACAAACAAAGCTAAAACATAAAGAGAGAGCCCTCTCTGGTCATAGGTAGGCTAGAACCTGTGACCCAAAGATTGGTTAGTGGTTACCTCGGCCGTATTCCCTTGGGAGTCAAAGGGAACAACCTGAGAGTTAACAGGGCCTAAAGGAAATTATGCATTCGTATGTGACATAAAATCAATGGCTGCAGAGGAAGAGTTTCTCATTGATTATAATTTGAATTAACTAGATACAAACATTGCTATTATGGGGGCGGTATGTATTCTATTTTACCCAACTTGTAATCAATGTTTATTATATGATATGATTGTCATTTACTACAATATATTGTCATGCATATTGTAAGTTAAGGAAACATTTTAATATATCATGGTTATAATATTGTGGCAAGTTGATCAAGGTCAAAGGGCACCGACCTCACAACAGATAAACATCAATGTAATTGTACGTAAAATAATATAACCACGAGATTCACTTCAACCTTCTCATTCCCTTTTTTAAGAATATTCTGGTTTGAATTTAAAGAACAAAGTTATTGAAATGCTCTTTATTTTACTTTGTCATCATCACTTTTTGTTGTGAATATAATTAATTAAATCATGTTCTTTGGTAGGTGTTATCACTCAGGTTGTCCTTAAAGCTCCTTAAAGGATATGGCCGAGGTAACCACAAACCAATCTTTGGACTGCAAGTCCTAGCCTACCTGCAATCAGAGAGGGCTCTCTCTTTATAATTTAGCTTTGTTGAAGATGATATTAGGCTAGCTAATGAGTTCAAGGGGGTTTTGTTTATGTTTGGTGGGATGGGGGATTCTTTCAAACAGAGTTGGGATGCATAGTGTGAGAAGTTCAAACCATTGGGCATGGAGTCGTGGATTAGGCTTTCTGTTGCGTTTTCTTGGTCACAAGAGGAATACAAAGCAGGATAGCTACACATAAAACAATATCAAGCTGGAATAAGGATGGAATGAAGGTCAGTGAATGAAAGGCAACTAAGTAGCTCTCATTATGCTAACAGAGGGAAGGTGAATGAACATTTATATAGGAGCAATCAAGGATTCCTAAACAACATTCATATATGAAGGAACTAGTGTAAATATGAGCCAACCAGTATTCATATTCAGGACTAATTTAGAGGAAAACATAGATAAATCACAGAAATTGAGAACAGAATACAACTAAGTGAGATCTGAACTATTCTTTCTTTCTGCTATTTAGATAGTGAAACAATGATGGCATAAAACATATAAACTGTAAACAGAGATAAGAAACACTTATTGGGCTATGTAGAAGCGTTAGGATTCCATAGTCACTCTTTAGTCATTAAAACACAACAGCCAATTCATCTCCCAAACATTCCAGCGATCTTTGATTATAGAGACTCTCAGAAAATACAGTGCAAGTCTAGAGAGGAAGTTATCGACCAACCAACCCTTTACATAAATACAGAGGGTTGTTTAAATAGAAAATATTTACAAACATCCCTTGAACAAGTGTCAAAGGAGAAAATATCTCAAAATATCTATCAAAACAGAGCCAAAAGAGATCTGTGCAATAACTGCTTCTAATGCTAAGTTGTGCTGGAAATAAATGCAATAAAATATCTAAAACAACTGCACATGAGGGAGCAACCTCATCAAAATGGCTCTTTAGGGCTGCACAGGGTCCTGCAGCTTCAAAAATGGACTGAAAGAATGCCTTGATCCACGCGTTGTCCTCTGTGTGATAACTGCGCAATTAAGGAAGCAGCGCTGCTCCAAAAATATGACTGGGAACAATGTCTCTGCAATAACTCTGCCTTGAAAGCCTTCATCTATGCCTTTAGGTGGATTTAAAGCAACAAAAGAAGTGTTGGTGAGCCTTAATGGCTGAATGATGCTTTGTTGACTTTGCTGGGCTTGCTTTTCTTTCATCTGCTTTGAAAAAACTGGACTGATACTCTTTGTCGCATCCTGATACACTTTGGCACTGAATCTGGGCCTTTTCTCACCGCTGATACTCTTTAAACTGTCCCATCGCCCCCTTCTGCCTTTTAATGCAAAAATAACTGCTGCTAATGTCCTCCGTGGCCATTGGAATGCTATCGGCGCTCTGGCCGATCAAAACTATCTTTAAACTTTAAAAAATGGTGCAAACATGAGGAAAAAGTGTTGCCGACTGTGCCGAGGCTGAAACTGGCTATCTGAAGCAAAACTGGGCCTTGGAGCGATCTCAGAAAGCTTAGGGATGCATGAATTCCCTTATCGGGAGCCGGGCGCGGGCATATATGTGAAAATATGAACAAATGTCGTCTTTTCTTTTACACAAAAAAAGACCAATTTCTATGTAAAATTTGTGAAAAACATAGATGGGAGCGGCACTATAGCGGAGATTAAATCCTGGCCGTTGGATCGTGCGAAGGCGGATCCAACGGCTGGCGCTAACTCGCATCGGGGCGGACCATTGGTCCCAACACATAAAACCTCTGAAATGCCGCGGACCCGAAATGCTTATATGCCGCGCTTTATTACTTTTCGGCTCCGCTGGTCGGAGCCATATAGGAGTGATGCGATTAAATATGGGTCGTTGATCTCTGGGCCTGAATGGGCGGCTAAGACTATCTCGGCAATTCGCTATCGTCGGGGTCATGGGGTTGCCACATAAAAATGCCAAAACCCATCGGACCCGATAAGTTATACAGGCCCTCTTTATTTTATTTCGGGTCCGACCCATCGGCGGGACCCAAATCGGCGGTTTTAACAGTGGAATGGGTCCGCGGACCCGAAAACCCTTAACACTGCATTTGATAACTCATCGGCTCCGCCAAATCGGAGCAGTATATGGGGCGATGCGAAGTGGGGGGCCGCGCGACAAGATCTGGGCCGTCAGATCTGGGGCCCGATCCAACGGTCCTGGATCCGTCGGCGGATCGGCAGTCGGAGGGACCGGGGGGGAGCATATATGTGATCGCCGAAATATGGCGGACCCGATATACTATTACCGGTCCACTTTATATGTTTTCGGGTCCGGCCCATCGGCACTATGCCCCATGCCTTGAGACTTAGCTATTTTCGCTTATATATGCCACTTCCCCCTCCCGATAGCAATATCGCATCGGAGGGGATCCAAATGAAACTTTATTATATCGGACCCATGTTTTTGTGAACTGCCAAGCCTTTTTGGGAAATCAGAAGGGTTGCTTTATAGTTTGGCATGGATTCTAAGGCATTGGAAGGGGTCCGATAGCCCAAAAAGGGAGGATTTTATCCTTTTTTGAAGGTTTTTCATGGTTTTTGCATGGTTTTTGTATTCTTCTGCCTTGGAAGGAGTCCAAAGGCACTTAGGGGGAAAGTGATGTGGTTTTGAGAGGGGTTTAGTGGCCAAAGAGGGTTTCATGCCTTATAAAGGCAAACCAAGGCCAAAGAGATGATTTTTATACATATGAAGGGAAACTATGCAAAGGAATGAGTCCTTATGCATTTGGAAGATGGTCAGAGGGGTCAATGAGGGTTCTTGCTAAGTTTCAGATAAACTTAGCAATTCCCAAGGATGTATATGGTTATTTTTCAACCAGGGGGAAGGGGTAAGTATATAGGGGAGTTATATAGATAGTTTTAGTAGGGGAAGGGAAAGAGATAGGGAGTTATATAATAAAGTTAGTAGTTAATATGATAATGATGAGAAAAAGCGCTAAGAATGAAGTCTTAGGCTATCAATGGGGGAAAATGACTGATAGAAGAAGTGTGAACATTCCTTTAGTGAAGTAGATCTTCACCAAGGCAGATGACATGGAGAATGATGAATCTAAGAGGTATCAAGCAGATCTTGACCTCTTTAGGGGAAGTTAGTGAGTGATTTGGGAAAGAGGGAGAAAGGGAAGTTAGACATGCATTTCTTGAAGTCCTCCAACTGAAAAATCACCTTCAACTTGTGATATGATAGATATAGTACTTGACAATATGAAATGGATCAAAAGCCATGAGTCTGCAACCACAAAGCTAGCTACCCGGCCTATTCATCTAGCATTTTCTCTTCTTTTTGGTTTGGGTGCACTTGAACTAGCATACCCAACTTTTTGTTCTTTTCTTCTTGCTGTCCTCCTATCTTCAACTACACTTATTGCATCGAGGGGCTCAGATTAAGCTGTTGAGCACCCTTGTTTCTCTACCTATCTACAAATCTGCCAAGATTAAGATGTTTGGACAGATGTTCATTCTCTATATTCTACAACAGGAAATTGAAACCTATGGAGGCCAAGATTAAGCTGTTTGGACCTCCCTATACTTGAAAACTGATCAAAATGGATTACTCATCAAAACCAGAACACAGCAGTGGCACTTAGACTAGCACACTCTCAAGGACACTTCTCTAGCCCTCTGTATCAAATATGGAGCATTGCAGCAAGCAAAGTATGACATATTTGGCATGTAAAAATGTCGATCATGAAAGATGATTAACCTGCTGTAGCAGGAGGCTAACAGTAGGAGTAAATGAAGTTGCCATAAATTTCAACACTTCTTTGTATAATATGAGTGGTCCATATATTAATATAATGATATGAAATGAAGTTTTTATAAATTTGGAACCTTTTATATTGGCCATGATATAACATGAAGTTTCTATATAAACTTAGAGATATGTCAGTAGTGGTTTTCTTATTAATATAGTGATGATAAATTGTAGGTGAATTGCTTGATTTTTTTTAATGTGTCATAATAAACTTTCAAGGTATCATAATATTTACGAGCAAGCATTTAACTGCCTAAACTTCCCCTCTTATATAAAAAATGGAAATTTGTATTGATCTAAAATATTTAATCAAATTCAAATATTTGAATTTTTATAGTTGGGGACGGTGGGAAAAAATTACAAGTTACACTTATTTGATGAACAGGGTGATAAGGGGAAGGAACTAGTCTCATAGCAGTCCATAGATGCTCCTGAGGAAGTGCTTAATGAAGAAGCAATTTTTTTATCGACCAATCTAATCCAAACAATAAGTAAGCTTCAAATCAAATTAAACAAGAAACTAAGTTCTTTAATTCTTATTCAACCGCAGACAGAAGAGATAAGAGGCCAAATCAAAACCATGATGGGCCAAATTTATCACTATGGGGTAAGAAACTCATTTAATTATCCCATTTATTTATTTATGGTTTTAATTATGTATGATTTTAATTATCTCACCCTTTATTTAAAAACTCTTTATTTTAAAGGATTTTTTGAGGGAGTATGATCCTCATAGTGTGACTATGGGGTTCGTTGTTATATTAATGTCGTTCCTCTACATGTGAGTGACACACTAGTCAATGAGACCAGTACACCCCTTGAACAACACATGCTAGGATCTGCACCCCTTGAACAACGTACGCCCAAATCTGCACATGATGGTATGGATGCAGAGCGTGATCCCATCACACATTTTGAAGCGATCTTTCCAAGATCTTCCCATGTTACTAACACAGGAACACTATCGATTACATTTTTGGTAGATGATTACCATGTCCCCATGAAATTAGATAAGCTTCCAGGTATTTAAGAAGTGTTCTAAATATTAAGTATAATCTAATTGAAATTTACATATAGTTTGTGATTATTTTAAACTAAGATCTATCATTTTGTAGAAATTAATGTATTCTATATGTGCATGCATGATGTAACCTTGGAACTCTTTGGGCCCACCATTTTCACAAATTGGAAAATCTTGAAGGATGGACTTATGAATAAGATGGTTGGCATGTTCAATAAGGGTGCCTTCAACAAAGTTGGAGTTACCTTGAAGGAAGGCTTACAATTAAAACATTTGTGGGACCAGTATAGGGTTCATTTGCAAAAGAACAATAAGTATGAGTGTCCTCCAGCAATTCTATAGAGGGATTGGAAATCCCTCATGGCAGATGCAACTGATAAGGTGCTTCAAAATGAAGGGAAGACACCACCTAGACCATGAAGGAATGAGGTACTTTTAAGAATGTAATTTGATTCTTTATCATCATTGTGATGCCTAATTAAGTTTTTCAATATTTTCAATATAGGCTCCCAAATACATCCAAAGTGCTAGAATAGTTAAACATGGGCATCAACATCTTGGCCATGGTGATTACTCAAAACTAGTAGCAACAATTGAAAGCATAAAAAAAATGCATTCAAATTATAAATTCTTAGCAATTTTAATTTAATATCACAGAAGAAGAAAAGTTCATGTTCTCATGCAAAATTGCAGGGGGCACAATTCAAAGAGGCTCCCATGAAGGAATACCTCAAGCTTGCTTACAAGCATGGCTATCAAGTCATGGTTAAAAATAGGACAAGCTTGGGGTCTACATAGCCTTCCGACACCCAACTTGACACTCAAGTAAATAAAAGCAGGGAAAATCATTTATAAATTATTACTTGTACAATTTATTAGCTATTATTTTTTGCCATAAAGTAATGTTCTTGATTGTAAAAAGAAGGAAAGTAATGTAGATACAAATGTCCCAAGTAATAATGGAACATATGAGCCTAGTGACGGTGCAGTGCCTCCTAAAACTGATGTTCAACTTAAATTAATACACCATGATAATTTTGTTGAAGAAAGTGTAACTAGGTCCAATATTCATAAATGTAATTTTGATCTTTGTACTTGGAAAAGAAAATAAATATTATTTTTGTAAATTATATCAATGAGTTTCTTGCTCATTGCATAGGTCTAGCACATGTTGAAGTGTTATAGGAAAGTCAAAGAGTCAAATAATGTATGAAGCATCTCTTCTTGAGCATGAGAAAAAATATATTTGAGTCATAAACAATGTCAAGTAGCCCTCCAAATGACAAGCACCATCCTCTCTGTCATGTCATCTTGGAAATCGAATTAAAAGGCAGTCAAGTTGGCTCAAATAATAGACACAACAATTCACTAACACGTCAGCTAATTATGGAGGACAAACACCTATAAATACCCCGCTAGGGTCACCACAGAAATTACAAAACTATGACTTGTCTAAGATATTCATAGGTCTATTAGAGAACTCGAATAGCACAGAAACTTTGGATAAGTACAAACCTTAAGTCTCTGCAATCTCAGATAGGTACAGGAAGGAAAAAATCTTGAATCCTCTGTAACCTCACACATCCTACAATCTCGAATAAGGAGCAGTAACATCTTCAGTCAAGTTCAGGGTTACTGTTATGCTCTTGACCTGCGGGAAGATTCTAGAATACCAAATATGCCCAAATACAACCCATAACACAAAACAAAATGACAAAAACAACAAGTATTTTATTATTCAAAGATGAAATCAATGTTCACTTACCTCTTCGATGGGGCAACATCCAGCAAAGCAAAGCTCGATTACAAAATAAGACATGACATTCCACAATGGGGAGTCTCTATCCTTTTTATAAGATTCATACATACAATACCATGGGTCATTACCATGGTTCTCTCAATAAAATCTATCTAATACCATGGCCTGTTTGCAACTAACTATGGTCCCTTTCTTAAATGTGGGTCAACCACTTACAATTATTAATACGAGATTTATTGACTCTTTAACTAACTATAACTATTACTTGACCCTATTACATAAATAAATGGTTTACGGTTGGACCCTAACATACCCTCCCCCATAAAAAGCAGCGTTGTCCTCAAGGCTGGAGCTGCAGAAACTATTGAAGAATAGTGGTGGGTTCCCATGTCGCATCTTCTGGAGAGGTGTCTTTCCACTTGACAAGGACTTCCTTGATCGTGCGGCCACGCAGATGTTGTTCTCGCGTATCGAGGACCTGTTAGCCAAAGTGAACCTTCTTCATCCAATTCAAGTAGATTGGTTTGAATTCTGCAATTGTTCTCCACCACTTTCTTGAGGCATGATACATGGAGGACTAGATGTATTTTTGAAGTAGGTGGAATTGTTAGCTTGTAGGCGACTGCTCCAATGCACTAAAGTATTTGATAAGGTTCGTAGAATTTTGGAGCTAATTTTTGGCAGCTCTTTTCTTTGAGCGATGTTTTCTGATATGGTTACAGCCACAGGACTACCTAATCCCCTTCTTGAAATGCGTGCTCTAAACGATGTTGGTCTGCCTGTTGCTTCATGCAATTCTGAGCTTGATGGAGATTATCTTTGAGACGAGCTAGCATGGCTACACGGTTCTGTAGGAGTTGATCCACTTCTTGCACCTTAGAGCATCCAGGGATATAAGAAGTAGGTAAAGGTGGGAGTTGACCATACACTGCTTCATATGGATTCATCTTGGTGGATGCATGCTAGTTAGTATTATACCACCATTCAGCTAGAGGTAGCCATTGTACCCATTGATGTTACTTTTCTGAAGTGAAGCACCTTAGGATGTCTCCAAACATTTGTTGACTGCTTCAGTTTGACCATGAGTTTGGGGATGATAGGAAGTACTTAGATGGAGTTGGGTGCCTTGTAGCTTGAAAATTTCTTGCCAAAAGTTACTGGTGAAAATCGGGTCACGATCAGATACAATGGAAGTGGGCATGCCATGTAGTTTGAAGATCTAGTCCATGAAAGCTTGAGCCATCAAAGTGGGGGTAAATGTGTGGGGTAGAGCGCAAAAATGAGCATATTTAGAAAGTTTTTCCACAACCACCATGATGACTAACTTGTTGCCTGACTTCAGAAGACCGGTAATTAAATCCATAGAAACATTCATCCAAATTGAAGCAGGGATGGGCAATGGTTGTAAGGTGCCTGGTGACTTGACTATTTCTCCTTTGTGGCATTGACACACATCACATTTAGCTACAAAAGTAAGAATTTCAGTTTTTATGCCTATCCAAAAGAAAGAACGACGAGTGCGAGCATAAGTCTTCTGAAAGCCTACATGACCTGCAGTGGGAGATGAGTGAAACTTTGCCAAAATTTGCGTTTTGAGGGTGGATGTCAGTGATATAACTACTTTATCCTTGTAGCGAAGAATTTCATCCTTCCAAGAGTAGCCAACTGAGGAATGAGGATCTGCTCTCAAGTTATTAATGAGTTAGCAGAGTGATCCAGGTGGCTCCAGAAAGACACACAGGACAAAGAGGGTTTATGAACACTCGAAAATGAAAGTGTTCAGAATAATGTCGACCCAAGACTAGAGCGTATATCTCGTCGTCCTGATTCCAACGGTGTGAATGGCACTCCAATTCGAGTCTGAATGATGAAGTTATCACGAAAATAGTATACCTTGGTTCCTTTGAAAAAGGAGACATTTCCTCTAAAAATGGGTCTAAAAGCCTTATAAGGAAAATCGCAATTGGAGGGCAGACTTAAGGCCGGGCCTTTAGAACCCCCAATCAGTGATCTCCGATATATCGAGTCGGAGGAAGGTAGGCACGTGATATCAAGATCTAGACAAAGCTGACTTGTGATTGTGATATCAGCGATCAAAACAATCGGCCGGTCGGAGATCGGCTTTGGTGTATGACAAGGGAAGAACCCCCGAGCTGCAGCGATTGCAATATGCTGATCAACGATGCATGATCTACGCCGTCGGATCGGAAAACAGATCAACGGCCAGGATTAAATCGGCAATCAGGAGATCAACAATCCCAGATACCAAGGGGCAATGCGATAGCGACATGCGATGCAATCTGGACCGTTCGATCAACGAACAAATCAACGGTCTAGATCTAATCGGTGTATCAGCAATCGGCGTATTGGCAATTGGAGATCGGTGATTCCCCGATATACATGGCCATTGACATCAGTGATGGTGACAACGATAAAGGGTCGGACCTGATGGATTTATAGACCCGATTTCATGAAATTTGAAGTCTGGTTTTTTCGGATTTTTCAATGTTTTCTGTGTATTTTGAGTTTGAATGAAAAAAGGCCATTTTTGGGTTTTGTTGCGCCAACCGAACCTTCCATTCAAATGGCTTCTATTCTAAACCAACAGACTCCACATTTTAAGTGGCCTTGTCACAAAAATGTGTTATAAAACACGATGAATGCAGAGAGCTGAGGCGGGGGAGTGCACGAGAGCCTGAGTGCCAGAGAGCCAAGGAGGAGGCTGCGCCCGATGGAGAGCCGCAAAACGAGAGGGCTAGACAAAGAAAGAGATAGCTAGACAGTGCCACAAGTCACTTAGAGTGCTTGAAAGCCAGAGCGTTGCGGAGTCGCAGAGCCACAGAGCTTGATCGAGGCAGCGCAAGAAGGTGAGCCAAAGAACCAGAGGGTCAGACAGAGCTGCAGAACTGCAGTGACATAGCTAGAGCGCTACAAAGCCAGATATCCAGAGAGTCGAGAGCATTCTTATTCTTGCAATCGATGCTGTGAGATGAATGGTTCAACAAGCTTCAACACTTTGAAAGCTTCTATTTTAGATGCCTCGATTGTGTCCAGCTAGAAAAATATCGATGTAAGGGGAGCCAAAGCCCAGATTGGTAATGGGCCCTTCTCGCGCATCGACAATGTGAACAACATTATTCACTGTGGATTGTTTTTGCTAAGGATACAAACATCAAGCTTCATATGACCCCTTTGTAGTGAGGTATATGATTATTGTTCATGTACTTCTTCTTTATGCATTATGCTGCACGGATCCTTGATTGATGTTGATGCAGGATCTTGTTTATTACATGTTGTCATGATTCCTTGCTTGATTTGATGCGGAATCTTCTATGTGATGTACTTGCTGTCATAATTCATCATGTTATGTTTTCAGTTCCCTTGTTGTATGTTGTTGGAATACTCTTGTTGTCATCATGCATGTTTGTTTTGAAATCCCTTTTTATGCCATGTTGACGGGATGCTCATCATGCATGTTTTTGTGTCATACTGATAGGAGTCTTTTGATTGAGAGTTCCAGTTGTGGAACATCTCTTAGAGCCACTCCTGTGTGAGGGCATTTTTCCTTGTATGATCGTGACATCATCTCTTGTGTACATCACCATTATTGGCAGCACTTAATGCAGCGGCCTACACCATCTTGACACTGGGGCCCGGAGACGTAGTCCCTCCTGGACGAACTCTATTATCAACGACTTATGTTTCATGTGCTGATGATTGTTATGTTCCTATTCTTTTCCACATGCAGATGTATTCATTAATGTTATTTTAAAATGAAATTTAATGCATCACGAAAGTAAAAGGTCTTGGAAGGGTCCTTCTTCACACCCGAACTTGGATCAAGTGGTATCGGAGCGGTCTTTGCGTTGATGTGAATTGCAGTGTGAACAATGACAGAGGATGAAAGAGCGATGTACGAGACCATGGTCAACATTTCCAAGAAATTGGAAATCGTGTATGAAACTCTACCGAAAGAGACAAAGGAAAAGGAGCGATTACAACTTCAGTTGCAAGCCACAGAAGAGGCCATGGAGGAGCTAAAGCAAAACAAGCATAATATTCAAACAGAGAATGATGATATGCCTACATGAAGAGAAATAGGAGAAACAAAGTTTACTACGACAGCTACAAGTAAAGGACAAGGCCTTGGAAAAGCTGTAGCGTAACCCATGCGAGGTAAAAAGTAGTTCTCCATCTTCATGTATGTTTCCTGATGATGATTTCGCTATGTTTGAAAATCATACCATAGGAATTGGCTCCAAACTATTGAAGAGAATGGGGTATGAAGGAAAAGCTTAGGCATAAATGGCCAAGGCATTGTCAACCCCATCAAAGTAGAGGAATTACCCCATCAGGCAAGACTTGGGTATGTCAGGAAAGAAGTTGGGGAATGCACTGAGGTAACGAGCGAACCACCAACAACGGATGATGAGAAACCCTCATCGGTTCTTTCCAAATCAAAAGAGGAGGTAAAAGATGTAGATTTCCTTTCGATTTCATCTTCTCATAGTATGATGTACGTTGGAGATTTGGAGATCCCAATTACAGGGACAAACATGAGGCTCCTTACAAGGACGAGGCACGAGGAGAAAGAAGAACTTGGTGTTAATAACCAAGGCATAACTCCACCTGTGGAGGTTGTGCACGAACATTGATTTTCAAGCTCGAGATACACTAAAAAAGAGTGCTCGAAGGTGTTAGATTCATCCGAGACATCGTCGGGGAAAGATAATGATGGGAAAACATCCCCATCATCCCATGGCAGTTTCCATTGCAGGGAGAGAGTTGAGGCAAGCTCTCATCGCCATACTGACATCAGAGACAGCAAGGGAAGGTATAACCATTTTTGATCTTCGAATGTTCATTTTGATTATGATCATGTTGTTAATAAGGAATGAAGATCAAGGCATCGAAAAAAATGTACCTTTTGTGGTTTTCCTAACCATACATTTTCTAAGCGTTGGAAAAGAATGGCAGCACTCATGAGGCGTGAAAGACCCTCTCAACAGCATGAAAAGAAACAGGTTAAGAAGATATGGAGAAGAAAACCTACTACAGTCATTGCGACAGAAATGGCCATCAAAGAGCCACTTGTTGGAGGCTCCATCCAGAGCAGTGCCTTAAAGACAAAGCGTCGATGTGTGAACCAGGAAGAGTAGTTGTTCGACAAGCAAAATCACCACAAGGAGGTGACCCATTCACCGTGATAAGTGAAAAATGGTTTCTAGACATGTTGTCATTTCATGGTCATTATTTTGTAAATCACTTGTTGCATTTTAAAATGTAAACGTGATGATGTGTTTCCATCATTTGGTCAGCAACAATGATGTTTGGTCATGTTTTGAGTCGTATTGTACACTCTGAAAGTGATGTTATGTTTCCATCACTTGTCAAAACAATAGTGTCTGGCCATATGTATGTAAATCATGTGTTGCAGTGATGATGTGTTTTCCATCACTTGTTGAAGCAACCATGATAGTTTGGCCTTGTTGCCATAACTGAGGTCTTGCACCCATCTTGATGTAAGCTTGACCACCGAGTATGTGTTATAAACTCGTGGCAAGTGTGGGACGTTTTGGGTCATTAGTTGGTCATGCCATTCAAGCATGTGATAAGCAAAACAATGTACTACATGATGCAAAGGTAGCAAGTGTCGGTTCGTCACTTAAGGCTCCAAAGAAAAAAGTTGAAGGAGATGGAAGCGAGACCTTTTCAGGACGCTTATGATGCAGGAAGGGTACAGAGAGAGTTGCAGATTATTTTTCATGCTTTTGGAGGCCCAAAAGCTCCTCAATGGGGAGGATTGATCCAGGTGGCTCCAGAAACACACAGGACAAAGAGGGTTTATGAACGCTCAAAAATCAAAGTGTTCATAATGATGTTGACCCAGGACCAGAGTGTAGATCTCGTCATCCTGATTCCAACGGTGTGAACGACACTCCAATCCGAGTCCAGATGATGAAGTTATCACGAAAAGAGTTTGCCTTGCTTCCTTTGAAAAAGGAGGCATTTCCTCTAAAAATGGGTCTAAAAGCCTTATAAGGCAAATCGCAATGGGAGGGCGGACTTATGGTCGGGCCTTTAGAACCCCAAATTGGCGATCTCCTATATATTAGGTCGAAGGAAGGCAGGCACGCGACATCAGGACCCGAGCAGAGCCGACTTACGATTGCAATATCAGTGATCAGAATGATAGGCCGATCGGCAATGGGCGATTGGCGTCGGCGTATGAAAAGGGAAGAACCCTTGTGCCGCAGTGATTACAATATGCCGATCAGCGACACACGATCTCTGTCATTGCATCAGAAAACAAATCAATGGCCAGGATTAAATCGGTGGTCAGGAGATCGGCGATCCTAGATACCAAGGGGCGATGCAATAGCAACATGTGATGCAATCTGGACCGTCCGATCAAGGAACAGATCAACGGTCCAGATCTAATCGGTGTATTGCCGATTGGTGGATCGACGTATCGACGATTCCCCGATATACAGGGCCATTGACATCAGTGATAGCGATAGCGATAAAGGGTCGAACTCGATGGATTTATAGACTCGATTTCATGAAATTTGAAGTCCGATTTTTCGGATTTTTCAATTTTTTCTGTGTATTTCCAATTTGAATGAAAAAAGGCCATTTTGGGGTTTTGTTGCGCCAACCAAACCTTCCATTCGAACGGCTTCTATTCTAAACCAACGAACTCCACGTTTTAAGTGGCCTTGTCACAAAAGCGTATTATAAAACACAATGAATTCAGAGAGCCGAGGCAGGGGAGGTGCGCTAGAGCCTGAGTGCCAGAGAGACAAGGAGGAGGCTGCACCCAACGGAGAGCTGCAGAACAACAGGGCTAGACAAAGACAGAGATAGCTAGACAGTGCCACGAGTCACTCAAAGTACTTGAAAGCTAGAGCATCGTAGAGCCACGGATCTTGATCGAGACGGCGCGAGAAGGTGAGCCAAAGAACTAGAGGGTCAGACAAAGCCGCAGAATTGCAGTGACATAGCCAAAGCACTACAAAGCCAGATAGCCAGAGAGCTACATTACAGAGAGTCTAGAGCAGTCTTCTTCTTACGATCGATGCTGTGAGATCGATGGTTCAGCAAGCTTCAGCACTTTGACAGCTTCTGTTTCAGATGCCCTGATTGTGACAAGCCAGAAAACTATCGATGCAAGGGGAGCCAAAGTCCAGATTGGTAATGGGCCCTGCCCACGCATCGACAATGTGAACAACGTTATTCACTGTGGATTGTTTTTGCTAAGGATATGAACATCAAGCTTCAGATGGCCCCTTTGTAGTGAGGTATATGATTATTGTTCATGTACTTCTTCTTTATGCATTATGCTGCACAGATCCTTGATTGATGTTGATGCAAAATCTTGTTTATTACATGTTGTCATGATTCCTTGCTTGATTTGATGCGGAATCTTCTATGTGATGTACTTGTTGTCATAACTCATCATGTTATGTTTTCAGATCCCTTGTTGTATTTTTTTGGGATACTCTTGTTGTCGTCATGCATGTTTGTTTTTGAAATCCCTTTTTATGCCATGTTGATGGGATGCTCATCATGCATGTTTTTGTGTCATAATGATAGGAGTCTTTTAATTGAGAATTCCAGTTGTGGAACATCTCTTAGAGTCACTCCTGCATGGGGGAATTTTTCCTTGTATGATCACGACATCATCTCTTGTGTGCATCACCATTATTGACAACACTTAATGCAGTGGCCTACACCATCTTGACACCGGGGCCCGGAGACATAGTCCCTCCTAGATGAACTCCATTATCAATGGCTTATGTTTTCATGTGTTGATGATTGTTATGTTCCTCTTCTTTTCCGCATGCAGATGTATTCATTAATGTTTTTTTAAATTGCAATTTAACACATCATGAAAGTAAAAGGTCTTGGAAGGGTCCTTCTTCACAGCCAGTCCTAGATCAAAGAGAGAGGGATGTGAAAACCATTCCTTGCGGGCTTCTTCAATCCAATCTGGTATGGGAGGAGAGATTGATAGAAGGGTTCTCTCATCCTCAAATTGGCGTGATAAAGCATCCGCTACTACATTGTCTCACCCTTTCTTGTAAATTATCTCATAATCATATCCCAACATTTTGGCTAGCCATTTATTTTTTTGGGGCGAGGATATACGTTGCTCTAAAAAATATTTGAGGCTTTGATGGTCTGTGTGGATTTGGAAATGTCGCCCCAATAAGTATGGTTTCCAGGTATCGACTGCATGTAAGATGGCCATCATCTCCTTCTCATAGGTAGATTGTCCCAAATGTTTCCCACTCAGTTGTTGGCTAGTGAAAGCCAAGGGTTGACCTTCCTACGTTAAGACAACACCAATACTAGTACCTGAAGCATCACATTCAATCACAAAAGATTTGGTGAAGTCTGGGAGGTGTTCAAAAAATCTCTTTATAACTGCTTTGACAAAGAATCTAATTTTTGGGGTTTTCTTACTAAGCTCCGACAAACACGCACAATAAAAGAATACATTACAGCCTTTGAGACATTGGCCTTCCGCACAGACAGTCTAGGAGATGAATTCTACTTGGAATGTTTTATAAGTGGCCTAAAAGACTCCATCTAAGCACATGTCTAGATGCACCAGCCTCCTACATGGATCGACGCTTGCAACAAGGCTATTGAAGTGGAACATGCTTTAGTTGCCCAATCTCCTCGTCCAAACTTCATAGCCAAGGGATGCCCCACCCAAGCTCAGGGCCCTACCCAAACACTTAAGGTTCAAAAGGTGTCTCCAGCAGAAATGGTTGAAAGAAGAAAACAAGGATTGTACTACTATTGCGATGACAAATACTCTCCCGATCATAAATGAAAGGAACCCAAATTCTTTCAAATTGATGTTACTGATCATAGCTCATCTGAGGAAGCCCCACCCCTTGAGGGACCAGATGACGAAGTCGAGGAAACACAACTGGAAAATTAACTCCCAGAGGAACCAGTTATCTCACTACATGAATTAGTGGGCATTTCTGTGCCCCAAACTCTCAAAATTAGAGGCTTTATTAAACATCACCTTGTAGTAGTATTGATTGATAGTGGAAGCACTCATAACTTTATCCATCAGTGAGTCACCAAAGCTATTCATTATTTTGTCAAGGAAGTCTCTAATTTCCAGGTACAGATTGTTGATGGGGGGACAACGAAATGTGAAGGCCGCTGTGAAAATATCAAACTTCAGATGGTAGATTACCACCTAAAGACCCACATGTTTGCAATTAACATGGGTGGTTGTGACATTGTCTTGGGTGCTAAATGGCTTTGCACACTTGGCCCAATCACCATGGAATTCCAGGAGTTATATATGAGCTTTAAGCAAAATGACCACATGCACACCCTCCATGGACTCTAGGCAGGTGCTCCTTCTATAATTAGCTCTCATCGCATGGAAAAGTTGTTGAAAAAGGGCCATTATGGAGATATCACCCATTTTAATGCCATCCAGGCCATCAAGCCCACTACTCTTCATATTCATCCTGACATGCAACAGGTCTTGAATTGACACCAGCAAGTATTTGACAAACCTGTTAGCGCTCGAATCTGCCTCAGGCTGAGGAAGGCAAAATCCAAGGCAACATCAAACCACTTAGCCTCGTAGCTAGCCCTACGAGGACAGGAGAGGGCTCTCTCTGGGTCTATCTCGGAAAAAGGTCTTCAAAGGGCTGAGATGACCAATAAAGAACACTGATTTTAGGCTAGTAAACTGATAGGGAAAGTTTGATTTTAAATTTTTAGGGTTTTGTGGGAAAACTGAGCACAGCAATTTTGGGTGCGGGGATGAGACACAGTTTTTGCAGAGGTCTTTTTGGGGAAAGGTAGGAGATTGTCTTGATGCCTTTGAAATAAGTGAATGGATAGATATGACCGGTGAGGAGTTAAGGAGAGCAAGAAATCATCGAGATTTCTCCTTAAACAGATGAAAACATAGATATTAAGCAAACTTAAAGGCAGAGCATAGAAACCATGAATTCTACCTTAACACTTCATTTACTTAATTTGCAGAAGAGAAGAGTAAGAAAATGGTACACATAACAAACTTACAAGTACATGAGAGAAACACACCATCAACACAAATCACCACAGGAATCCCAAATAGTGCTACAAAACCCTGGTCTTTCCTTTGCCAAAATTGCAGAGATACAAAGAGTAACACAGTCTAAGCTTATCCCTCAAGAGTCCAACCTCTCCAACCCAAGTGGAATTTCTCAATTTGGTGGCCGTTTGCCCCTCCAAAAATGAATTCTCCCAAGACTACTTCTTGTGTGTCCAAAAAGGGGCAGAAGGTCATTTTTTGCATGTTTTTTGACCTTTTGGGGGCCCAAAACATGATGAAATGTCTTGGCAGTGGCTGAGAAGGTGTATTTTATCATGAAAAATCCAAAAATGCAAACCTTTCATGATTTTGACCTCCCCATCTTCATGGTAGCACGCGGCGCGCTACGCGTTGAGCCCAAAAACCTGTTTTTTACATAAAAATTTCAAAATTGACAAAATTTTCACCAAATTTCTTGAAATTTGGGCTGGGGGTCCCCAATCAAGTACTATGCTCAGCCAAAGAGGCTTTGGCCAAAATCCGAAGACTATCAAGCTCCTTTTGCCGTTTTTGCTTCTTGAACATTTTCCTCAATTTTGCCTTAAGACTCCTAATTCGCGCCTTGCAAACCAGGTTCCAGACCTTGTAATGCATAACCATGTGTTTCAATAATGCATGATCTCTATCGGCCCTTTTCAGCCGTTCCTCCCCTACATTTGGTATCCCAGTGGCTTGAGCAACAATTTCGGGTGATAGGGTGAAATCCACTCCTGCAAGGTTCACATGACCATTGTGTAAATGTAGGACAAACAAGCGGACTAGTTCTCTATGATGTTGAATTTGTGAGATCCGCTCACAATATCCAAAGCATGATTGATACTGAAAACATGTCATTGCAAGTGGACAAGCTTGCAAATGAGCCAAAGAAGTGGGCTCCTCCCTGACATGCCGACCACCTTTACCACCCTTGTGATGCCTCCTTGGCACTTCTACCTCCGGTGTTGAATCACTGTCATAACTCTGCTCATAATCTGATTGGGTTTCTGACATGGTTTTGAAGGCAAGATGGCTGAAATGTAATGCTGACTTTGCACCCAATTAATTGTTGTTTGACTTTGTCAAATGTTGTCACCAAGGGGACATAAATACAAGGGGATTGTTAGGGAAAGGGGAACATGAGGGAATTAGGGACAATAAACAAAAATAAGGAATTTAGGGAAAGAAACATGGGAAATCATAATATTGTGGGACTTTAAGGTGGAAATGGGGTTTGGGAATTTTGTAGGTTTTAAGGATTTTAGAGAGGAAGATTATAAAATTTTATGGGAAAATTTGAAGGAGAATATTGATGAAAATGAGGGAAAAGAGGGATCAAAAATGGGCAACCTTGGACAACAAAATATTTTGAAACCCTAGCACCATTAAGTCTTTAAATCTTCCACAACAATGTAGGGTTTTGACTTCTCATTTTCATGGCATTTTAACATATTAGTTTCTCATTCATCTTTGCAAAACCAAAACTAGCCATGGAGGAGAGGCCTACCTGAGATTTGCTTGAGAGAAAAGAGGATTTGGTAGCTTGCTGGCAGTTTATTGGGCAAAAACCCCAACGCGTAGCGCCCCTCTGATGCGTAGCGCACGAACAATTTTGTTCTGAGAAAGGCAGCCTGATGCGTAGCGCGCCCTCCCTGATGCGTAGCGCGCACCCAGCTACATAGTGCATTTTGCAGGAGGCTTTTGGAGGCCTTCCCGGTGTCGAAATCAGACACACGATAGCTCGTTGGAAAGGTCCTTTCCAACCCAACTAGAATTTTTCAATTTTGAGTTCATTTTCCTTGTAAAAGATCAAATCTCCCAAGACTGGTCAAAATGTGCCAAATGAGGCTGCCTCAAGGAAGAGTGCTGTTGCAGTCAACTTTTGAATGCCTTCCTCAACTCCAAATTGAGCTCATGATAGCTCATTGGAAATCTCTTTGTGTCTAGTTATTATTTGACTCATCATGAAAGTCATTTGGCCAACCAAGCTAGGAGAAAACTTGATTTTCCCAAGGTCACTACAGAGGTGCATTCGATTCTCCTGAGGCAACGGTATTTTTGACATTTCTCCACAACCATGACACCTTTGTAAAAATTTAAGGAGGTTTTTCTTCTTTGGCATGTGGTGGAAAAAAACCTCTCTCAGTTTTCGAAAATTCATCTTTTATTGCTCCGAAACATCTTTTGAGTGAAACTTATCCCGATGTGTGGAACAAGGGATTTTGTCGAAATGAAGCGAAATGAAGGGGATAAGGGGCTTCTAAATTCTTGGGGAAATTTTTGGAAGTAGGGAGGGATGTTAGGAAGCAGGGGAAAGTGGAATCTCAGAGATCGAGCGAGGGGAAGGGGTCCAAAAGGGAAAAACACAGGCCTAGCCTAGAAAATTGCCAAGTTGTGGCAAGAAACTAGGGTTTGTGCAAAAATGAAGAATTTGGGGAATCTCAGTGATGGAAAGTGTTTTATAAGGTACTTTAAGGATAGGGGAAGGTGTATGAACATCAGGATATAAGTTTTGCTGATGATTTGTCCATCCAAGAGAAATTGCCTTCAAAACCCTAGGAGAGGGAAATGAACTTACCTAGGCGCAACTGAAGCATGAACAAGGTGTAAAATGACTCATTAGACACTGACATGATAATGACAACCCTATGAATGATGATAAACTCAGCAGAATGATGATAAACTCAGCAGAATGATGACATGGACCGACATTTGGACAACTTTAGAAGGAGTGAAAGCAAACCCTAGACCTAATGCCTAGTGACCAAATTTTGCTTGAAAACTCTTTGAAATGATAAAATTTGACCTGGACACTCTGAGACCACTTTGTAAGAGCATATTTGATCACTGGAGGAAGGCTGGAAAGACTAACACTAACAAAACCTAAGGAGCTTCCACCCTCTAGAGGGGAACATGATCATAGCATCACTTTGGTCCGAGGGGCACAACCTCCAAATGTGCAGCCATATTGATATCCTTTCACCTGAAACAATGAAATTGAAAAAATCAAGGAACTCCTTGAAGCCAGTGTCATTCGTCTTAACATCATCCCTTATTCATCACCAGTGGTCATGGTGCTCAAGAAAGATGGGGAATGGCGCATGTGTCTAGGCTAGAGAGGTACCGTGTCTCTAGCCTAAAAATGGAGGTACCAGCGGCCCTGGAAAGCGCTCTGATACCACTTGTTATGCTCTTGACCTATGAGAAGATTCCATAATACCAAATATGCGCAAAATATAACCCGAGACACGAAACAAAATGAGAAAAACAACAAGTATTTTATTATTCAGAGATGAAAGAAATGTTCACTTGCCTCTTTGAGGGGGCAACCTCTAGCAGAGCAGAGCTCGATTACAAAATAAGACATGACATTCCACAATGGGGAGTATCTATCCTTTACATAGGATTCATACATACAATACCATGGGTCATTACCATGGTTCTCTCAATACCATCTATCTAATACCATGGCTCGTTTGCAACTAACTGTGGTCCCTTTCTTAAATGTGGATCAACCACTTACAATTATTAATACAGGCTCTATTGACTCTTTAACTAACTATAACTATGACTCAACCCTATTACATAAATAAAGGGGTTAGGGTTGGACCCTAGCAATTACAATAATCTCTAATAAGGAGCAGCACAATGTTTCGGTTAGGAGAAGCATCATGGCTCAGAAATATCGCATAATGATAAGACGAAGAATCTCAGTGATCTAAAGGTGATGCATTCTCGGCATACTAGAAACAATCATGACTTCAGTAAGGTGGTAATCATATATCTTGGTGTAGCTCTCATACAATATAGAGTCCTCGTTGATATGAACATGATCTCAGTGAGAGTGCAACAAGGATATAGGTGAAGAAGTAGTTATGGTACAACAACAATGATCTCATTATTATGGTAAAGTCCTCCATAAATATATCGCAACAATCTCAGTAATGACCTTGATAGTGCAGCAATAGTGAAGACCTCGGTGAAGTAGTAATGATGATGATGATCTTAGCAATAAGAAAAGGATTGGTGGCTTGATCTTGGCGTGGCCTAGTAGGTCAAGGGTCATGGTCTTGGTATTCGCCAATTGGAATATCTATAAGAAGAATTTTGTGCGGGTTTTCCTCTTTTCCTCACCAAGAGGGAGAGGTTTTTTGTTATGAAACCAGCTCACAAAAAGATAGGAAATATAGATCAATGCCTTAGAATTTAGCCTCTTTGAGGGGCCAACCTCCTTTACATTACACAAATGAACAATTCTTGGATGATACAAATGACAAGACCTCCTTTCTATATATAGGAGTCTAAGGGGTCATAATATAATTAGAGTCGACATAACAATAATAATATAAGGGCACAATAATAACAATAGTGGGCTTATATGGGGCACAATGATAACAATATGGGGACTACATGGGCACAACAATATAATAGGGGGGTTTTACTAATAACAATAAGGGGTTACACTAGTAGTATAAGGACCTAACATGCCCCTCTCCTTAAAAAAGTGGTCCTCAACGCTTGAGTAGTTCTTGATGCTTCTGTATAAAATTCTTGTCCTCCCATGTGGAATCTTCAGCGGATAAGCTCTTCCACTTGATGATATACTCTGAAATTGATCGATTTCATAGCTGTTAGGTTCTTGTTTCTGTGACTGCTCCAGGTTCCAATATGATTTTTCCTTCCTCATCAAGTTCTGGCAATATTGTTTGAACTGGGATCATCTGCAACTTTTGAATGAGTGGTCACACTTCTTCGTCCTTCTTCCATTCATCCCTTGCTTCATTTATCCAATCTAGTTGGATAATATAAATAGCATAAAACAATGCTTCCACATCCTCATCCTTTCTTGAGAGTGCATCTGCAACAACATTTTGCTTCCCTTTTTTGTAGATGATTTCAAAGTCATAACCCAACACATTTGTGACCCATTTTTTATGTTCTTCTAAAGATAATATTTTTTCTAAAAAGCATTTAAGACTATCATAATCCATTTTTACCTTGAAATGTCTTCCCATTAGTTAAGGTCGCTATTTCTTAAGTGCATGTAGTATTTCCAACATTTCCTTCTTATAAATAGCTTTCTTGAGATGTAGCCATAAAAATACCCAATCACCTATATCAAAACTTCTTTCATTGCGATGTTGATCCGCCTGTTGTTTCATTCGATTTTGTACCAAAGTGGAAATATCATTTAAAATTTGGAGAACTCGTTGTTGATGCTCGATGTGATCTTTCACTGCTTGAATCTTTTTCTTCTTGATATGTCCTTCTATCTTGAGACTTTGAGGAGTGGTAATTTCTTCCAATGCATTACAAGATATTGTCGGATTCATTTCCTGATGCTCGATGTGATGTTTCACTTCTTGAACATTTTTCTTCTTGATATGTCCTTCTATCTTGATAGTTTGAGGAGTGGTAATTATTTCCAATGCATTACAAGATATGGTCAGATTCATTTCTTCTTTCTCGATGTGATCTTTCACTTCTTGAACCTTTTTCTTATTGATATGTTCTTCTATCTTGATAGTTTGAGGAGTGGTAATTCTTTCCAATGCATTACAAGATATGGTTGGATTCATTTCTTATTTCTCGATGTAATCTTTCACTTCTTGAACCTTTTTCTTCTTGATATGTCCTTCTATCTTGAGAGTTTGAGGAGTGGTAATTCTTTCCAATGCTTTACAAGATATGGTTGGATTCATTTATTCTTTCTCTAGGGTCGGTTCCTGGTGTATATCCTCTTATTTTGATGTTTCTTGATCCTTTTCTTCCTCCTCATCACAATATATGTAAAATAATTTCTTCTCAACACACTTATGACCTTTAATGTATTTGTTATCACAATTGTAACAAATCCCTTTTGCTCTTTTTTCTTCCAATTGTTGTGGTGTCAACCTTGTAGGTTGTGGAAGGCTAGGAGAAACAACACTTCCATCTTTATAGTTGTGAAGGGTAGACTTCCTTGTTGCCATAATTTTGCTTTCCAATTTTGTTGCCAACCTGAATGCCTTCTCCAATGAATCAGGTTCCCAAAGATGAATCTCATGTTGAATGTTATCCTTTAAAGTCCCTATGGAGACATCAATCCTCTACTTCTCTTGAATATCATCTTCTCTTATATTCAATTTTTGAAAGTCCTCAATGTTCTCTTCCATTGAACACTTTTGTTTGAGATTTATCAATTGGATAAAGAAGGTGTTGCTCTTTGTATCTTCATAATGTGCTATCATTTCCTCCATGAAAATTGACCACATTACAAGTGGTTTACGAGAACAAATCCCTTTATACCATAAAAATTGATCCGGTTCTAAATATGAAGATGCAATACGTACCTTTTTTAATAGTTTCACCTCATGTAGATCAAAATATTGCTCCATCTCTAGTATCCAATTTACCGAATCCTTGCCATCAAACTTCCTCATATCGCCTTTTCTTGATTTTAGGTGCTCAATCTTGAAACGGCTGTAACTCTGTAATTTCAGATCTCTAAGTTCTAAAATTTCATATTGCAGTAGCCCTATGCATTCTCTTTCTAACCCCGCAAGTCTAATCGAGATTGGATTCTGCAAGGAGGCTTTATGTCAAATCTCCCACGATGCCCTGATTATAGACTGGTTCAGTAGAGCGTACTTGTACAAAGTACCATGTGTCATTGTTTCAACCTTAGGATCTAAAAACTATACACAGAAAACTATGGTCTGTCCTCTTTATGTAACTTCTTACGAAATTTCAATTTGATGCTCATAGAGAACGTTATGAGGAGTTTCCCAAGGTCACCTGTTTAGAATGTAATTCGGGAGTCTGCAAAAATGCTAACTTCCTCAGATTATATCTACGAAAATATAACGAGAAAAGGTCAGAAATTTGGACCCGAGCTTCACCAAGATTTCGGTTCAAATGGGTTTTAATGTTAGATTTTGAACCTTCGTAGAAAAAATATTATAGCGAAAATTCCATGATGACATGTTTGAGATGAAATTATGGAGCTTGCAAAAACCATAACTTCCTCATATCATATCTCCGCAAATATAGGGAGACAAGATCTGAAATTCGGATCCGAGGTTCAGACTAATTACTTCTCAAATTATTATTTTATAGCTTTTGAAACTTCGTAGAGAAAAAGTTATGGCGAAAATTCCACAATGACCTGTTTGGAGTAGCAAAACCCTAGAATCCAAAGCTATGATACCAAATGTTATGAAACCAGCTCACAAAAAGATTAAAAAAGATAGATCAACACCTTAGAATTCAGCCTCTTTGAGGGGAAAACCTCCTTTACATTACACAAATGAACAATTCTTGGATGATACAAATGATAAGACTTCCTTTCTATATATAAGATTCTAAGGGGTCATAATATAATCGAAGCCGACATAACAATAATAATATAAGGGCATAATAATAACAATAGTGGGCTTCTATGGGGCACAATAATAACAATATGGGGACTACATGGGCACAACAATATAATAAGGGGGTTGTACTAATAACAATAAGGGGCTACACTAGTAGTATAGGGACCTAACATTTTGGCCCTGGCAAAAAGCCAACATTGTGTGTTCTTGTCTCTTTGGTTTTGATAGCTATTTGATGAACTAAAAAGACACACTCTAATAATAATGACAAGTGAAGAAGTAAAGTTAAATAACTCACAAATAGTTATCATGCAAGAAGAATCTAATTAACTCTAACTGCCTTAGATCCTTGAACATGGTATTAGAGCTAAGGTGTTGAAGTCAAAGGAAGTGTAGAAAAAGAGGCATTCAAAGATCAGATTCAAGAAGGGCATCAAAGCAAGTTGAAGGAATTGAAAAATCAGTCTTCAACAAGTAGTCTACAAGAGCAAGACAATTCAAGATAATTTTGGTACAATGACCAATTAATCTCAGTCAAAGTGAAGTCTCAATGCTAGTGCTTGGAACTCGGATCACAGTCAAAAGAAGGAAGACACAGTACCTCTCATAGTTTCGGTGCTAGCCCCAAATTGTGTGTCATTACAATCTATACCACAAAGATCTCAATAAATTAAGTCTGAAGCAGTTTCAATGCTTGGTATTGGACATTTCTTGAAGGAAATATTTGTTCATGCTAGTCAACTCAAGAAAGGTTCTACTCCCACAAAGAGAATCACAACAAGACCATAAGGATATAGAATCACATCATACATTACAACAATATCACTTTAGAAGGAGAACAAAATGCCACATCTCCGATGGGCATCATCACAGTTCTCTCAAAATTCTTGATTTCGATATCATACATAGTCGAGGAATCAAGTAATTTCAACATATTATAAAAGCAGTTGTGCTTGGTACTGAACAATGCAAGGAAGTCTCAAGGAAAATCTTAGAACTCAATTGTACCAGTCAGCTCAAGCAAGAATCTCATTGAAAGAGATTATTCAAGAAAGCATCAAAGTGAAGATTTTGTTGGCATTATGGCATTATGAACATATGTTGAACTTGATGGCAACCCTCCCTTAGACGGACATTTCTCTTATATACACCATGATGGGGACAAGAAGAGCCAAGAGGAGAGAAGAAAGGCCATATACTCATGTATTAGAGAAGAAAGGCCATTTACGCATGTATTAATGTTATCAGAGGTATTTGGGCGCCCAAAACCCATATATGCATGCATTTATATTATCGGGAGTTGGTTGGGTGCGTAAAACCCATATATATATGCTTTTACAATAATCAAAGGCCTTTTTCCTTTTTGGCGGAAACAACACAAGTTAAATATGGTTCGGCACATATGGACCCGATGGCATAACTCAGCGGACCCGATGGTGGAATTAAACTTGACGTATAATAATATCGCGTCCACAGTATATCGGAATACATAAAGGGTCGCCCACCCCAATCCTCCGATTGCGATAAGAGGGGTCGGACCCGATGAAGGAATTAAAAGCATTTCATATTAAATTGCATCCGCGGTGTTCGCCCATATTATAATAGCCTCCCACTTCAAATCGCAGATAGCGATGAAAGGAGCGGACCCGATATATAAATAAAGGCTGGTTAATGGGGCATATCGTGTCCGATCCATCGGATCGGATGCCGGGCATGTATTGTTAGCGATGAGGAGCAGACCTGATATACAAATAAAGGCTGGTTAATGGGGCATGTCGCATCCGATCCATCGGATCGGATGTCAGGAATAAACCATGAGATGGGCAGGCGCCGATAGCAATAAGGATTGGACCCGATATATTATTATTTTGGATGCATTAAGTTAAAAGCCCACCTTTTGTGGTTTTGGACCGCTATCATAGTTTTCCCGCTTAAGCCTTCTCTTAAGAGAATTGGTCAAAACAGTTGCACCTCAGGTTTCGGATCCTATGGTCTCGATTCATGGTTTTATCAAATGCGTGATTAGATAAAGAGAAAGGGGATCTGGTGGCAATGGATCGATTAGGAATTGAAGATCTTAAGGAAACTGTGCAGCCGCAGACACGCAAAAGATAGAAGTCTCTTCGGGTGTGGAGAATCGCTATTCAGGAGGTGTTGTGGGAGCGGTCACCCACAGCCTCTGGGTGTGCAGCAGTATGTAAATCCTCTGTTTGGGTCTGAATATCAGCCTCTGTTGACTAAATTGGGTGATAACTGTCATGTATATGGATCTGATGCTTGGGTAACTAGATCTGATTGTGATCATACATACTATCCTTGTAAAGTGTATTGATCTAGTGATTGGGTGATTCAAAAGAATTATGTGCTTCAATGATATTAAAGGGTCCAGTATGAAAATTGGATGAAACGTGGCCTTTCAGATTATGTATTGCGCTTCAGGTGTATCCAGTCTGAAAATGTATGAAACGTGGTACCTGGAGGAGAGAAGATTGTAGGTTGGCGTCTACGTACTAGTATCTAAGCTAGTACAAGAGCAAAGGGGGTTGTAGCTCCCGTACTGGGATAAGACTGCACTAGTACTAATATTGTAAAAGGATTTTCTTATTAAGAAGAAAATTGAGATGACTTGCAGCAGGTGGTTTTCACCCACATTGGGTTTCCACCTTATATGATGGTGTTCATGTGTGTGACTTATGTGTGATGATCTGTTCTATTTTACTGCACCAGTTTACTGTTAATGTGGTTGATAATGTTCTAATGCACTCATTAAGGATCAACTAACTGAATCATAAGAAGTTGTGGAAGTAGCATATATCAATCTGAATATGGAAATTAAAAAACTCTATTAATGTGATAATACTGATTCAACCCCCCTCTCAGTATTATTTCCAACAATTGGTATCAGAGCAGGTCCTTCAGAGAAGCTTGATCGCTTGAAGGAAGATCGTTCATTATGAGCAACTACGAGAGGGAAGCATCAATCAGGCCACCGATTTTTGATGGGACAAACTTCAATTATTGGAAGGTAAGAGTTACTGCCTATCTTCAATCTCTTGGTACGGAAGTTTGGGATATCATAGAGACAGGCTACACTTTTCCTTCAGCTACTCCTACAGATCCGGTCGAGAAAAATAAATATGAAACAAATTCTAAAGCAGTCAATACTCTGTTGGGATGCTTATCTCAATCAGAATTCGTAAAGGTTATGCAATATAAATCCGCAAAAGAAATATGGGACAAGATTGTCTTGAGCTATGAAGGAGATGAAAAGGTAAAGAGTGCTAAACTTCAAACCCTCAGGATTCAGTATGAGAATCTCAGAATGTATAATGATGAAAGTGTGGCTAACTATTTCCTTAGGGTAGATGAGATTGTTAACTGCATGAAAAACTTGGGTGAAGAAATAAAAGAGGCTATTGTGGTTGAAAAAGTTCTAAGATCCTTTTCCACCAAGTTTGAATCTAAAGTGTCCGCCATAGAAGAAAAGGAGAATCTACGAACTCTCACCATGTCACAACTGCATGGAATTCTAACTGCTTATGAAATGAGAAAAGGAGGTCCTTCAGATAAGAGAGAAGATGCCTTCAAGGCTTCAGGCAAAGGAGAGTACCTTGAATCAAGTCATGTGTCAGAAGAAGAAGAAGAATCAAATTTTGTCATAAATCTTCAACGAGGTACTGGCAGATTCAGAGGTAAGTTACCCTTCAAATGTTTTGCTTGTGGAAGAGTAGGTCACTATGCTGCCAAATGTCCTCATAAGGATAAGATTGACAAGGGAAAGGAACCTGTTAGATGGAACAAGAAATAGAATGCAAATAAGAAGAGCTATTACACCCATGAAGACAGTGATGGTCTATCAAATAGCGATGAAGATGAACGAGGTAATCCCTATAAACTTTTAATGGCTTTTGAAGATGATGATTACATGGATGCTCTAGATATAGATAGCTATTATGAGGAGATGTCTAGACTTAAGACATGCTTAGAAGAAAAGAATGTGATCATTGAGACTCTGCAAATCCAACTTGATGAAAAGGAACAATCTCTTGAAAAGTTAGAATGTGAAATTGTTGGGCTTCGAAAAGAAATTGAGAAAACAAAGGCTCTCAATCTTAAATTTGTTAAAGGATCTGAAACTCTGGATGAGATCATCAATGTACAACGCTCTCCTCTAATTAAGACAGGTCTGGGGTATAATGGAGAAACATCTCAAGCATCCACCTCGAAGAGTTATCTCGATGCTGCAAGAAGATATGAGCAAAAGCCAAACAGAGAACACCAGGTAAAACAGGGACAAATTTCATCAAGAATAAACAAATACTACCAGACAAATCAGGGACAATTCACCTTAAGCACGAACAAAAGCTACAATCAACCAAGATCCTCTCAATTTACCTCAAGAATGGATGAAAATAGAAATCACAATCATATGACTGGTAAATTTGATAATCGCAGAAGTTTCTTCAATGGCCAATGTTTCTCTTGCCATAACTTCGGTCACAAAGCAGCTCAATGTGTTGCCTACAAAACAATCATGACTAGAGAAGCTCAAAAACAAAGAAATATGACTAGGATTACAAAAAGGACCTATAACAACTTCTCGGCTCTTGAAAATGAAATTGAATGCTCTATCTGTAATAACTTTGGTCATGAAGACTCTGAATGCAGGAGTAGGTTTCGGCAAACAAAGGAACAAGATTCAAGCACCAGAACATGGAGAATAAAGGAACCTCAACCAGAAAGATGTGGGATAGCATTTTATGCAGAAGGATAGGAAAATCAATGGTACATCGACAGCGGATGTTTGAAGCATATGACAGGTGATAAAGAAAAACTTGAATCATACACTGCTTTAGGAAAAGGAAAGAAAGTTTCATTTGGGAATGATACTCCTGCTGCCATAAAAGGAAAAGGTATTGCTCAATTGAAAGAAAAGCTCAAAGCAGGAAATGTTTTGTACGTTGATCGATTGAAACATAATCTTCTAAGTGTCAGTCAGATGTGCGATCAAGGAACCGAGGTAATATTTAGATCAAATGGATGTCGTGTTCGTGATCTTGATACAGGTGAAACAGTGATCAAAGGCAAAAGAACTCCAAACAATCTATACATATTTGAAGAAGAACAACAACAATGCTATATGAGCAAGGATGATGAGCACTGGTTATGGCACCGGAGGTTGGGGCATCTAAGTTTTTCACAAATAAGGAAAGCATGCAAGTATCAGGCAGTTCGTGATCTTCCAGATATCAAAATTCCAGAGAATACAATATGCAAATCATGTCAGTTTGGTAAACAAACCAGGACTAACTTCCCTGAGAAGGAAGGATCAGCTAGCAAACCTCTCGAACTTATTCATACAGATGTATGTGGTCCATTTAGGACAAGGACACCTCGGGGAGAGGAATGCCTTATATTATTCATTGACGAATTCTCCAGGTTTGTTTGGTTAGGACTTATGAAACACAAAGACGAAGCATTTGAAAAATTCAAATCCTTCAAAGCCCTGGTCGAAAATGAATCAGATCACAAAATTAAGTGTCTCAGGTCTGACAGAGGTGGGGAATTTACCTCAAATGAATTTTTCAATTTCTGTGAAGAGCATGGAATAAAAATGGAATTCTCTACAGCAAGGACTCCTCAGCAAAATGGAGTGGTGGAAAGGATGAACAGAACAGTCCAACAAATGGCCCGTGCCATGCTTGATGAATCTGGAACTCCTGCAACCTTCTGGGGTGAAGCTGCATATGTCATGGTTGTTATTCTCAACAAAACAAATGTCCGAGTAAACAACACTCAAACTCCTCATGAGCTCTGGTATGGTAAGACTCCTTCGGTAAAGCATTTTAAAATTTTTGGAAGCAAATGCTATATTAAGAATATTGATGAACAGCTTGGCAAACTTGAGCCTAGAGCAGATGAAGGCATTATCCTTGGTTATTCACCTTATAGTAAATCATATAAGTGTTACAAACAAAGACTTGGAAGAATTGTTGACAGCATTGATGTAGTGGTTGATGAAAAAGGATACATTCTTAGGCAAGTAAATCATGAAAATATCGAAGAAGATGAAGACTACCCTCAAAGATAGAATGATGAAGAAGAAGAACCTCAAGAAGCACCAGAGGAACATATAAGGATAGAAGAAAAGACTCCATCTAGGTATGTACAGAAGAATCATCCAGAATCTCAGATTTTGGGACAAAAAGAGGCAGGCGTACAAACTAGAAGAACAACTGTAGAAGCTTCAAGCTATTTGGAATTACTCTCCTCCACTGAACCACAAAATGTAAGAGAGGCATGAAAGGATGAATGTTGGGTCAAGGCAATGGATGAAGAACTTGAACAGATAAAAAAGAACAACACTTGGGAGTTGGTTCCTAAACCAAAGGATAAGAATGTCATAGGAACAAAATGGATCTTCAAAAATAAGTTGAATGAAAATGGGGAGGTAATTAGAAACAAGGAAAGACTGGTGTGTAAAGGGTATGCCCAACAAGAAGGAATAGATTTTGAAGAAACATTTGCTCCTGTTGCAAGACTTGAGGCCATCCGAATGTTCCTTGCTCTCTCAAGCTTTCAAAAGTTCAAAGTATTTCAAATGGATGTGAAATCAGCTTTTCTGAATGGAGACTTAGAAGAAGAAGTATACATTGAGCAGCCAGATGGTTTCATTCTTGGGAATGATCCAAATCTTGTATTCAGATTAAAAAAGGCTCTCTATGGTCTTAAACAGGCTCCAAGGGCTTGGTACTACCATTTGGACAAATATCTTCATCAACAAGGTTTTTCAAAAGGATCAGCAGATAGCAATATTTATATAAAAATTGAAAATGACAAGTTGCTAATACTTGTTGTGTATGTAGATGATATTATATTTGGCAGCAATGAAGAAGCTATGAGTCAAAACTTTGCCTCGGTAATGCAGAAAGAATTCGAAATGTCCCTACTAGGTGAACTGACATACTTTCTTGGATTGCAAATCCAACAGAATAAAGACAGTATCTTCTTGACACAAACCAAGTACCTCAAGCAGATTTTGAAGAAGTATGGCATGGAAGATTCAAAGCCAGTATGTACCCCCATGGTTACAGGATGCAGTCTTAGTGCGAATGATGAATCAGCTGCAGTTCATCAACCAACATACAGATCTATGATTGGAAGTCTTCTTTATTTGACAGGTACCCGACCAGACATCATGCATGCAATTGGAATAGTTGGAAGATTTCAGGCAAATCCAAAAGAAACTCATCTTCAGGTAGTAAAGAGAATCTTCAAATATCTTCAAGGAACTCAAAACTATGGTTTATGGTATCCTAGAGACACAGATCTCACACTTCATTCTTACACAAATGCAGATTGGGCTGGAAGTGTGGATGACAGGAAAAGCACAAGTGGTGGTGCTTTCTTTATGGGTTCCAGATTAGTATCATGGTTCAGCAAGAAATAGAGTTCAATTGCCATATCTACAGCTGAAGCAGAATATGTAGCTGCTGCATCTTGTTGCACCCAACTTCTTTGGATGATGTAGACCTTACAGGATTTCCAAATCACTTGTACTCCACCTATCCCCATCTTATGTGATAATACAAGTGCAATCAGCATTTCAAAGAACCTAGTCATGCATTCAAAACCCAAGCACATACCGATAAAGTATCATTTTCTCAGAGAACAAGTGCTTGAACAAAAGGTCAAGTTGGAATACATTTCTTCTAAGGAACAAGTGGCTGATATATTTACCAAACCATTACCCAGGGAGACCTTTGAATACCTCAGGTAGAAGCTGGGGGTTGTTGACGCATCATCCTGCTGTTAATTCTCAGATTGGTACTTGTACGCGAGGTTCTGATGGGGTATACGCGTACAAAGTTCAGGGGGAGCATAATTCATTGTTGGCATTATCGTATTATAGAAGGAGGAACATGTTGGGTAAATGAACTGTATCTATCCACAATAAAGATGTTGAATTATCTTATATGTAGGCAGTATAGCGCGGTTCCTATTTTATATATAGCCAGAATAGCTCGACCTTCTGTCCTAAAGTCAGAGGGGAAAAATCAAGAGGAGCAATCTCTCTAGGGGAGAAATAGTTAGGAGAAGCAGATATCCGCCTTTTGCCCTTGATGTCAAAGGGGGAGAGTGCTTTTTGGATGGTGTTGTTGCCATCAAGTCCAAAGGGGGAGATTGTTGGCATTATGGCATTATGAACATATGTTGAACTTGATGGCAACCCTCTCTTGGACGGTCATTTCTCTTATATACACCATGATGGGGACAAGAAGAGCCAAGAGGAGAGAAGAAAGGCCATATACTCATGTATTAGAGAAGAAAGGCCATATACACATGTATTAATGTTATCGGAGGTATTTGGGCACCCAAAATCCATATATGCATGCATTTATATTATCGGGAGTTGGTTGGGTGCGTAAAACCCATATATATATGCTTTTACAATAATCAAAGGCCTTTTTCCTTTTTGGCGGAAACAACACAAGTTAAATATGGTTCGGCACATATGGACCCGATGGCATAACTCAGCGGACCCGATGGTGGAATTAAACTTGACGTATAATAATATCGCGTCCACAATATATCGGAATACATAAAGGGTCGCCCACCCCAATCCTCCGATTGCGATAAGAGGGGTTGGACCCGATGAAGGAATTAAAAGCATTTCATATTAAATCGCATCCGCGGTGTTCACCCATCTTATAATAGCCTCCCACTTCAAATCGCCGATAGCGATGAAAGGAGCGGACCCGATATATAAATAAAGGCTGGTTAATGGGGCATATCGCATCCGATCCATCGGATCGGACACCGGGCATGTATTGTTAGCGATGAGGAGCGGACCCGATATATAAATAAAGGCCGGTTAATGGGGCATGTCGCATCCGATCCATCAGATCGGACGTCAGGAATAAACCATGAGATGGGAAGGCGCTGATAGCAATAAGGATTGGACCCGATATATTATTAGTTTGGATGCATTAAGTTAAAATCCCGCCTTTTGTGGTTTTGGACCGCTATCATAGTTTTCCTGCTTAAGCCTTCTCTTAAGATAATTGGTCAAAATAGTTGCGCCTCAGGTTTCGGATCCTATGGTTTCGATTCATGGTTTTATCAAATGTGTGATTATATAAAGAGAAAGGGGATCCGGTGGTAATGGATCGATTATGAATTGAAGATCTTAAGGAAACTGTGCAGCCGCAGACACGCAAAAGATAGAAGTCTCTTCGGGTGTGGAGAATCGCTATTCAGGAGGTGTTGTGGGAGCGGTCACCCACAGCCTCTAGGTGTGCAGCAGTATGTAAATCCTCTTTTTGGGTCTTAATATCAGCCTCTGTTGACTAAATCGGGTGATAACTGTCATGTATATGGATCTGATGCTTGGGTAACTAGATCTGATTGCGATCATACATACTATCCTTGTAAAGTGTATTGATCTAGTGATTGGGTGATTCAAAAGAATTATGTGCTTCAATGATATTAAAGGGTCCAGTATGAAAATTGGATGAAACGTGGCCTTTCAGATTATGTATTTTGCTTCAGGTGTATCCAGTCTGAAAATGTATGAAACGTGGTACCTGGAGGAGAGAAGATTGTAGGCTGGCTTCTACGTACTAGTATCTAAGCTAGTACAAGAGCGAAGGGGGTTGTAGCTCCCGTACTGGGATAAGACTGCACCAGTACTAATATTGTAAAAGGATTTTCTTATTAAGAAGAAGATTGAGATGACTTGCAGCAGGTGGTTTTCACCCACATTGGGTTTCCACCTTATATGATGGTGTTCATGTGTGTGACTTATGTGTGATGTTCTGTTCTATTTTACTGCACCAGTTTACTGTTAATATGGTTGATAATGTTCTAATGCACTCATTAAGGATCAACTAACTGAATCATAAGAAGTTGTGGAAGTAGCATATATGAATCTGAATATGGAAATGAAAAAGCTCTATTAATGTGATAATACTGATTCACCCCCCCTCTCAGTATTATTTCCAACAGATTTCATCTTCATGTGCCAAGTAAGTATCTTTCCCTATAATCAATTTTGGTTAAATGACTTCATGATTACAAGGACATATATAGGTTGGATGGGTCATCAAGATTCCTTATATATAGAAGAAGGACAAACATGTCCTATAAGTAGCTGAAGTCATTGAACATATTAACAGGTCTCCTCTGAATTTATGAAAGGGATACTTATAGATCCCCTCATATAACAACATTAGAGACATCAAAGACATGTATATGATAAACTCATTCTTTGAAGGCACAATGAACAAGATCACATGAAATCTAATCTACATGAAAGTAAAGGGTATCAAGGATGTAGGATATCTTCATAAGGTCTCATCTACAAGATCTAGGAAGGAAGATAACCATGATTGATTTATAATGCATTAACAGATAATCAAGGTAACAAATATCCATGGGATAAGAAGGTTACCTCATTCGATGACTTATGGTCTCTATGCTAAATGTTGGAATTTCTAAGTTTAACCAGTTAGAAATTTTTCATGTACTATCTGGTTTATTTCTTCCTACTTGTTTAATTTCTTAAAAAGTTATTTACCATGTAAATACTAAAAATAAACACAAGTATAGTATCAACATCTATAGATCATCAACTGAAAGAAAACAAGCACACAAGTGACACTGTTCTTTTTGGATAATGTCCCCAGAAAAACCCAATGCAGGAAAACTGGTGCAGCTATTCAAAGGGTTATATTATTATGCAGTTTATCAGAGTACAATTGGGTGCCTAAACTGGCTCACCCGACAGAGAAACATATACGGCAGCAATACCTCTATATCCGGAAACAGGTATTCAGAAAACCTGCCCCACGAAACCCTCTCTAGCACAACTGAAGCTTAGCACTAGCCCTTCTAGCCACTACGTCAGCCTCATGTTAACCTGCGTCAGGCCCAGGACCCTCTGCGTCAGCCCTCTGAGGTACTGCCCAGCCTATGGGAGCCTCTGTGTCACTCCCTCTGTCCTATGCATGTATGACGCAATCTCTTTGGGATCTGCACTGCCTCTGTTAGGCTCTGTGTAGCTTGAACTGACAGTTTCTTTGGTTCTCTCTGCTTCTGTGTTAGTCTCCCAGTATTATCCCTGCTTCTCTACCTTGTACTCACTGCCCCTCGTTGTTGATCACTGGTTCACTTTTTCTTAACAACCCTGCTCTAGAAAAATGAATGACTGATCACTCTGGTGTGTTCTCCAACTGACCTCAAGCCTCCTCTTATACTTTTCTCGTTGGTCCATCAATGGCTAAGATTAGATTTGGCTTGATCCATGACTTTTGGAACCTTCTAACCCAATTTTATATTAATACCCATTAATATTTTATTTTTCCTAATTTTAGACTTAGGAACTCCATCAAAAATATTAATTATTTTAATACCTCCCAAACCGGGTACAATCTGTCCAAACCATTCCTAGGTCTTGGAGATCTCATGTGCTTTAGCCTCCACCAATTTTCATGGCTAGAGCATATCTGATGCTACCCCAAATAAAGACTCCCTCTTAGAGAGGATTGTGCTCTAGTAACACTCCTCACTGAGAATCACTCTAATTATACGGCACCAGTACCTATGCTGATGCTAAGCCTCCCCACCCAACATCCTCTGCATTGTTGCATCTTGTACTGCTTCCCATTTCCCTGCCACTGCCACTGCTGCATCCATACAGCAGATCCCTCTTCATTCGTGATGCTGCTGGTCCGTCCTCCCAACACTACATCTGCACTACATCCCCCTCTCATCATGTTGCATTGTGCTACTGCATTGCAACTCAATTACTAAGAAGTAGGTAACTGACCCACCCAACTTCTGACATTCCTGTCAAGCTATAAAAACTCCCGATGTTGAAGCTCTCTCTGTCGCTAACAAGTGCTCCCTCTACTGACCTCTGTGCTGCTGCAACAACTTCCTGCATCTCGCACCATTGCACACCTCTCTGTGCCATCCTGCACTCTTATGCCTCTCGCATTGTTGTAGCCTGCTAGCCTCACACTGTATGGGGACTCCTGCACTGTAGCACTCTCTTCCACTTCATCCGCATATGTCTCTACCGACATCCGCTAGTCTTGTTACTCCTCTTCGGGGCTTCTGTAGCATAGTATAATCCACGAGGTTAGGTACCTCAAGGATCCTACCCCTCATCGCCTGTAGTCTATCTGAATATAGCTCGATGTCTCCCCACTTATTCTCAAGTGGCACATGAGCACTCATGACACAATCATCATCATCCTCAACTTCTTTCTCTGCCTTCGTTGGTGCTACCTTAGAGTCAGAAGCCTCTCCCTTAGTCTTCTTCCTTGGACACTCATTTGCATAGTGACCTAGTTCTCCACAATGGAAGCACTTGACCTTGGAGAGTTCCTTCTTCTTCCTCTTCTCCTACTTTCCCGTAGATGCTAGAGTTGCATCCTCTTCCTCTTCCTTCTTGATCCTGACCCTTTTGCTGCTACTCCCCGTCTTGGTCAACCATATGATCTCTTCTTGATGAAGATCCGCCCACAGTTCCTCCCAATCTGGAAGACTCGCCCTGCCCAGTATGCTCTGAAAAGATATCTCCCACTCCTCGGAGACTGCGTTAAGTGTGGTCCTCACCATCAACTCCTAATCCAGTGTGGTCCCTATGGAAGTCAGTTGGTCACGATCTCCTTCAACCGACCGAGCAAGAGATCTATCTACTCTTCCTTCTGCTCTGGAATGACCTTAGCCGATTCTCCAGTAGCATCTTCCTATGCACGGAAGTATGCTGGTACAATGTTTTCAAAGTGTCCCACATCTCCTTTGTCATTTCCTTCTCGGCAATATGTTGGACCACATGATCCTTGACTCCATCAGGGATGATGCACTTTTCCTTAGCCATTGCCTCTTCGTACCTTTCATTAGCTACCAGGTCAACTGGGATAGCCATTACTCTCAAGGCGAAGCCTTTGATACAATGTATGTCTAGAATGGATAGCATCCTGGCCTTCTAGACCACAAAATTGGACGCTCCGTCTAGCCTATCCTAATCCCTCAGCCCATTCACAACCATCTCTCTGCTCTTCTCTATCGACTCCTCTGAGTCTCTCTACTTCCCGCCTGGAAGTTCTTGGTTCGACTCCTGCTAAGTATCTCTACTTCCCATATGGAAGTTCTCGGTTTGACTCCTCCAAGTCTTTCTACTTCCTGTCTGGAAGATCCCTTCTAGACTCCCTCTGAGTCCCGATTTCCCTCCTAGAAATCCTCCTACCAACTGTCGAGTTGCTCCACTCCAATCATCTGTGCAACTACACCACTAATCCAGATTCCTTGTGTTATGCTCTTAACCTGCAAAATGATACCAGAATACCAAATATGAGAAGAAATATACCCATAACATAGAACAATGAGAAGTAACAGCAAGTATTTTATTATTCAGAAAGCAATGTTCACTTGCCTCTTCGAGGGGGAAACCTCCTATAGAGCTGAGCTCAATTAAAAAATAAGACACAATGCTCCTCGAGGGGAGTCTTTATCCTTTATATAGGATTCATACATGCAATACCATGGGGCAATACCATGGTTCTTATTAATACCATCTATCTAATACCATGTCCCATTTGCAACTAACTGTGGTCCCTTCATTAAATGTGGGTTAACCACTTACAATTATTAATATGGGCTTTATTGACTCTATAACTATGACTTGATCCTATTACATAAATAAGGGGGTTAGGGTTGGACCCTAACATGCCCTCCCCCATAATAATAGCCTTGTCCTCAAGGCTGAAGTTGCAGAAACTGCTGAAGGATAGTAGCTGGCTCCTAGGTTGCATCTTCCGGAGAGGTGTCTTTCCACTTGACAAGGACTTCCTTGATCGTGCGGCCACGCAGGTGTCGTTCTCGTGTGTCAAGAACCTGTTCAGGTTGGAGCCAAGTTGATCCTTCTTCATCCACTTCAGGTAGACTGGTTTGAATTCTGCAATGGTTCCCAATCACTTTCTTGAGGCATGAGACATGGAATACTGGATGGATTTTTGCAATGGGTGGCAAAGCTAGCTTGTAGGCGACTTATCCAATGCGCTGAAGTACTTGATATGGTCCATAGAATTTTGGAGATAATTTCTGACAACCCTTGTCTTTGAGTGATGTTTGCATATATGGTTGCAGCCTTAAAATACCTGATCCCCTTCTTGAAATTGGCGTTCTGAGCGATGTTGATCTACCTATTGCTTCATGCGATTCTAGGCTTGATGAAGATTCTCTCTAAGGTGGGCTAGCATGGTTGTGTGGTTCTGTAGGAGTTGATCCACTACTTGTACCTTCGAGCATCCCTTGATATAAGAAGTAGGGGAAGGAGGGAGTTGACCATAAACTACTTCGTATGGAGTCATTTTGGTGGTGGCATGATAGTTGGTGTTATACCACCATTTGGCTAGAGGTAACCACTGTACCCAGAGATGTTGCTTTTCTGAAGTGAAACACCTCAGGTAGGTCTCTAGACATTTGTTGACTGCTTCATTTTGACCATCAGTTTGTGGATGATAGGAAGTACTGAGTTGTATTTGGGTACCTTGTAGCTGGAAGAGTTTCTGCCAAAAGTTACTGGTGAAGATCGGGTCATGATCAAACACAATGGAAGTGGGCATGCTATGTAATTTGAAGATCTGATCCATGAAAGATTGAGCGACCAAAGTCAGTGTAAAAGGGTGTGGTAGGGCACAAAAATGAGCATACTTAGAAAGTCTGTCCACAACCACCATGATGACTGACTTGTTTCCTGACTTTGGAAGACCCGTAATGAAATCCATAGAAACCTCCATCCACACTGAGTCCGGGATGGGAAATGGTTGTAATGTGCCTAGGGATTTGACTATTTCTCCTTTGTGGCACTGACAGACATCGCATTCAGCTACAAAAGTAAGAATGTCCTTTTTCATGCCTATCCAAAAAATTGATCTTTGAGTGCAAGCATACGTCTTCTGAAAGCCTGAATGTCCTACAGTGGGAGATGAGTGCAACTCCACCAAAATGCAGCTTTTGAGGGTGGATGTTGGTGATATTATGACTCTGTCCTTGTAGTGAAGAATCTCATCCTACCACGAGTAGCCCGCTGTGGAATTTGGATTCGCCTGCAATTGATTAATGAGTTGGGAGAGCCAAGGATGTGAAAACCATTCCTTGCGAGCCTCTTCAATCCATTCTGGAATGGGAAGGGAAATTGCGAGCAGGGTACTTTCCTCCTCAAATTGGCAAGATAATGCATCTAGTACAATATTTTCGTGCCCTTTCTTGTAAATTATCTCATAATCATATCCCAAAATTTTGCTAAGCCATTTATTTTGTTGTGGCGAGGATAGGCGTTGCTCCAAAAAATATTTAAGGCTTTGATGGTCTGTGCGGATTTGGAAACGTCACCCCAATAAGAATGGTCGTCAGGTATCTACTGCATGTAAGATGGCCATCATCTCCTTCTCATACGTAGATTGTCCTAGATTCTTCCCACTTAGTTGTTGGCTCGTGAAGGCCAAGGGTCGACCTTCCTGCATTAAGACCACCCAATACCCGTACCAAAAGCATCACATTCAATCACAAAAGATTTGGTGAAGTTGGGTAGTGCTAAGACTGGACTGGAACACATGGCATGTTTGAGAGCTATAAAGGCCTGTTGTGCTTCATCATTCTAGATGAATGAATTTTTCTTGAGGAGTTGAGTGAGGGGCCTAGCAATGCGACCATAATTGTGGACAAATTTGCGATAGTAGCATGTGAGGCCCAAAAATCCTCTCAAGCTCTTCAAGGTCTTTGGTTGAGGCCAATCCTGCATTGTCTGGATCTTTTTGGGGTCCACCCTGACACCATCATGCCCCACAATGTGGCCCAAATACTCAACTTCTTCCATGCCAAAAGAACAATTGGACATCTTCACCAATAATTTATTCTTGTGGAGCAGTTGCAAGAGCAGATCTACATGCTGAAGAAGTGTGGCCCAAGTGCAACTGTAGATGAGGACGTCATCAAAGAAAAAAAGGACAAATTTTCTGAGATATGGTTTGAGAAGGTGGTTCATAAGGCTCTGAAAAATGGATGGGGAATTACAAAGACCAAATGGCATGACCAGGAACTCATAATCGCCTTCATGAGTTCGGAAAGCAATCTTTGGAATGTCTACTTCTTTCATGCGAATTTGGTGGTAGCCCAAGCGAAGGTCGAGCTTAGTAAAGAATTGAGCCCCATTTAGTTCATCCAGCAAACCATCGACAACAGGGATGGGAAATTTATCTTTTACTATCAACTTATTGAGGGCCCTAAAGTCTGGACACATACGTCATTCCCCATCTTTCTTGAGCACCATGACCACCGGTGATGAATAAGGACTAATGCTGGGTCGAATGATGCTTGCTTCTAAGAGTTCCTTGATTATTTTTTCAATTTCATTCTTTTGGGCGAACGGATATATATAAGGGCGCACATTTGGTGGTTGGGCTCCTGGGACCAAAGTAATGCTATTATCATGTTCCCCTCTCAAGGGTGGAAGCTCATGAGACTTGTCAAAGACTGGCAAATGGTTGTTTAAGATCTATTGCATCTCAGGATGAATATGAAGAGAATTGGGTTCGCAGGCCTGGATGGCATTAAATTGGGCTATAACTCCATGGTGGCCCTTTTTTAACAATTTTTCCATCCGATGTGAGCTGATGATAGAGGGAGCTCCCGCCTGGAGTCCTCGGAGGGTATGTGTGTGGTTGTTCTGCTTAAAGCTCATATATAACTCCTGGAAATCCATTGTGATTGGGCCCAGTGTGCGAAGCCATTCAGTACCTAAGACAATGTCGCACCCTCCCATGTGTATGGCAAACATGTGGGTCTTTAACTGATAATCCCCCATTTCAATTTTGACATTTTCACAACAGCCTTCACATTCCATTGTCCCCCCATCAATAATTTGGACCTGGAAGTTAGAAACTGTTCGGACAAAACAATGCACTGCTTCTGCAACTCTTTGATGGATAAAATTATGTGTATGGCCACTATCAATCAAGACTACTACTGGGCGATGCTTGATAAAACCTTTGATTATGAGAGTTTGGGGAGAAGAAATCCCTGCCAAAGCATGCAACGAGATAACTAGTTCTTCAAGTACATTGTCCTGTTGGTTGTCCTCTTCTTCCTCCTCTGGTTCCTCAAGTGGTGGGGCTTCCTCTGATAAATTGTGATCAGTAGCATCAATTTGAAAGAATTTGGGCTCCTTGCATTTATGCCTGGGGGAGTATTTCTCATCAAAGTAGTAACACAATCCTTGCTTTCTTCTTTCCGCCATTTCTGCTAGTGACACCTTTTGAACCTTGAGTGTTTGGGTAGTGCTTTGAGCTTGTGTAGGGCAACCCTTGGCGATGAAATTTCGGCAATTGGACTGGGTTGCTAACACACGTTCGACTTCACGAGCTATCCTGCAAGCATGCAGCCATGAGCTATGGTGGTCCAGTCGGACGTGGGCTTGTATGGATTCTTTGAGACTATTGACAAAACATTCCACGTAGAACTTGTCGTGTAGACCTCCAGTGCGGAAAGATAAGGCTTCAAAGGCTGCAATATATTCATTCATTGTTCCTGTCTATCAGAGCTTAGTGAGACGACCCAAAAAATCAGATTCATGGTCAAAGCGATTCGTAAGAGCTTTTTTGAATGTCTGCCAAGTCAAGGGCCTTCCATAGCAACGTTGATGCCATTGCCACCATTGCCATCTTTCATTGTCCAAGTACATGATACCCACACTAAGCTGAGTCGCATCATCCAAGATGTAATTCAGTGTGAAATATTGCTCCATTTGTGCTATCCATGCAGCTGGGTGAGAGCCATCAAATTTATACATGTCCAGCTTGGGTGGTCGCGGATGGGATTGTTGGTGGGTGCCAAAGAGGTGAAGAGACTCACTAGACTCGCCCTCAATGTTTTCATTGCCAATATATGCCTCCGTGCATTCCTCCACCTTGCCCTTAGAGAGTGTTTCATTTAATTTCTTCAGTCGCAACATGACATCTTTCAATTGTGCTTCAAGGCTGTCAATCTTCTCATTGGCCATAGCTTGAGCTCTAGTTTGTACCATGCACCGATCCGATGTACTTGAAATTTGGGACCGCCCAAAATTTTTGGCACTAACAATTGAATGGTACCACCTTGCTCAGCTCGTCGACCTGATTCTTATGGGCTAAGTTGCCAATAAGCGCCCCGACGAGTCTCGCAGTAGCTGAATCCCAGAAATGTCAAAGCTGCCCAAAGTCCTGCGAAAATCACGCCCAGGTATAGGAACCCACACAATTAGTCAAATCTGAATAGCAGATCTGATTGTTGCGACGGCTACAGAGCCCAAACTGCTAGATCTAGATGGTGGATCTAATGGATCTAAGAGATCTAAATGGCTGATCTAGCGGAACAGATTGCTATTGTGGATCTGATGGATCTGATAGATTTGAATGGTTGATCTGATAGATCTGAACGACGGAACTGATTGTTGTTACTGTGATAGAACCCCACTTGCGAGATCTGATCTAGCAGATATTATGCATGATCCAGAGATAGAGAAGGGAACTATGGTGTCCAGGAGTGTCAGGTGCTACAGATCGAAATATACATAAGGGTTTGATAGTAGTACTCGGCCCAATTTTTCATGGCACTAACCAAGGAGGATCAACTGTATCCTTAGCCATACAACCCGACTACCCTATCATACGCACGAGTGGTCTCTCCGAGTGTTGTTCTTGGTGTAGTGTAGCAGCAAGACGGCCGACGGTTTATTTATGGTGAGGTTTCAAGGGAGCTAGGGGGCTTCCGATATACCTAGAGGGTACTTGGAAGATAGTTCATGCGCGGTTCTGTCTAATGTGCTACTACTCGAAGGGGTACCCATAGGGGTTACAAGGGAGTCCAACAAGTGTGACCACCTCTTTTATTTCCTGCGTGCATGCCTCCCCAAATCCACAGGTTTATGCGCTTAACGACAGATCCCGTGGTTTAAAGACGTCGGAACACGTCTCTAGCCAAAAAAAAATTGCTAAAAATTGGAGATCCCGCTGGCCCTGGAAAGTGCTCTGATGCCACTTGTTATGCTCTTAACTTGCAAGACGATACCAGAATACCAAATATGCGAAGAAATATACCCAGAACATAGAACAATGAGAAGTAACAACAAGTATTTTATTATTCAGAAAGCAATGTTCACTTGCCTCTTCGAGGGGGCAACCTCCTATAGAGCTGAGCTCAATTACAAAATAAGACACGATGCTCCTCTAGGGGAGTCTCTATCCTTTATACAGGATTCATACATGCAATACCATGGTTCTTATTAATACCATCTATCTAATACCATGGCCCATTTGCAACTAACTGTGGTCCCTTCATTAAAAGCAGGTTAACCACTTACAATTATTAATATGGGCTTTATTGACTCTATAACTATGACTTGATCCTATTACATAAATAAGGGGTTTAGGGTTTGACCCTAACACCTTGGCTATAAATCCGCCTTGGTAGCAACTCCCTCCACCTTGGTCTTGCCCTATTAAGTACTATTCTGACCATAGTACCCCACCATCTTCACTCCGCAAGTTACCCACAACCTCCTATACTCCAGCAACTGAAGGATTGAGCCACTTGGCTCTACCTAATCCTGGAACCAAAAAATCAGCTCCCCCAGCCAACTGTGTCAGCCCTCCTGGCCTCTGTGTGATTCTGCCTCCCTTAGCCTCTGTGATGCCTTTCTCTGGCCCAGAATGATGATGCATTCCCTCTGCGTCACTCCTTCCTCTTTCGCCTTCTACAAGGATCAACTCTATCACTCACGATAGTTGAATCTACTACAAATGATTTGCTTGGCTGATGCCTTTAGTTTTCCTATGATCTGCAACCATGCTCTGATACCATGTTGGAATTTCTAAGTTTAACCCGTTAGAAATTCTTAATGTACTATCTGGTTTATTTCTTCCTACTTGTTTAATTTCTTAACAAGTTATTTACCATGTAAATACTGAAAATAAACACAAGTATAGTATCAACATCTACATATCATTAACTAAAAGAAAACAAGCACACAAGTGACACCATTATTTTTGGACCAATGTCCCTGGAAAAATCCAATGTGGGAAAATCAATGTAGCTATTCAGAGGGTTATATTATTATGCAATTTATCAGAGTACAACTGGGTGCCTAAACGAGATCACCCGATAGAGAAAAATATATGGCAACAATACCTCTATATCTGGAAACATGTATTCAAAAAACCTGTCCCACGAAACCCTCTCCAGCATAACTAAAGCTCAACACTGGCCCTTTTAGCCACTGCGTCAGCCTCCTACTGACCTGTGTCATCCATAGGACCCTCTACGTTAGCCCTATGAGGCACTGAACAACCTCTGGGAGCCTTTGCGTCACTCGCTCTGCCCTCTGCATGTATGACGCAATCTCTCAGGGCTTTGCGCTGCCTCTGCTAGGCTCTGCATAGCCTGGACTGACTATTGCTCTAGTTCTCTCCACTTATGTGCTGGTCTCCCAGTATTGTCCCTACCTCTCTGCCTCGTAGTCACTACCCCTCACTACTGATCACTGATTCACTTTTTCTTAGCAACCCCGCTCTACCAAAGTGAATGATTGATCACTCTGGTGTGTTCTCCAACTGAACCTCAAGCCTCCTCTTATACTTTTCTCGTTGGTCCATCAATGACCAGGATTAAATCTCTAATCAATGACTAAGATTAGATTTGGCTTGATCCATGACTTTTGGAATCTTCTAACCCAGTTTTATATTAATACCCATTAATATTTTATTTTTCCTAGGTTTAGACTTAGGAACTCCATTAAAAATAATAATTATTTTAATATCTCCCAAACAGGGTACTGTTAGCGCTTGAATTTGGCCTCAGGCTGAAAAAGACAAAATCCAAGGCAATATCAAACCACTTAGCCTCGTAGCTAGCCCTATGGGGACAGGAGAGGGCTCTCTCCGGGTATATCTCGGCAAAATGTCTTCAAAGGGAGGAGATGACCAATAAAGAACACTGATTTTAGGCTAGTAAACTGATAGGGAAAGTTTGATTTTAAATTTTTAGGGTTTTGTTGGAAAACTGAGCACGGAAATTTTGGGTGCGGGGATGAGACACAGTTATTGCAGAGGTCTTTTTGGGGCAAGGTAGGAGATTGTCTTGATGCCTTTGAAATAAGTGAATGGATAGATATGACCGGTGAGGAGTCAAGGAGAGCAAGAAACCATCGAGAGTTCTCCTTAAACAGATGAAAACATTGATATTAAGCAAACTTAAAGGCAGAGCATAGAAACCATGAATTCTACCTTAACACTTCATTAACTTAATTTGCAGAAGAGAACAGTAGGAAAATGATGCACATAACAAACTTACAAGTACATGAGAGAAACACACCATCAACACAAATAACCACAGGAATCCCAAATAGTGCTGCAAAACCCTGGTCTTTCCTTTGCCAAAATTGCAGAGATACAAAGTATAAAACAGTCTAAGCTTATCCCTCAAGAGTCCAACCATGAAAATGACTAAGAAAGTACATAATTTAGGCAAGCTAACACACTTCCTTGCCTCTAGGGGTCGAGCTCATCATCCTAGGAGTTGTTTCAACCAATTCTAAACTACAATCTAGGCAATCAAAACAACTTGCCTCTATAAGCTAGGAAACCAATTCATTCATTAATTTTTTGCCATTTTATGAATGAATCTTCTAGGATAGGTAAAACGTGTCATGTCAATCATGAAATTACATCAAATACATCAAGGAGGATGAAAAATCCAACCAAAAAGTCAAAACTAGTCACTGTTGCGTTTTCCTGTGCTGAAGATGCAAAACTGGCAAATTTTCCCAACGCGTAGCGTGCCCTGCCCAACGCGTAGCGCCCCTCTGACGCATAGCGCACGTGCAAAATAACACTGAAAAAATCTCCCTGACGCGTAGCGCGCCCCTGACGCATAGCGCGCCTCTCCTGACGCGTAGCGCACCTCTGAAACTGCTCAACTTGCTCAAGAACTCCTAAAATCGAATTTGCAAGGACTCACTTAGCTTGTAAGAGGCAAATGAGTTGCAAATGAGGAGTGATGTGCTTTTATAGGTTTCCTTTTGATTTTTACTTGCCCAAAACCCACTTTGTAATGTTTTGAGTGTTGACACTTTTTGAATTAATTGGCTCTGACCTTTGATTTCTTTTCTTTGAAAAATTGGTTGAAATGATGATTTCTTCTGAAAATTTTTGCAGGGATAGCTTCTAGTATGCTTTGGCAAAGGAGACCAAGGCTGCACTTCGACATTTGAAGAATTTGAAATTTTGATAATTTTTACAAAAATGAGATAATGACCATTGTTTTCAAAAACAGAGTTTTTGAGAACAAGGTGAAAATTTAGCTGTACAATGATGAGAATTTTTGAAATAATGTTTAATGAAGGACATCCCTCTGGCTTGCTGGTCCTTTATGACCTCTCGAGACAAAAATGGACTCAACCCTAGACCTAAGACCTTAAAACTTAAAGCAAGATGAATGACCCTTTGAGGATTTTATTTACTTGAACAAACCTGAACCACCAGTGCCAAACAAGAGCGGAATAACAACACAAACTCCCTCCACCAGGATTATGGCATGCCTAACGGAATGCAACATGATCACACTGATGGGACACCTAATCATGAAATGCAAAGAGCTTTGATCTCTGGTGGAGGGCTACTAGACCGACTCTAACATTGGCTCTAATGGGGATGGTAGCTCCTTGGAGGTGCCAAGAACCGCAGACCTCTGGGAGAGCAGACCAGTGCTTTCCACCATTGGGCGATGGAGTCATTGTTTACTCATTTGACACAAACTCTGACAGCTTTAGTGACTGCAGATTTGACTGAAAATTGGACACAACTTTGACCCAAACTAACTCAATTGTGGACAGAAAATGGACTGATAAAAACACCTTGACAAACCTCAAACCAACCAATCTCCATCTTCAGAATTATAGCCTTCACCGCGGGCCCCAGACTGAGGATGAAAGATCAGTACACACATGTGATAAAATAGAAGTAAAACGGTATATACAATGATGGTGACAAGAACAGAAAATACTCAGACATGGTACCTCTTTAGCAGCCGACCATTGATCGACCCTCCGGGATAATCATCTCCGTTCATTTCCTTGAGAAGAAAAGCATTTTGGCCACGATATGCTGCGATCTTATAGGGACCCTTCCATAAATTATCAAATTTGTCGTGCTTCCCTTTGTCTTCATTCCGAGCATCCCATTTCAAGACCACATCATCTATTTGGAAGTCATCTGATTTTGCTTTCCTGTCATAAATCTTCTTTATGCACTCTTGCAACTTGAGTGTGTTGTGAAGAAATTCCTCCCGTGTCTGTTGTAAATAAATCATTTGATTAATCTGCCTCTGCATGGGATCTTCCTCACTATCAGCTTCTTGAAGCAATTTGACTACCAGAATAGCAAGCGAAGTAGGAAACGCTGCATCTGTCCCGTACACCAACTCAAAAGGAGACATGCCAATTGACTTTTTATGACTTACCCTATCAGCCCACAGTGCATTCACTAACTTTTTATATTGATTTCTAGCAACTTTTTAATGATATTTACCAAGGACTTATTTGAAGATTCTACCAACCCATTTCCTTGCGGATGATAGGCGGTAGAATTCCCCAAGCTAATATTGTATTTGTAGCAAAAGTCAACCATTCTCTTTGATTTAAATGTTGTTGCATTATCTGTAATTAACTTACCTGGACAGCCAAATCGTGACAGTATATTATTTTCAAGGAAAGAAATAATTACCGCACCCGTGGCCTGCCGGGTGGGAATGGCTTCAATCCATTTTGTGAAGTAATCGGTAGTTGTCAATATCCATCTATGCTGTCCTGATGATTCCGGATGAATCTCGCCGATAAAATCCAAACCCCACTGCTGAAATGGTGCGCTGAATTCAATTGGTTTGAGAGGCAATGGCTGTAATTTCTGTTTTCCTTGAAAAATTTGGCACTCATGACAACTCTTAACAGCATTATATACATCTGAAAACAATGAAGGCCAATAAAAACATGCCCTTAGTATCTCATTAAAATTATCAGCAAACAAAACGAACGACTCCAAACCTGTATGTACATAGTTTACAGGATGATTTATTGGCTTTTCTTTGCTAGTTATCATGTATTTCATCTTTTGCTCCCGATATAACTTTCTCATTTGACCGAAGACTGGAATTGTAGCATAAGAAAAATCTAGCTGAAGTGTACCTTTCAACTTAGCTCCCCAAGATCTTGAAAGCAACATACCAAAATGCGGAGGAATATCCGGCACAACCACATCCATCAAAACATTCTTAGCTGGAATTTGATCTAGGCTTACCACCAAGTCCTTGATCAATCCGATACACTTTACCCGGCTGGAATCAAATGAATACAAATCATGATATTTTCTTGTGATGTCCAATCCCAGCCTTTCCATGATTGCTTTTGGCATCAAATTGTGCGAAGCACCCGAGTCAAACATATCATTATGTAAAATATACTCGTGCAACCTCAAAATGATATAGAAGGTAGGAACATCATTTTCAGGAGACTCACCATTTAAAGCAGGCCCAAAAATTAATTCCGGCTGATCATCTTCTACATTTACCATGTCAAGCATTGGATCAATATTCAGAATTTTGGAAATTTGACCTCGGTAGCTGGTATTTTTCATGATTTCAGTCAATGAAATAGACACTTTCAGCTTTGAAATTTCATTCTCCAAACTAAATGTTGAAACCTTTTCACTTTCTTTGGCCGGAAATTCTTTTCTTTCAACATCCCTCATTGTGCTTGGTGGCTGATTTACCTTATCCGCTGAAGATGATTGACTTGCTGGGGGATCAATTATATCTTTTCCTTTTGTCTGTGGGGAAGCTGAATCATTTTTTGATGAATTATCTTTCCTCTTCTGAATGGGATTTATGGGAACAGCTCGATTTCTTAATTGTCTCTGCTGAGCGGACAAAGCATTGAGATATCCTCTTTGGTACTCCTTCGATTCTTCCACGAGGGCTGCATCATTTGATAAGATATAATCCTCATCTTGTTGGATGATGGAGTTTCTCACCAATTCTTCTTCTTCTGTAATATAATTAGGTAGATCATCAAGAGTGAAAAAATGATTTTCCTCCCTGATAGTATCACCTTCATCCTCTGATTCTTGGCTAACAAAATTCTGCTGAAGTGGAGGTTTTATTTTCTGCTGAGCTGTTGATTCTTGTGCCCTTGTTTCACGCTGCTTAATTTTGTATTGTGGCCGTTGTGGACCTCAGAAATTAGGATTACGGATCTACGGTTCCGGCTTGTTGAGATGAGTGTTTTCGAGCAACCTTTCTACCCTTTCTACCTTGCGAAGGAGCTGATCTGATGTAGAAGCTTCTTCTTTGATTGTCACTCGCTTTTTGGCTTTCATCCTTGCTCTTTTATCATTCAAATTCGCTTCAACACTAACAGCGATTTTCTGCATATCCTCCAAGGTAGGCGGATCTCTATCTCGCAATGAATAAGCCATCTCCGGATCAAAGCCATCCAGGAATTTGAGAAGTGTTGATTTTCTAGATGGTCTTAAATCATCTGGAATAGCATTGTAAACTGTGTTAAATCTGATAATGTAATCTTGGACAGACTCACCATGATTACGTTTGAGATTGTTGTACTCAGCATTGATCTGAAGTGGATCTTTTCTGATTTCCCATCGATCTAGAAACTGCTTCTGAAGTTCTTCCAATGTGGGTATGCTTCTAGCTGTCAAACCTCTGAACCATTTTCTTACTTCTCCTCTGAATGTTTGCACAAACAAACGCATAGTTACATCTTCTTCATCTATCTCATATAGATCAAAGAAAGTTGTCATTTTGTCTATATGCTGCTGAGCGGAAACACCCTGAGGAGTGCCATCAAACATGGGAATTTTACTCTGATAATCAACTGGCATATCATGCAGATTTTGAGGAAGAGCAAGTGGGGCAAACCGAGCAGCCATTGCTTTAGGTAGATTGGGTCTAGGAGTAGCAGGTGGAGTAGGTGTAGCTGAAGTGTGAGGGGTATAGGGAGGTGTAGGCAAAGGAGAAGCGATATGTGATGAAGAGGGAGAATTGACTGTGGATTCAGGATGTGTAACTATAGGGGATATAGAAATAAAAGGAGGATTGGTCTGTTCGTGCGGAACTGAAGCCGTGATAGTAGATCCAATATTGCTAGATATAGTTTCGAGGAAATCAGCAAGATTAGTGACTTGGATATCCGTCTGAAGGTGTCTTAGGATGAAATTTTCAACCAATTTATTGTGTCTCTCGATTTCAAGGGCAGCAGCAAAATCAGGGTTGGGAACTAGAGAACCAAGTGCACTTTCAGATTTGGTTTTGAACAAGGACAACTCAAAATTCTCGTCAAAATCAATGTCTTCAAGATACTCAAAAACAGTTGGACATGAATGAGATTTGAATATATGACTAGAATTTGAATCCAGTTTGGATATCAAGGAACAAATAGCCAATCAGCCTGTGCAAACTCTCAACTTATCATCAAAAGTTCAAAGTTTACAAATATACTGGGGTAAAAATACAATCGAAGTGTTGTATTCACAAGCTCACGGAGATGGACTGAAGCAGCGTTTATCTACTTCCGCTTATGCAAATCAAAAGTGTTTCGAAGGCTACCTGGCATAACTTCAGGCTCCGTCTAAGACTTATGAAACAAACACATCAACCCACAAACAAGTTTTTCTCCCCAGTATGGTCGCCAATATGTTAGCGCTTGAATTTGGCCTCAGGCTGAAAAAGACAAAATCCAAGGCAACATCAAACCACTTAGCCTCGTAGCTAGCCCTACGGGGACAGGAGAGGGCTCTCTCCGGGTCTATCTCGGCAAAAGGTCTTCAAAGGGCGGATATGACCAATAAAGAACACTGATTTTAGGCTAGTAAACTGATAGGGAAAGTTTGATTTTAAATTTTTAGGGTTTTGTTGGAAAACCGAGCACGACAATTTTGGGTGCGGGGATGAGACACAGTTTTTGCAGAGGTATTTTTGGGGCAAGGTAGGAGATTGTCTTGATGCCTTTGAAATAATTTAATGGATAGATATGACTGGTGAGGAGTCAAGGAGAGAAAGAAACCATCGAGAGTTCTCCTTAAACAGATGAAAACATTGATATTAAGCAAACTTAAAGGCAGAGCATAGAAACCATGAATTCTACATTAACACTTCATTTACTTAATTTTCAGAAGAGAAGAGTAGGAAAATGATGCAAATAACAAACTTACAAGTACATGAGAGAAACACACCATCAACACAAATAACCACAGGAATCCCAAATAGTGCTGCAAAACCCTGGTCTTTCCTTTGCCAAAATTACAGAGATACAATGTATAAAACAGTCTAAGATTATCCCTCAAGAGTCCAACCATGAAAATTACTAAGAAAGTACATAATATAGGCAATCTAACACACTTCCTTTCCTCTAGGGGTCGAGCTCATCATCCTAGGAGCTGTTTCACCCAATTCTAAACTGAGCACTACAATCTAGGCAATCAAAACAACTTGCCTCTATAAGCTAGGAAACCAATTCATTCATTAAATTTTTGCCATTTTATGAATGAATCTTCTAGAATAGGTAAAAAGTGTCATGTCAATCATGAAATTACATCAAATACATCAAGGAGGATGAAAAATCCAACCAAAAAGTCAAAACTAGTCACTGTTGCGTTTTCCTGTGCTGAAGATGCAAAACTGGCAAATTTTCCCAACGCGTAGAGCACCCTGCCCAACGCGTAGCGCCCCTCTGACGCATAGCGCACGTGCAAAATAACAATGAAAAAATCTCCCTGACGCATATCGCACCCCAAACGCGTATCGCGCCCCTGACGAGTAGCGCGCCTCTCCTGACGCGTAGCACGCCTCTGAAACTGCTCAACTTGCTCAAGAACTCCTAAAATCGACTTTGCAAGGATTCACTTAGCTTGTAAGAGGAAAATGAGTTGCAAATGAGGAGTGATGCGCTTTTATAGGTTTCCTTTTGATTTTTGCTTGCCCAAAACCCACTTTGTAATGTTTTGAGTGTTGACACTTTTTGAATTAATTGGCTCTGACCTTTGATTTCTTTTCTTTGAAAAAAATGGTTGAAATGATGATTTCTTCTGAAAATTTTTGTAGGGATAGCTTCTAGGATGCTTTGGCAAAGGAGACCAAGGCTTCACTTCGACATTTGAAGAATTTGAAATTTTGAGAATTTTTAAAAAATGAGATAATGACCTTTGTTTTCAAAAACAGAGTTTTTGAGAACAAGGTGAAAATTTAGTTGTACAATGATGAGAATTTTTGAAATAATGTTTAATGAAGGACATCCCTCTGGCCTGCTGGTCCTTTATGACCTCTCAAGACAAAAATGGACTCAACCCTAGACCTAAGACCTTAAAACTTAAAGCAAGATGAATGACCCTTTGAGGATTTTATTTACTTGAACAAACCTGAACCAGTAGTGCCAAACAAGAGGGGAATAACGAAACAAACTCCCTCCACCAGGATTATGGCATGCCTAATGGAATGCAACATGATCACACTGATGGGACACCTAATCATGAAATGCAAAGAGCTTTGATCTCTGGTGGAGGGCTACTAGACCGACTCTAACAGGTACAATCTGTCCAAACCATTTCTAGGTCTTGGAGATCTCGTGTGCTTTAGCCTCCACCAATTTTCATGGCTAGAACACATTTGATGCTACCCAAAATCAACACTAAATAGAGAAAGACCAGATGATGGAAAAAGTATTGATGGTTAAAGGAACTCAGACATGTGCAAAAAGGAAAGGCAAGTTTGGTCCTCAAGCAAGACAGAATAAGTATATCTAAGATTGAAGGCTATGAAAACATTAAAGAAAGAAGCTCATATCACTGGAAAGATGGAGTAAGATGAAGAAAAGGGGCCAAGGGAAGAGGAAGTAACAAATATTTATTATGAGTAAGATGGTATCCCTCACAAAAGGGTCCCATCATAAGCTCCTAAATCTTGTGTTACATATATGACCATGATAATAAGATGCATCGTGGCATCATGGAATCATTAGAAACAAGAGCTCATAACATCACCATGGGAATCATGAAGGACAAAAATCCAGGATAGACAAACATGAAGGATATAGCTCTTGGAAACCTCAGTGGACATTAAAGGAAAGGAATAAGTCATCAAGGACAAGGCTCATCATACATCAAGTCAAAAAGGAAACATCTTCCAGTTGGCGATATACAAGATCCTAAAAAATCTCTAATGGAATCCTCATCGTAGGGTTCACTAATCTAGAGAGGAAGCAAGTGTTTCATTAAGAACTCCAACTTGTGGAACTCATGGATGATAGTATGGTGACATAAGAGAAGAAGTAGATCAAGGGGTTGAAGACACTTCAATCAAGGAAGTTGTTGGAAGAAGCCTAAATGACCTAAAGGTGAAATAAGGTATGTATGCTTGTGTTTAATATTATAATGTCATGCCATATGGTTGTAGGTAACATGGATCATTACTTCTATCTTAAGAAGCATGATCAAGAGAAAAAGGATATCCTCCTTTGAGGAAGGAATAAGACACACTAGATGAAATCAACATAATATGACTACAAATAAGAAACTATGAAAGTACCTAGGAATGGAATGTGTGGAGAAGGAGAAGATTATGAGATAAGCAACCCTGATGAAGGTAATTAACATCCAAAAGACCAAGAAGACTTGACCAGGAAATCTCCCAAAAGGATATGAAGACTCTGATGGAAAAGATGAATACCCTTGACCATAGATATCTTTGGGATATGTGTCAACATGTATGAAGGAGGATGATACCTATAGAAAGATGTCATGATGAAGAGCCATATAGTAAGGTATGATTTGATTTAATGATATGTTTTGATTTATTGAATAATATATGGATAAGTTCATGCAAGGCTACTCAGACAAGAGTTGTAAATACAAGTACGACTAGCATTCATGTGAAGGATAGAAAAAGCATGATAAAGCATTAGCCGTATGACGAAGGTTCCAAATATGAAGGCGGCCACTTTCCATGAAGAAAGGAATGACATGCCGAACGAAGGAGCAAACCGATCGATGGTTTTTTCCCTACAAGGAAGAAGCTCAACTGAATTTCATGACCTCAAGAAGAGAAGTTGAAGGACCCATGAAGAAGAATTTGTTGGTGTATAGAAGCGTCCCTAGCTAAGAGGGAGCTCTGAAAAGTACTTGATTAAAAGGGAGCTTGGGAAAGTTTCTAATTAGAGGAAACTTGGGCATATCTTCCCCAATTGAGAGGGAGAGATAGACACAGCATTCTTGTCTTCACTTTGGAAGAAACAATGGAGGATTGGGTAATCATCTGGCATTTTATGCTCTTTAAGGATGTGTAGGGCATCCAAGACAAGAGTAGGAAAGAGGACCAATATTCTTTGAAAGTTGGGAACCTAAGATAAGAATATCCCTATAAGTTCATACTTAGTGAACACCTGGGTGAGTATGTACCTTGAGATACAATTATGAAGGTGTATATAGTCATTGGTCTCACCAGCATTGTCCTCTAATCTAATGAGAGATAGAGTTGTCAATCAAGGCATGGTTATGGAAACAATGTTGGTTACTATGATGCTATACAGATGGGTTACCAATCTGGTTCTTCTTATGATAAATTCTTCAAATTGATAATGACCAAGTACCATTATGAATACGTCCCTAGTTAAGAGGGAGTGTTGAAGAAAGTGTAACTAGATTTGATCTTCATAAATTTAATTTTGATCTTTGTACTTGGAAAAGAAAATAAATATTATTTTTGTAAATTATAAAAAGACGAGTTTCTTTCTCATTGAATAGGTCTAGCATATGTTGAAGTGTTATAGGAAAGTCAAAGAGTCAAAGAATGTATGAAGCAACTCTTCTTGAGCATGAGAAAAAATATTTTTGAGTCATAAACAATGTCAAGTAGCCCTCCAAATGACAAGCCCCATCCTCTCTATCACATCGGCTTGGAAATCGAATTAAAAGGCAGTCAAGTTGGCTCAAATAATAGACACAACGATTCATGGACACGTTGGCTAATTATCGAGGAAAAACACCTATTAATACCCCACTAGGGGCACCACAGGAATTACAGAACTCGGACTTGTCTGAGATCTCCGGATGTCTGTTAGAGAACTTGGATATCACTGAAACTTCGGATAAGTACAGACCTTAAGTACCTTCATTATTGGATAGGTACAAGAAGGACAAAATCTGTGATCCTCTGTAATCTCAGATAAGGAGAAGTAACATCTTTAGTCACATTCAGGGTTACAGGAATCTCGAATAAGGAGCAACACGGTGTTTTAGTTAGGATAAGGGTCATGTCTCAGCGGTCTTGGCATAATGATAAGAAGAAGAAGCTCGGTGATCCCACAATGATGCATTCTCGGCATACTAGACACAATAATGACTTCAGTAAGGTGGTAATCATATATCTCGGTGAAAATCTCATACATTATAGAGACCTCGTTGATATGAACATGATCTCAGTGAGAGTGTAGCAAGGATATAGGTGAAGACACATCTATGGTACAACAACAATGATCTCGTTATTATGGTAAAGTCCTCCATAAAGATGTTGTAACAATCTCAGTAATGGCCTTGATAGTGCAGCAGTAGTGAAGACCTCTATGAATTAGTAATGATGATGATGACCTTATCAGTAAGAAAATGACTCATGTCTTGGTCTTGGAGTGGCCTAGTAGGTCAAGGGTCATGGTCTTGGTATGCGTCAATTGGAATCTCTATAAGAAGAATTGTGTGCGAGTTTCCCTCTCCAAGAGGGAGAGGTTTTGGCCTTGGCAAAAAGCCAATGCCGTGTGTTCTTGTCTCTTTGTTTTTTATAGCTATTTGATGAACTAAGAAGACGCACTCTAATAATAATGAAAAGTGAAGAATTCAAGTTAAATAACTCACAAATATTTATCATGCAAGGAGAATCTAATTAACTCTAACTGCCCTAGATTCTTCAAAATATTTAATGCAAATGGTGTATTAATTATAACCTTTCTTGTTTCTACTCCATAGCATGTATAGGATGAGTCCAAAAAAGGGGAGGAACATATGGCCATGTCTTTAAGTAATCCACTTCCCTCCACTACTGAAGTAGGTAAAGAACACTCTACTGCTCTTTTTATTAATAAAACAATCATAATAATAATAACTATAACTATGAATTTAACATTTTTTTCTTATTGCAGTTGATGCTCCTCCCCACTTGCAACAATATACACATATGACCAGGTTGGGAGCAAGACATACATAGCCCATAACAACTAAAGGGGAAGATTACGTTCTTGCTAAATTCCTAAAAAAGAGAAAGAGGCCGAATAATAAATTATTGTACTTGTTACATAATTAGAACGATCTCGTTTCATATTATGTAAACATATTTTTTGTTGATAAAATTTATTGAGATGAAATATTTTGTGGATCTACAAATGAACGAATGAATAAATGTTTACTATTTGTTTCTTTATGTATGTCTTACTTTCAACTATTTCCTAGTAGATAGATTGGGTATTGGGGAATTGAGAGTGATGTGAGGGGGGGCGGGAGAGCATCCACCTTCATATGGTTGGCCCTGTTTATTAGAGAATAAATTATGATTCGGATAATATTGGAGAAAAACACCCTCGATCCAACAAAGCAACAACAAAGTCAATGTTGACTTCTCTATTGCTTCATCAAGTAGATGGAGGTTTGCTCCAAATTTAAACTACTCCAATAATTTATTCTAGAAATCGAGAGGAGCTCATTCAAGTCTTCATGCACTCAAGTATTTTTAATTATTATTCGTTCATGCAATTAAATTTAATATTTGGTCAAATTTAATCTAAGTTATTCTCATTGGTCTCATGAATATGTGTAGGACAACTAGTATCAATTTAGATGTTGAAGTGAAACAACTATTGGAAGAATATAGCTCAAAATGGTAACATTACATTTAGCATTCAATTTTTCGTTATTGTTATCAAAAAAAAAATTTATTACCAAATATTGAAAATATGTCCACTTATTCACTTTGTCATTTCACTTGCTTCAGTTTGTTCCCCTATTTCATATACTCTATTAGATAGCTAAGATTTAAATATGAAAAAATTGTGATTAAACAAGTACAACAAACAAATTTATATCCCCCTCAAGGGATTCCTCCAAATGTAACATCCCTACGTCAACTTGATTTCCATCCTTTTATAGTCCATCTACTTTAGTATTTAACTCTCTAAACATATGCAAACTAAATCACCCTCATTATTCATCTTTGTAATAACCATACTTTATAGCTTTATGATTTCATCATTTGTGTATCTTTAAGTTTCTATTTAAATTCACTACAAGATTTATTAAGTTAGAAAACAAATGTGTGACTGGAAGTTATAGCCTGCATATTGTTGATCATAACTTCCTCATGAAAGTGATCTCCTTTGACCTTCAGATTATCTTTTCACACTACTACCTTTCAATCCCAAGATGAGTACATCTTGACTTCATAGTCTCCAGATGTCACATATTGAGCTTTTCTCAACATTCTTCATGTATTCCATTCATATAGTTGAACTTTCCTTAACTATCATCATGAGCTCTTGCAACATTCTTCCAGGTAGAAAAACAACATGTTAACTAGATAACCAATAATAATTATTAACATTATACTTACCTCATCATGACAACTTTCTCATCAACATCTTCAAGGTCCATCTCCTCATGAATCTTCCTTCATGCATCAGTGATCCGAATTGGATCCTTAAACTCTCTTAAAGTTACCCAAACTCTGTAAAGAAACTCATGCCGAAGTTCAAAGTCTTGTGGATATCGAGCTTATCAGAAATAACCTTTGAACAATGGAAATTCGTGGTCATCACGGAACAACGAGGACCCTCGGTCAAAGCGTGCAGATTGTTGGCCCATGGTGACCATGCACTAGCATAAATTGGCAATTGGGAGGCCAAATCCAAAAACAGAGGCAATTTCTGATACGCGATTGCGCATCACAGGGAATCCCCCTTAGTGAAGGAAAGTCCCAAGCTCTCAGTCATGAGAAAAAGGCATAAAACCGTACGGGAATCGCCGATTCCATCAAAAGGCGGGTCCCGCACCAAAACTGGCAGGATATCGCGAGCACTTCAGGCGGTAAGCGGGTTCGACCGAGTCCCGCGCGATTCCATACACTGGGTGACACGTGTCCAGTGGATGAGAGAGAAAACCACTCACATCGCGCGAGTAAAGGTCACGCAACTTACCCGCGCGATATGGATGGAGACCATAGGATCTAGAGGCTCCAGATCAATGGCGGAGATGTGACCGATGGATGACCAGATTTGACAAAGTCATAAAGCAGATTGTGTGGGACTTTGAAGTCCGACGTGGACGATGAGTTGGCAGAGATTCGTGTTTTGCGAGCATTCTTGGAGTAAACAGAAATAACGACTGTTTCAAACGATCGAGTGTTTCCAGTGAACCTGACACTTATCTGTTACAGAATAGGTGGCCACTTCCCTGTGAGGTGTGATGCAGTGACTGTAACAGTTGAAGAAGGGATTCGAATGGACAAAGGCAGGGAATGAGAGAGCTGAAAGTGGAAACGAACAGTGAGCAAGCAGATGGCTTAAAGCCACAGACTGACATAGATAGAGGAGAGAGAAGAAGAGAGGAGAGCAAACAACGAGAAAAAGTTGAATGCGCAGAGATTATTTGGAGTCACTCGAAGGTCGAGTGAAAAGCCAGAGAGCTCGATATTGTTGTTGAAGTGGCTTGGAGGTCGATCGAATCATAGAGGCATGCAAAAGGCCGAGAGAAAGAGCTTAGAGAGCCAGAGTAGAAAGCCACGAACCACAGCCAGAGCCAAGAGCCAGAGCAAGCGCCAAAAGTGAGAGCTGAGAGCCAAAACCAGAGGCCGAGCCAAAGAGCCAGAGCTAGAGTCAGAGCCAAGAGCCAGAGCAAGAGCTAGAGCCAGAGCCAAGAGCCAGAGCCAGAAATTCAAAGAGCTCCAAGAGCCAAGGGATAAGATGGTGTTCTGAGCCCAATGTTCCTGTGTAAAACATTGGAGTTGAGTGTGGAACTTGTAAAAGAATTGTTGCCATAATCCCAAGGAGCCTAATCGAGTTGACTAGAGCTAAAGGAGATTTAGCCCAAGCGTTTCGGGTGAAATTCGTATTAAATCGCTGTCTTATGTGTTTGCTTATTACTGCATTTGTCTATTGTCATATGTATTTACATATCAGCACGAACAACCGAATTTTAAAAGCACATAAACAATTAAAAACACATGCCAGCATACACCTTATTTTCAAGCATTTCTTAATTCCGCATTGGTTAATCATTAAGACTTGGGAAAATTTAAAGCTTTGGAAGTGGGAGAGGTTCTTGTAAGTTAGACAAGAATCCTAAGAGCCCCATTTTCAGATCAATCAGTGCCCAAGGATCGAACTTGGTTACCAAGTTACAATTTTCTTCTGGAGATTATACTAGATGTTGATTATTTTTCTAGCAATAAAGTCTTAATATTTCATTCATTCTATAGTAAGTTTAATTCATCCTAGTGGGAATCATTTAACCAAATGAAATATTTTCCATGCATAATTTATGACAAACTTTTCTTATAGGATTATATGAATCCTACAAAAAGTTACTTTAAACATGCATTATTAATCTTTCACACAACCATTTAGCTATATGTATCTCATAATGAGCCTGCAACTTGGTCAATCACAACCTTTAATCGTTTTCAAAGTATTGTTTCCAAACAATATGTCATATATACTAATCCTTGGAATAATGCCTTTTCCAAGAACCTCCCAAAATGATGGTTCTTAGAGGAGCTTGAGGATCAACCTTGGCAAAATGACTACCTCTAACATAATGTTAGAAAAAAATTATGGATAAACATTACGCAAAATGGTCCCCAAATTTCTCATTCTTGAAATATTAGATAATCCTTGCAAAGAAATTCAATCAAGTAGATTATAAATATGTTACCATTACGTGCTTATATCTATGATGCCATACTCAATCAATATGCTTCTAGAAAACACAGTGATTCATGCTTACTCCTTTAATGAAATTGTTATTATCAATTTCTTTAGAGTCCTTACCATTCCCTCCTTTCACCGTGCTCATCATTAACAAGCACAACGACTACTTTGCTTATCCATCCTTCTCATTTTTGCTTCCTTTATTATGTACCTGCAATATTCATTGACAAGTACAACCAAGTAAAATATACAAATACAAGAGAATGATGATGATCTAGGGTTTCCATGGTTTTCATAGAGGGAATTATCCTAGGATTCTTGTGAAAAAAACCCTAAATTCCTTTGATATTTCTCTTGGAAACATCAGCCCTAGGGTTTTGATGTGGTATCCTATATTTCATACAATTTCACCCTTGCTAAAGATTACCATATACCCTATATTATCTACAAAGCCTAGATATCAAGAGTTAGGGTTTCTATGAGGAAAAAATAGATTAGTGTTAGGTTTTTTCACTTAACTAGGATTTTCTAGTCCAAGTTCCATCTAGGGTTCATAGATACCAAAACTTGCAAAGTTCATGAACCATAGATTCTAGCCATACAAAACATGTTACAAAAACCTCAATCTCTTTAACGACCCTTTATCTTAATCTAGACAAGTACCTTTGTCTTTCATGATCACTTGGACATTGCTACCAGACCTTCAAGATCTCAAAATATTGATTACATCAATCAAAATGTGATTACTTCCACTTTTGTTACTATATTTCTACCAAGACTCACTTCAAGATTCATTTCAATTGTAGGCTTGCTTTAAATTATCCCAAGACACATAAAAAATTCCTTTGTCTGGGATGCCAAGTTGTTGCTCCTTTTGTATTTTGGTTAGGGTACACTGTAATTACCATTAAATTCCTTCTAACTCATCCTTATCCTTCTTCAAATAATTGTGGATTATTTTTCTTTAATTTGATTTTTTTTAACAATAGGTCCTATTTCTGGTCTATATATATTGTAGGGTGATTTAATTATATGCTAAATCCCTATCATTTAATTTGTCAACCCAAGGGTTTCATAAACTTAGAAGAAAACCAAAATATATGGGACCTCAGATGAAACTGTTGTAGGAAGTTTGTTTAGAATGGAAATTCATATTACAAATCTAAACTATTTTGAAAATAAAATATTTAAATCTATTTTATGAAAGCATATAAATGATTGGTCAATGAGATTAGTCTATTTTAGAAGACGGAGAAGAGGCTCTTGTTCAAGAGTCCTGGTTGTCCTTCCACATTCCTTCTATAATAACATTGCCAAACATCTAAGAAAGCATGATGAAATGTAACTATGAAAGCATATAAATTTAGTCTAGGAAAGCATATAAGAAAGTGAATCTTGATTCCGTCTAGTCCTAGTTCACGGAGAAGAGGCTCTTTTCTAAGAGTCCTGGTTGTCCTTCCACATCCAAACTAATTATTGAAAGGAGATCAATCTTCACACAACAAAACATGGCCATAACATGAATTCATACTGAAATTATCTACAAGTATTTACAGCAAAGAAATAAGATGAACATCCAGAATTAAAACTAGTATATTCACAACTATGAACATTACTCTACAAAAAAGTGTATTTTGCTTGGTATGGGGATCCTTCCATTCCTCAATGAGCACACATGAATAGCTATCACACCTTAAGAATCAAACAACACTCATGACTCATAATTTTTGACAAAATGATATTATTCATGCTAAATGAACAATCATAAATCCGATGCTAATGAATAACTGATAATTGTTGGCTTCCTTTGAAGGATGCTCCTCTTATTTATACATTAATTAGAGATATCTTCTCAATAAATGTAAATCCCTTGAATATCTACTAGATCCATACTTGTCTCAACTTATCCCTACATACTTTATACAAATCCCATGACCTTTATCGTTGGAATATGGTCCACCTCTTGAGTTGAAATTCGAATTTGTGCTTGGGGGGCCAAGTAATATCCTTCTAGAACCTCCAAACAAGCCTACACATGTCACAAAACTCATAACGCATATATAGATGTATGAAACCATGTTAATTTCCTAGTTTTTAATCATAAATTCACTTTAAATACATAAAATAAATAACTTTGGAAAACAAGGATCCTAACCCATATAATCATGAATATGGTTACTTGATGTAGGGTTTTAGGCTAGATAGTTATGAAATGAGGGCTAAATGGTTATGAAATGATGGAAATATGGATGAATATGGAAGACAATTTTGAGACTCAACATATATCTTGGTACTTCTGAAGCCTTTCTTGAAACTTCGGCCCTCAAACTAGGGATTCTATTACATATCCTTGCTTCAAAGCCTTTTATTATTTCGGAACCTTCAACAATAGATATGGTACCAATTTCATGTGATCCAGACTTGTGTTATTACTCTGCAACCTCGTCCCTCTAGCTAGGATTTTGTTTGTCACTATAATAACCTTGATACTAGGCTTAAAATTCATTTATTCATATGAAAATGTATAGGACCCTTGGCCTAGAATGGTCTTCCTAATATGCTTCTCAGCCTTATATAGTATTGCGACCTTTATTCTCAATTGATTTAGCCCTTAAACAGAGGTTTGAAATAGTTTTTTGATCCTCAGATGTTTTTGATCTTGATCACAGACATTTCTCAAAATTGTGTGCCCAAAATTGCTTTTTTACTTCACATCTAGATTTATTCTTAATCAAATTGGCTTTAAGGACAAATAGTCCCAATAATAGTGATCTTTTAGCTACCTATTCCTTTTACATTTACTCTGATTCCATGTTGGAAAATCAATTAGGGTAGAATTTTAATTTCACTTTCCATTTACTTGACATTTATTTGTGACATTATGTTCTTCTTATTACTTATGCTTATGTTCTCATCATCAAACAAATGCCAAAACAATGAATATCGCAACCATGAACACAAGATATAGGCTCCAAGCCAGGGAAAAAACCCTCAAAGGAGAAAACCCAGAAATAACTTCTCTTCTTATAGAACAAATTCAAAGGAGACTTCCAAGACCAAAAACCTAGACCAAGCCTCCTACCAATAACTAAGTCAACCAGCCAATCTGCAAGGCAGAGTCTCCAAGGGTAGCGAAAAAAAATCTTCTCAAGATGAGGGCTCTTCTAGCCTTTTGTGCTCACCAAGGCACTCTGTAACACCTCCTGCAATTTCAAACCTGAGGAAACCCTAGAAGCCCTAGGGTACTTGCACGTGTGACCAGTAGAAGGAAAATTTCAGACTTCTAAACTTTACTAGGGCTTCTTCCTTGCTTTGTTGTCCTTCTCCTTTCTTTCTAAGGTCTTCACACCCTTTCTTCAACTTCAGATTGAATCCAAGATGTGTATTCTTGAGAGTATCTCAAATAGGTCAAAGTGCCTAATTTTATAGCTTTCCAAGAGGCTCGAACAACCCTCTCTAGGTCGACTTCTCCTTGGTTATCCGACTTGGTCCTGGGAGCCTTCTAGACACTTCTAAATTCAAAATAATTTTCCTTTTCTTGATACAAGTGTCCAAAAGGATCTTTTACAATATGACAAGGAATCTTGACTCATGACAAATCCTAGGAGCATTCAATGGATGCTTGACCTAATACATGAAACCCATGCTATACAAAAAATATTTTCTTTTGACCTTTACATCATTTTATTTCTTCTTTTTATAGATACATAAGAATTACATCATCACATGAGTAAAAAATGACAATTATGAAGACCGAAACAAGTTACATTATTCAAGACTCCCCCCACCTTCCAAGTAAATGGCCACCATAAGGCTCCTTAACCTTACCCAACAAACCAAGCATTAAGCATCCTCTCTATCCATTGTTGGAAACAATTGTAAACCAAATAACCACACAACATGAGAAAGAGCCTTTAATTTTAAATGATTCTAAACAGGTAAGGACAATAAACCATCCATCCCCAAGCCGCCCTAGTCAATCTTTAAAACTGGTTGTTTAGTTGGGAGTCTAGGGACTATTACCTAGATGAGGATATTTGTTTGAGTTATATATATACTTACATAGACATTTTGATACTTACAACGACTAGTGTTTTATGGGAAAGTGCAACCACTCCTAAGTGAAGAAGCATCAATGGCAGTGAAGAAACTGCTCCCTGAGTATGCAGAGGGTGATCTTGCTTCTCTTTGTTCGTGGGTTGATCATATGTGATTCCACTATCCCTAGTCAAGTCCATTACACTTCATTGACAACAAGACAATAAGTGTTCTTATGTTTATTCCAGTAAGTTATTCTATCTAATATAAACTTCATCCCATAATTAATTACTTTAATTTGGGTTTTCGTTTTTGTTTTTAGTCAAATACTCTTGGATTTCCCATCAATTTTGTACTTTTATGTATCTGTGTTTACCATCATAAGATGGGTATAACATGAATTTCTCAAGAGAATTATCTCATCTTCATGATAAACTGAAGGATTTTAACTTATAAGAAATATCTTAGTAACAACCTTATTAGAGATCTTAGAATTTTTCTGTTTGTTTGCAAACAGGGGATTGCCATAATGCCCAAGGAGAAATAAGCATGTGCCTTGAAGGTGCCATAAAAAATTACACTTCTCAGCTTCAAACTTATGGCAACAGAGTCGACAGAGAAAAATGTATGTTTATCTTGTATTGCCATCATCTTACAATGAGTTCTCTATCTGTGACATGTGTTTTACATCTCAAAGTGTTTTCATAGTGAATTATATTTGAATGTGGTCTAATTCAAATACCAATGGAGGCTAATAGCCATTTTTATAACTTGCAGAGAATTTAATAGAATCTTTACTATTTCTCTTGGGAGATGAAAAATATATTTGCAACCTTTACATGTGGGATTCATTACAGATGAAGGTTGAAATAAAATCATATTAGATTGGTACAGAAAAAGGAGTAATTTGCATCATGTAAGTAAATACAATATCCTCTACCCATTAATTGGATTAAAAGTATGGTGTTCTTTTTATCCTTTACCTTAAAGGCACATTGGTTATTTCAATTTTGTATTTTTAGGAGGGGAATTAAGCAAGAAAGGTAAGAGGAGTGGGAAGAAAAATTGTAGACTTTAGAATGAAAAATAATTCAACAAAATTTCCTTGCCTTTGTCTTATTTGTGTGTCTCGCATCAATGTAAAATAAAACTTTTCTCACCCATGTTTTTGTCATATACTAAGAGTAGACTTTCCACTTGTTAGCTATTGTTCTTTGACAACTTTAAACATTGGTTGGCCCATCTTATGAATTGACTTGACTGCATGTATTAGACTTAAAATGAGTTGACATTGGGTGATGTATCCATTTTATCCCATATGAGAACTAGACAGAGTTTGCAACTACCAAAAGTGTTTAGACCTTATTTCAAATTTCAGTTGGCCTTTTGATTGACATTTTCGTGTGCCTTCGTTTCTGTGACTGTCAACAGATATGGGACATGCTAATGATCGAGACAACCATGAAATATTTTATGGTAATGAACTTGAGGTTATGATTGCATCAATTCAGATAAATATTATTGTATGTGTCTTCCTCTTTCATTTCAAAAATGCAGTTGACTTGGTAGATTACTTATTTACTTTATCATAAGGTGCTTATGGGATAACACAACGAGCTATAAAATTGTTTTCTTGTACAAGAAAAAAGTTATAGTTTATGTTTGTATATTGTGAAGTTCATCAAGAATAAAATTTATATATTGTTTCAAAAACAAGATAGTTGGTCTGATGAAGTACCTACATGGGAGAAATGCAATGGGCATGATCTAGCCTGCCCCAAATTATGAGTCTTAAAATTCCAGAAGTCTACCATCATCTTTGGACTCCAATATATGAAGTGATTTGTTTTTATGAATTTTTTTAACATTTAACCAACATAAGGTTCTTGATGAATTTGGTGAACCATTTTTTATTATTGTCAATTTTTTCTGTAAAAACGAAGTTAACAGTTTTGAAAAAAAAAGAGTAATTATATTAAACTTTTGTAAGCTCATGTGTAGTGCATATACAATCTTCCTCATAGTTTATGTTTGTTAAGACATGAAACTATACACTAAGTCATGATTTAGAGTTGTTGTTTCTTATCACTTATGCCTAGTTTTTTGTAACAAAGGAAATGCCAATTTTCCTTTTGAGTGAACGATGAAGAGTTATATTCTAAGAAAATCTTCAATTAGTTGTGTTCCATTGAATATGGTTATGTATTATGTTGTTCCTTAAGAAACCAATTTCCTGGTTGTAGGGAAATTGTGCTTAAGACATTAATAAAGATTATTTACTGTCACTTATTGTTTATTAGATTACCAAATGAAGGACTTGGAAAACTTGGCCTTAAACTCTTAATACATGTATGATCAGAAATTATCAGAATGTCATTTGCTGCTAAATATAAATGATGAATGAAGGAAGTTAGAAAGGGAAGTTAAAGACAATATGTTGATCTATCACAGGAACTATTATCTGTAACTTATAGGAATTATGATCATGAAGAATAAATCATAGACAATATGGTGATCTCTCACAGGAACTATTATCTGTAACTTAGAGGAATTATGATCATGAAGAATAATCATAGACAATATGATGATCTCTCACAGAAACTACTGTCTATAACTTAGAAAGGAAATGAGGACTTTAAGTATAGGAGCTCTCTTTAAGGGATTTGACCCTACAGCTTCATTACTACACTTAAAAAGAAGAAAACATTGCATGACACATGATAGTGAAACTTACAAATTATATGTAACAACTCCTGGAAACTTCTGGTTGTTTTATTAATCAATGATGTTATAAAAAATACAGTGGCCTAGTTCTCCAAAATTCCAACCCTTTCTTAGTAAATTTTCCACTTTTTATACATGTGGAACAGTTATTGATTTCTGAAACCTATCTAACTGCTTTCTAACTATATGAATAAAACTGCTACAGAATTTATAGAGGGTAAAAACACCTCGAAGAACAAGAAATAACAAAAACAAAACTAAATTTAGAAACAGATGGTAACTGCTAGCTTGCTCTATCGGTTTAATGTTGAATGCCTTTGTAAACGCTATAATGATGCTTGCATAATCTTGGGCTTACATTGTATTCTGATTGGACAAAATGCCAAGAAATATATATCAGATTTGTTCTCCTTTCAACCCTGGCTCTAATCCCTGATTTTCCACGTTACAAAGCGCGATTAACATTTTTCATTAATCTGAAACTCAACAAGAGTAGATCCGGTTTTATAATTGTTCAACGCTTTGTCGTCTTCTATTGCAAATCGTAATCAGCCCCAAACCCCTGTAGGAACTTAACTTATGCACCCGGCTGCAATAACCATGAAAATACTGGAATTATGCGTTTATCATGAAAATATATGATAAGGTGTAACTTAGCGCAATTCCCAAGGCATCCTTCCTGCGAATTCAACTCCACTGTTGATCTATGCTTTTCAGATTGAATGGTCTGTCAAGTTTTGATATAACACAACATATATCGCTATCGGCCCACAGTCAGCATGTTATATATATAAAGTGTTGCACAACGGTGGTGGACTCGCCGAGCTTTAAAATATAACACATACATGTTTTCAAGTCTAACCCTTCTATTATAATCCATTGTAATAAAACTTTATATAAAATTGCGTCAACGCAATATATATGAATATCACATAAACCTTTATGACCCATAATATAATCGGACGCGAGGGATTATCAAATCAATACATCAAATATATGGTCCGGACTCAATAAATCGCAATCGGCGTTTATCAACACACATACGCATAAAGGGGAGACCCGCCGGACTTTAAAACATGATGTATATGCGTTTGGGTCGGACCCTTATCGCATATCGTGATTGGCAGGGTCACTTGATATAACATAAGTGTTTCATATCCCTTGGACCCGCCGCTTTTATAAAATACACCATATAAGTTTTCGGGTCCGTAACCCAATTGCTGATCACAATCGGCGTTTATCTGTGATGCCACCGTCCCTGACACGGACCCACCGAACTTTAAAATGTAGCATATAATATTTTAGGTCTGGTCCTTTTAACACTTGTTTTCTTCGAAAATGTGCTTTATTTCTTCATTTCCCTTTGTATTTTGATTTCGATAGAGTTATGTTTGCAATATATATGTGTGTGTGTGTGTGTGTGTGTGTGTGTGTGTGTGTGCCCATATAACCTTTAGCCTTTTCAAAGCTTTGCACAGTTTTCAAGAATCGCAATCGGCGATCGGCAATTCCTGTGGTATAGTTCATGTAACTGTCTGCTGCACCTCTTGATATTGCGATCTAATCGCATCGTTAACACACACATATATATAAGGCCCGCTCCATATCACTACGATTTGACTTTATCACATGGGTCATTTCCTTTATACGTGCTCCTTTTGTAATTCTAACATTTTCTTTTATTTCTTTCATGTATTTGGATTCCGATATATATCTTATTGCCCCTCCTTCTTGCCTTATTTTTTAAAATGATTTTCAAGTGATTTTCAAATGAAATAATAAATAAAACAAACAACAAAATACAAGTCACAACATATTCTTTGAAGGTAACATTTATATCTCATGTATTTAAATACATCATATATCTACAATGGCATTTGTTGGTGCACACTGTTGTATTTTTAAGACACTGATTGCTATAGTGACTAGTTAACTTGTTTTCAACTACATCCCTCCAACTACTAAGATGAATAAACTTTTGATTTTGAGCTAACAAAGCTCATGGTGTTGAGAAATCTAGGGCATTAATATTAGGTGATTTCTCTTTTATGAATGAGTGCTTGTGAATGCTTATTACTTATTTAGGTTAGGAACTTCTTCATGTTAGATTATTACTATTCTTCTTCATCAAACATTAACCAATGCATGAACATAAATACACAAGAGACAGGGTATGTAGGCTATACGCCAGGGCCAAAACCTCTCACTCTTTGAGAGGAAAACCCACACAAATTCTTCTTCTAGAATTCCAATTGACGAATACCAAGACCAAGACCCTTGACTTAGTAGCTTCTCCAAGATCAAGGCACACGTCCTCTTCAATGTCAGTCTTCTTCTTCAATTCTCTTCCACTTCGATCTTCTTCGCATCTAGATATTCCAACATGTGATAGTACTGGGACCTTGTCACATACCAGTGATCATTTTCCTTAGATAGCATCGAGTCCTCTTTGCAGTAATACAGAGATTATATCAAGGTCATTACTGTGGTATTTATCAATCTGTGATCTCCTTATTGTAGCACCAAGATTCTCCTTCAGAATTACTATTCCTGAGATTAGTCCTTAGACTAATCCGAACTTATCTTTGCATCTAAAATCCTGTGGCCTTTTACTGATCTTGATACCCAAAATCTTCAAAGATATAGACCCAAACTTCCCTCTATTGTTTTCTATCCAAAAACCACATAGATATGCCTTGCTTTCTTTACTTGTCTGAATTCTGAACAATGATTTGACATCTGAACTTCTCCATATCAATAGATCACCGAAACAAGAAATCTGAACTTTCTATGTTGACTTTGTTCACCGAAATCTCAAAGCAATGCGAAGTTTGTTCCCCTGTGTTTATGCAAGGAGCCTAGCCTCTCATATATAGTGATTCGACAATATATTAAGCCAAATTTAGCATATGAATAGGTGTGACATTTGGGTGAGCCGACATAAGTTATTTTCTTCATATTGCAGGCTAACATCAAGTCAAGAGGATTGTGCTTGTCTTTTTGGAGATCTTTCTATGCACTAGATTGACTCTTATACATTTTGCATATGCTCAAGAAGAGCTCTTCATACATGACATTAATTCTTTGACCTTAATGACAAATCATAAGGCTCTCAATGGGAGCCACCTAAAATAAAATCGCTTGCTTATGAAACCCATGAAGCAAGGCTTACAAAAATAATTGTATTTCCTTTATTACGTCAATTACAAAAGTCATAATTACATGTCATTATGAAGACCGAACCTAGTTACATTTTTCAACACTCCCTCTTAACTAGGGAGGTATTCATAATGGTACTTGGTCATTCTCAATCTGAAGAATTTTTCATAAGAAGAATACGGATTTGTAACTCATTTGTATAGCATCATATCCACCAACATTGTTATATAGCAAGGCCTTGACTAACAACTCTATCTCTCCACAATATCAGAGCACAATGCTGGTGAGACCATTGATTTATATACATACTAATCATTTTCTCTCTAGGAACATACCCCACCCGGGTTCACTCAGGATATGCTCCATAAGGACTATTATTTTCTTGGACTCCCCAGTCCCACAAAGAATATTCTTTTCTTCCTCTCTAGATCGTTGAATCCTCTAATGAGGATTCGATCTCGCATATCCTTATTCAGCAGATGTTTCCCTTTTAAACTTATGTATGATGAGACTTGTCCTAGATGACTTCTTCCTTGAATATTTCAATGAGGTCACCAAGAGCCATATCCTTCAAAGTTGACTATCATGCATCCTTCATGTTTCATATGGTAATGTCATGAGCTCTTGTTTCTAATGTTTCCATGATGCATATTATTATTTATTATAGCCATATCCTATAACATAAGATTTAGAAGCTATGTCAACACCCTTTGTGAGGGAGAATATCTCAAACATAGTAGATATCTCTTACTTCCTTTCTTGGACTTCTTTTCATCTTCCTCCACCTTTTCAGTGATATGGGCTTCTTTTCTTCTTTTGATATTGTCCCTTTAGGACAATCTTTCCTGTAAAGTCCATAGTATTTACTTCCATAGCATTGAATCTCAACTATGCTCTTCTTTCTTTTCTGAGGACCATAATTTTCCAAACTTCCCTTTCTTTCCTGCAAATGTTTGAGTCCAGTAACCTTCAACACTTTTACCCTCAACTTGTATTCTTCTATCATGCATATAAAACACAAGTTGTCGAATGAGGTAACTTTATTATCCCCATCGACATTTGTTACCTTATTCATGAGTTAGTGCGTTTAAAATAATGATGATTATCTTCTTATCATCTCTCCAGATCCCACAATTGAGATATTATGAAGATATCCCTTCATTTTCTTTGATACCTTCAATTTTGTGTAGATCAGATCTAAGCCATGTGACCACCTTTATCGCATCTTCAAAGAATATTCTTACGAGCATATCATATCTCCTTGATGTCTCCAATATTTCTATATGAGGGGACCTTTCATAAGGATCCCTTTCCATAAATTCAGAGGAGACCTTTCTAATTGATGTGCTCAATGACTTCACTTTCTTTGAGGACTATATCTATCATCCTTTTTCATGTAAGGAATTGCGATGTCCCAACCAACTTATAGATCTCCTTGCAAACATGAATTCACTTTACCAAATTTATATAAGGAATGAAAGATACTTACTTGACAAGTGAAGATGAAATATTCATCTTGATCACTTTGATGATGGTTGAAGAAGATGTATTAGTGCTCCCTCTAGGATGATCTTCCAAATGAAAAAACCTTTCTTCGATAAATAAGGTTGCTCCTTTTGATGAGGATGATTTGTTGCTTCCTTAGATGATCTTCTTTAAGGACAAGGAAAGGATCCTTGCTTGCTTTATAACCTTGAAGATGATGACAATGCCTTCTAGCCTTCAAGATACTTTGACTTCTTCAGTAGTGAATGAGTGCAAATCAGATTTTCTTCTAGGGTTTCGACTTTCTTCGAGATGATGTGATCTTTGTCTTTAAATTTCTTCAAGCTATCTTGCTTTGTAGATAACTTGATGATGACTAGAGGATCCAAAAGAAATTGTTGTTGTACACTGCTTCTTCAATCTAGGGTTTTATTCTTCAATGTAGATCTTGATATTTTTCTTTGATAACCTTCCACATGATTAGATGCCTTTCTTGAAACTCGATCCTTGAGTGTCTCTTTGATTTGATGCCCTTCCTTTGACTTTAGCACCTCAGCTCTGATACCATGTTGAGAAATCTAGGGCATTAGTATTAGATGATTTCTCTTTGATGAATGACTGCTTGTGAATGCCTTTTACTTCTTTAGGTTAGGATCTTCTTCATGTTAGATTATTAGTGTTCTTCTTCATCAAACAGTAACCAATGCATGAACATAAATACACAAGAGACACAACATGTAGGCTATATTCCAAGGCCAAAACCTCTCACTCTTTGAGAGGAAAACTTGCACAAATTCTTCTTTCAAAAATTCCAATTGACGAGTACCAAGACCAAGACCCTTGACCTAGTAGCTTCTCCAAGACCAAGACACACGTCCTCTTCACTACCAGTGTTCTTCTTCGATTCTCTTCCACTTCGATCTTATTCACATCTAGATCTTCCATCATGTGATAGTACTGAGACCTTGTCACATACCAGTGATCATTTTCCTGAGATAGCACCGAGTCCTCTTTGTTGTAATACAAAGATTATACCGAGGTCATTAGTATGGTATTTACCAATCTATGATCTCCTTATTGTAGCACCAAGACTCTCCTTCAAAATTACTATTCCTGAGATTAGTCCTTAGACTAATCTGAATTGATCTCTGCATCTGAACTTTTGTAGCCTTTTACAGATCTTGATACCCGAAATCTTCAGAGATATAGACACGAACTTCCCTCTATTGTTACCTATCTGAAAACCACAGAGATATGCCTTGTTGTCTTTACTTGTCTGAATTTTGAACAATGATTTGACATTCGAACTTCTCCATAGCAATAGATCACCGAAACAAGGAATCTGAACTTTCTATGTTGACTCTGTTCACCGAAATCTCAGAGCTATGTGAATTTTGTTCCCCTGTGTTTATGTGAGGACCCTAGCCTCCTATATATAGTGATTCGACCATATATTAAGCCGACTTTAGCATCCAAATAGGTGTGACATTTGGGTGAGCCAACATAAGTTATTTTCTTCATATTGTAGGCCGACATCAAGTCAAGAGGATTGTGCTTGTCTTTTGGAGAGCTTTCTAGACACTAGATTGACTCCTATACATTTTACATATGCTCAAGAAGAGATCTTCATACATGACATTAATTCTTTCACCTTAATGATAAATCCTAAAGCTCTCAATGGGAGCCACCTAAAATAAATCACTTGCTCATGAAACCCATGAAGCAAGGCTGACAAAAATAATTTTATTTCCTTTATTACATCAATTACAAAAGCCACAATTAGATTCCATTATGAAGACCGAACCTCGTTACACTTTTCAACATATGGCTCAAACATAATTGCATAAAGAGATGGAACTTGTGATAGGGACCTATCACCTTTAACTGTTTTGGCATTTGATAGAACGTATAGTTGTCTAGGGCACTGGTGATTTGACTCCAACTAATATCAACCGCAGTAATGCTTGTAGATTTCATAAAAAAAAAGTTACACAAAAAAGTAACATTTAGCTATTGCTAATCACAAAGAAATAGAGAAGATTATGTGTAGCTACAATCTCCTTCCAGGTAACAACCCTTTCTATAAAATGGCATCCCACATAGTCAAGCCCCTCGACACATTTGACTTTTGAAGAGATACCCAACCTCCAAGCTCGTTTGACCAACCAACCTCCAAGCCCATTTGACCAATCGATCTGCAACCTTTAGTGAGACATTAGAAACACTTTTATTTCATATTTTATTGTATATATATTTTAAGGGTAAAAAAAAACCCAAAACAAAATCGACATGCCCTTTGCACCTCTTAGTGCAAATGCTAGTTATGGGTTGCTTCATTGGCCACAGGAATGGGGATCAATTTTATTTTTTTAATGTTCAGCACTGTCGAATATTTAATTGTTATTAGTTACCCTCGAATATCTTATGACAATGATAATATACGATCGTCTGTCAGGCCAGGAGTGACTCCAGTTTGGCAGAAAACTGATACGATTTATTTCATTAGGTAGCTATTGTTATATACAAAGAATGTGACTGCTCAGTTCATCTTCTGATGACTGTTCACATTCCAAATTCTCCCAATCGCAGAGGATTAGGTGTCAACATTCCCCCCTTTAATCTGAAGGGATGTTGGTGAGTCCAAGCATTGTTCTGAATCTTTCAATCTTTTCTCTTCCAAGCGCTTTGGTGAAGATGTCTGCAATTTGCTCATTTGTGGAACAATGACGGAGATGGATTGTTTTGGCCTCAACATGATGTCGGATCAGGTGATATTTAGTATTGATGTGCTTTGTACGATCATGGAACTTTGGGTTCTTGGCCAACTTTATTGCAGAGGTGTTGTCAATCATGAGTGGAGTTGATTGTACTTGTTTTTCCTGCAAATCTTCAAGAATTTTCCTGAGCAACACAATTTCTTTCGTTGCTTCCGCTGCTGCCACGTATTCTGCTTCTGTTGTGGAATCTGCTGGAACTAATTGTTTGCGTGATCTCCAAGAGACAGCTCCTGATCCAAGACTCATAGCATATCCTGAAGTAGATACCTCAGTTTCTTTGTCTCCATCGAAGGCTGAATCAGAGTATCCAATCAAGTTGAAGTCGTCCATCTGTGTATACTTGATTCCAAGGTCTTGAGTTCCCTTCAAGTACCTTATAACTCTTCTTGCAGCAGACCAATGTCCCTCACAAGGTTTTTGCATAAACCTGGAGAGGATTCCAACAGCGAATGAAATGTCTGGTCTGGTAATAGTGAGGTAGATGAGACTTCCTACAAGTTGTCTATACTTTGTTGCATCCTCAAATTCCTTTCCTTCAATAGATGTGAGCTTTAAGTTTTGTTCCATTGGAGTAGAAAGAGGATTGCACTCTGTCATGCCAAATCTGTTTAACAAATCTCCAATATATTTCTTTTGAGAAAGAAATATGGATTTTGGATGTTGGGTTACTTCAATGCCAAGATAGTAATGAACATATCCCAAATCAGTCATTTCAAAACTTTTCCCCATTTCCTTCTTTATGGATGCAATGTAGCTCTCATTGTTCCCTGTCATTAAAAGATCGTCTACATATACCAAAAGATATACAACTGTTTTGCCAACTTTCTTGACAAATAAAGTTGCATCATCAAGATCAAAATGATTAAAGTTGAGTTTCAGAAGATGCTCAGTTAGTTTTTCATACTAGGCTCGTGGTGCTTGTTTGAGGCCATACAAGGACTTTTCACAAGTTTGCATACTTTTTGTTCATGTCCTTTCACAGCAAATCCTTCAGGCTGGGACATAAAAACATTCTCCTTTAGATCTCCATTCAAGAAGGCAATTTTTACATCCATTTGATGGACTTTCCAACCGTTCTGAGCTGTTAGTGCAAAGAGTGTCCGGATGGTGGCCCATTTTGTTGTGGGGGCAAAAGTTTCCTCATAATCGACCCCTTCCTTCTGTGCAAATCCTTTTGCCACAAGCCTAGCTTTGTGCTTGTCAAGTCAGCCGTTAGCTTTGTACTTGTTCTTGTAGACCCACTTGCAGCCAATTGGTTTGGTTCCAAATGGAGGATCAACCAACTTCCAAGTGTCGTTCTTTATGAGGGCATCATACTCCTTTTGCATCGCTTCTTTCCATTCATCATGAGAAGCAGCTTCTTTGAAGGAAGTTGGTTCAAAATCTGTAGACAATTTCAATTCACAATCATAAGAAACATCCATATCAACAGGTGAATTAGAGTCATCTACATCACCTCCACTTTCAAGTGTCTTTGTCAGCAACTTTGGGGGACCTTTCTGAGATGGACCAGGCTGCTCTGTTGATTAAGTTGGGACTGAATCAAGATTGAGTCTCCCAATTCTATCAATTACATCACTTAAAGCATCATCCATTGTTGGAGTTTCATTCGGGGGAGAGTGTTCTTCAGAAGAAGATTCCACATGTTGATCTAGTATAGGAATCCCCCATTCAAGATGTGGAATCTGATTATCAAATTCTTGAAATGATTTTGTTTTTACGAATCTATCCAAGCGATCAAGTTGCCGCTCAACAACATTGTCAGATTTGGATGATTCAAGAAAAATTACATCTCTAGATACAACAAACTTTTTATTTACTTCATCATAGAGGCGGTATGCTTTGGAGGTTGTTGAATACCCTAGGAAGATACACTTACGACTTCTAGCACCAAGTTTGTTTCTATGTACCTTTGGTATCAGAGCATAACAGGTGGAACCAAAGATCCTGAGATGTTTTACCGAAGGAACATGTCCATACCATAATTCATAAGGAGTCTTGTTTCTTATAGCATTAGATGGACATCTATTCTTTATATATGCAGCACACAGAACAGCATCATCCCAAAACATTATCTTTACATTTTTTAAGAAAAGCATGGATCGTACCATATTCAAGATTGTTCTATTCATTCTTTCAACTACACCATTCTGTTGGGGATTATAAGGCACAGTTGTTTGATGTTTGATCCCATGTTGGCGAAGATAGTTTTCAAATTCATTTGATGTATATCCTTTTCCATTATCAGTGCGAATAGACCCAATATGAGATTGTGCATCATTTTCAATCCATTTATGAAAATTCTTGAATGTTTGAAAGGCATCATATTTGTTCTTCAATAAATAAACCCAACACATTCTGGTGTAATCATCAATAAATGTCATGATATATTTATTTCCATTTGCAAAAGGAACAGGCATTGGACCACATAAATCTGAATGAATGAGTTCAAGCTTCCTATGTGCTCTTGAATGTGAATCATGAAAACTCTGTTTGTTATGCTTTCCTAGAATGTAAGCATCACATTGCTTATGTTTCCTAGGAATTGTAGGCAAACCAGCAACACCATTTTTCTTCAATAAGCGGAGACTGTCATAGTTTAAATGTCCAAATCTAGCATGCCATAATAAACTTGATGGAAGTGTACCTTCTTCATGATGAGAAATATATGAGAAATGTTGTGCATGAGCAGAGGTTCCTTGCAGTTTGAGAAGCCTTTCTTCTTGTATTCCCCTCATGACAAGTGAGTGGCCAGAAGCTTTTCTTACCTCAAGCTTGCCATCAAACATATGAATGGAGTGACCTTGCTGGCGGATGTGGACCAAGGACAGCAAGTTTCTCTTGAGCTGTGAGAAATATAGAACATGATCCAGAAGAAAGTCTGGAAGACCAGGCAGTTTAAGCCTGATTGTGCCAAGCCCTGATGGCTTGATTTTTGACTGATCTGCAAAGTATACTGCTCCATCAACATTATCAGTGAAATCTTCAAAAAAATCTTTTCTATGAGTCATATGACAGGTTGCTCCTGAATCAAGCAACCAATCATTTTTCGAAGAAGCAATTGAAGCATTAAACAAATCTTCATTTACTCCAATGTTACATTGTGCCTCAATATAGTGAGCGGATTCAGGTGCTTTACCTTTGTCTGTATCATCAGTTTTACCTTTCTGTTGGTTTCTTTTCTGCTCAATTTTGTCCCATGGTAGCTTGCATGTAGAGGCATCATGTGATCCATTTCTTTTGCAGCGAATGCAATGTAAGTCTGCCTTTTCTCCTTGAGAATGTCTGCCCGCCCTGTCTCTGAAATATCTTCCTCTTCCTCTTCGTCCACCTCTTCCTCTTGTAGAATCTTGAGCAGGATGCTTTTCTTTATGAGCAAGGCACACAGTCTCTTCAGAAGATTCAGGGGCTATCTTCTTTCCAAAGGCTTTCTCTTTCAGCAAACTTTTTCACAAGAGAGTCAAAGGTTATATCTTTAAGATTTCCATTTGCTTGTAAAGACTCAAGATAATTGGAGTAAGTAGGATAGAGTGCCTTGAGAAAAGCAATAAGAGGGATATCCAGCTCAACCTTAGTGGATTTGATATCATGCATTATAGATTTTACTTCCGATGCAAGAGCAAGAGGATCATTATTTTTCAGTTCAAGAGTGGATTTTAATCATGAGCTGAACAACTTCAAGTGCAGAATGTGAGTCATAGAGTTCTTTCAGCTTTTGTAAAGCTTCAAAGGCAATTGAATATGATGAAATATGGCGACTCACCTCTTCATTTGCAGATGCTGCGATTAATGCATAGGCTTTGTTGTTCTTGTTTTCCCAAATGACGAGCTCTTTGTCTGAGGTAGGCTGTACTAGGTCATTGTGTCCTTCTCCGACACACACTCCTTTCCACAACTCATTGAAGATGAGGGTGTGTTTTATCATCCGGGACCATTCAGGATAGTTCTCCTTGCCAGTGAGAACTATTCCTACCATAGAGATGATTGAATGCATTCTGTAAAAAAAAACTTCTGCTGATAGAAAAAATACTTCTGCTGATATACAGTGAAATTGTACTCAAAAGGGAAAAAAGATTTCAAATACTTTTATGTACTATGTTTCTTCAAATCCCTCCAATGTTTATAAAAGGATCCTCATATAATACATCCACCATATTCCATTCTACAAACTTAGTTCATATTCCATTCAACGCATATCTACAAACTATTCAATATATATATGCTGGTCAATATATATCATTCAATATATATGCTGGTTAATATATACCATTCTACGCATAAACCCATAGCGCACATATAAACCCACAGCGCATAGCTCATATAAACCACAGCGTTAATGCAACCCACAGCGCACAACTCATATAAACCACAGTGTTAATACAACCCACAGCGCACAGCTCACATAAACCATAGTGTTAATACAACCCACAGCGCTTCAAATACCATATAAACAGCGTTAATACCATGTCAGCACATTCAACGCAGTTCAATACACCATACCAGCGTTTCAAATACCATATAAACATTAATTTAACAGCGTACACAACAATTCAAACGCTGTGTTAAAAATTGGACAGCGTTAAAACCATCATTCAACGCATTCAAATGAGCCTTTTTTTTTTTTAAACGCAAAGCCCAGCTCTGTCACTGACATTCTTTCAAGCTTGTGTGCGCAGAAATAAATAACTTTAGCAATATCTCACAACAAAGGTTCCAAAAATCGCACTGTTTCATGCACAATCCATCCTACGGTGATACAATCTTTTGTTACCTGAAAGTTTTACTGTCTTTTTCCAGAAAAATGAAATGGCTCCTTCGACCATTCACGCAGCCTCTGTTTGAAGAATCTCAAACGTTCTGCTCTAGCAAACATTCATGTGACAGCGTCTGGGCTTCCAGCAATCACCGACAGGATTGAATGCATACTCCAGCAATCACCGCAGAACAGTCTTTTTGCTTCACGTTAGGTTCACCATACCACCGTTTGTGGAATAACGCAGTTACTGAAGTTTCAGTCTTCAACCATGGCTGGGCAGAGCGTAGGTAATGGCAGAAAATGTTATGGCGTTCAGCGTTCAGACCTGCCCACCATGTCAGGCCTGAGTATATAGAATATGACAAACAGAGGGCGCAGGCAATGTCAGGAGCAGCTCTGGAGGAGCAGCGCAGGTATATGGAGAGCAGACAGAGGAGTTACAAGGAGCATGAGAGCTAAAAAGGAGCTGGCTCTGATACCATGTCAGGCCAGGAGTAACTCCAGTTTGGCAGAAAACTGATACAATTTATTTCATTAGGTAGCTATTGTTATATACAAAGAATGTGACTGCTCAATTCATCTTTTGATGACAGTTCGCATTCCAAATTCTCCCAATCGCAGAGGATTAGGTGTCAACATCGTCAAATATTCGACTCTAGAACGACGAAACAAATTGTCATAGTCATGCAATTACTGTCGAACGTGCTATTAAGACGTCGAATATCTGACACTAATGTTCATCAGATGTCCGACACAAGCCAACAAGGTTAACATCAATTTTCCGACCGCAAGCCATCAAAAATACTCGATGATTAGTGAAATATATTTTCGAATACCTGACATAAAACTACATCGTTGGATATCCTACTGCAAGTCATCAGCAAAATGTTCGATGACTGGCCATCATAGGAGGCAGATGTTTGGCTCAATATCGTTGATCATCAGATGAGTAGTAAAGTGTCGAATATCCCACAAAATCTCACCAGCGAAAATTATGACTCGTATGTGTCAAATAACTGACGACAACGAGTTGAATATCCAACGAACGTGCATCATATTTTGGCCCCATTTGTGCTAGTGTAAGATGCTCTCTCTAGGGTTTCTGCAAAAGAAATCTCAATATACCTTTCTTTCGTCACCAAAGCTCTCATACCATGTTGATTTTTCTAGTGCAATTAAGGTTAGCATAGTGTTTCTAAAATTCATATAATTACTTTTGATGTAGATCTTCCTTTATCTTATTTCAATATATAATTAAGTAATTATACTTCAGAAATTCAAAAATAGAGATCATAACGCACAAAAGAGAGACAAGATTTACCCTGGAAAAACCCAGCAACCTTTTCAATAGTGAAATTATTTTTGTCCAATAAGAGACACACGTATACCTATGGTCAAACCTAATCTTCTCCTCCAAGTTGAGTCACCCAAAAGGATCCTGCATTTTGTTTTGCCTTCCTAATCCAGAAATTTCGGCCTCCCAGTAATTGTTTAGTAACCCAAAATTTTGACCCCTAGAAATTGCCTAGTAACCCATAAAATTTTGGCCCCCTTGCAACAGAATGCCCATAAATAGTGTGAATCATAGAGAGAGACTTTTATCCACATGTGCAAATTGATGAAAGAGGAGAGAGAGAAACTCAACCTTCTTTCTTTTTCCTTCTTCATCCTTCTTGACCTCCTTCGCTTGCCCAGATGTTGTCTTGAGTGAGGAATGTGAATCTGCCAAATGAGAAGCTCGAGTTGCCTTTATATAGTAGTATGTCTTAGGTTAATAGGCGCGTCTCTTGGCCAGGGGCGACTTGACTTGAAGGAAAGCCAACTTGTTACTTTATGGAGCCAAAAATTACATTTCAAACATTCAAATTTACATCTTTTAAAATTCACAATGGGACTTTGACTCAAGATAAACTTTTCTTTGACTCAGGTATTTATAAATATGTTTTACAATGATAAATATAATTACATCAAGTGACTGAAAGTGCATTATATAGATCAACCATAGTTACAAATTCAACACCTTCTACACTTACTAATGTATTTTTCAGCTTTAATATGTTCTTAGGAAGGCTTAAAGATGGTTTGCTTATTACGTGTCTAATATTAATTATTTTTCATAATATTGTGAAAATATTGGGCGGATTTTGAAGATCTACAAAATGAGGAAATTTAGGGACTTAGTCCCTACTATAGGATGGACCAGGATTTGATAGTAAATGAATAAGATATTATGAAATTATTAAACAAATTTTGAAGAGCCATTGATTGAAGAAATCTAGGGATGTGTTCCTTGCTATAAGAGAAGTTAGAACTCAACATTTAATGAATATTCCTAGTATTGGGGACCAGATCCACTTTTTGAGGGATTTTGGAGGGGCAAGCAACCCTCCTTTCAAGTAGGCTCCTTTCCCCATCAACTTGTATAGCTACAAATTGAATTAGCCTTGGAGAGGGGGGGAATTTTCGGTATTTTTGAGAAGAACGTTTGTTATTTAGTAATTCTATTTTCATTTCCAGCACGGATGTACTTGACTTGATTCTAATAATGATAATGGCCCTAAAACATTGATAGTTTCTCTAAAACATCGATATCAAAACTCATATCTATGAATCTTCCAATATCTATTAACAACTCCAATCAAAGAAAAATGAAAATTGAAGTTTGATTTCATTTTCAACTTCTAAGGCTTGGTTTCCTTTGTAGGACTTTGAGTATCCTTGGGTTTGGCCATCCCACGAACCTCAGATCCCTGCCATGTATTTTATTTCTCTTCTTTAAAAACATTTATTTTCTTAGTTACATTTATCATTTACGCACTTAGTGTTCATGATTCATTTCTCGTAGGTTAAATTGATTAAATGATTGAAATCAATTTGTTTTCAATTTATTTAGATAAGCAATAGTGTGATGCATCACTAGCATAGCTTAATAGAATCATTTTCATCATTGGGTTACTTATATTAGCTTACTAGTTTTGAAATTTCTCGTTTTAGTCGTAAATTTCTGTTGAATTTTAGTAAATGTTAATGAACCTCTTTTGACTTGCTTCCACTCGGATGGAAGTCTAAAAACATCAAATTAATAACACAATTTATGCGACAACATTTTCACTTGATTAGCTTATGCATTTGGGTACTTAGATCAGCTTACTATATCACTATTCTCAAATTTATGGGTTTTAGTAGTAAATTTCTACTGAATTTTAACATGTGTTAATAAAACTCTTTTGAGTTTCTTCCACTTGCATTGAAGTCTAAAAACATTCAACTTAATTGTTGAAAAATCAGTGCTATTAGAGTTAGGGTTAGATTTCTCTTTCTTGATAATTACTTGTGAATTACTTCTTTGTTATATTATCTTTCATGAAGCAATTACCAAATTATGTGTGTATGAAGATTACAAAAACATGAGACACAAGATGTAAACACTCTATCATGGAAAAACCCCTATCTATGGGAAAACCCAATCAAAATCTCTTCCTTCAATCGTTTTCTTGAGATAATCCAAGACTTTTCAACCTAGACATAGATCTCCTCCAACCACCAAGTCAGCCTCACCTTCCAGCAACTTCGACCTTACAACAGTGGCACTTCGACCCAACAAATCCATAATTTCGACCTTCCAACAACAAAATCTTTGAACGAGAACTTTCAGAATTTCGAACCTTCTAGCAGTAAATCTTCGATCCAACAATTGACCTAGTAACTTCGCATAAGAAAGAGAAAGAGATAACCCAAAACCTACAACCTTGATACTTCAAGCACTTCTCTTCTTGGAATTTCGCACTTTTTCTGCCTCATTCACTTGGATATCGAACTTGTGTGAGAGATTACTCCAAATGAATTTGAACTACTTGTATATATATGCTTTAAGTGAGGTCGAATTGGCCAGTTTGAAGTTGACTTGATCTCTTTGATGCCGACTTGGTGTGGAGGTGTTAAATACCTTATTTGACTCATTAATAAACCTTTTTACATGATTCAAAAGCCCAAGAAGGGTCTCATAAAATGTACAATGACTTTAATGACTCTATATAAATCTTAGGAGTCCACAATGGGGACTTTGGCTAATAAAAGATGACCTAAGCATAAAACCCGTGTTTTAATAAGTCATTGTAGAAATAATAATAAAAAAATGTTTTTCATTTTTTTGATAAGTACATTGCATAATGACTCAAATACATTTATGAAGACCGAACCTAGTTACATTCTTCAACATTAATAACAAAATTTACCCTACAACATTTGCACTTGATTAGCTTAGGAATTTGACAGGGTAACTGAACAAACAAGCTTGCTGAAAGTTTCCTATAACATAAGAGAGTCGTATAATAGTCTATTTTCGAGCTCTTCTCGTGCCCAAATTCACTTCAAATTCATGGTAGAAGTAGATTTATGTCTTAAAAAATCCCATGAATGCTCTGAGATGAGGCTTGGCTAGGTCACCATTTAGTTTCTGCATTGTTTGCTTCTTAAATGATGATTTCTGCAACTAATATAGATTTCATTTCCCACAATTTACTTTTAAGCAAGGAGTGATTTATTTCTTGCAAGAGTAATCTAGGACTTTCCTTTCCTGAAAAGGAGAATATATTTATTTTACTGTCATTTCCTTTCTAGCACACTTTTACTTCACAATGATCTTATTCCTGCTAGTGCTATCTTGTGAAACCACCACATATCAAACCATATGATGTAGATTGTGCATGGCAGCCCTCTAATTGAATGATCAACCAACAACATATCATATCTTCAAATCCATTTTTACCATGAGATCAAGAGGCCTAAGTCACCAAGGTCACCTATGTGAGAACTTGAAATTCGAATTCTCGCAGATTTGAAAGATGCCCTAAAAATTCATTGAACTTTTATACCAATTCAATAGTGTCTTCAACACATTTTCAAAAGATGGAAGATTGGTGCAGGAGGAATTTAGGAGGATGGAGGGCTAGATAATGTCACCTTGCATGAATTTGTTATTGTTATTGGTGGTTTGTAAGTATATCGAGTCAAGAGTTGTCATGAATTGTAAAGATTGTTGGCATAAATAAGACATTACATAGGATAGCAGATCAATTTTGTTTTAAACCAGTTATTAATTTTCATGGGTTAAAACTTCAAATAATTGTAACTATTTTGTTACTTAAATTACAGTATATTTTTAAAAAATTAATAAGATTAGAAGCATTTAATATTTACATATATAAATTTGTATATATATGCTATGGATAATTTAATACAAATTTATATATACTAACTATATAAAATTTAATAAATTTATATCTATTCAAAATTATTGATGGTATAAAATTAATATATAAAATTTATTTTTAATAATATATAGAGTATACTTAGTTGAATTTAATATCGAACTTCATTGAACTTGATTTTGTGTAACAATTTTTTTTTGTCAAATTTCATTATCATTAGAAACACAAACCAAGTGACTATGGTTACAACAAACTTCAAACAATGAATGAATAGCTATAACCAATATAGCAGATCTTTTCAATTTCTGTAAGTTACATCAAGAGTTACTGAGGATTTTATTGCATCCTCAACATCCTCTTTTTGGAGCAATAATGCCCTTCTATAAAGATTATTTCAGCAACATATACAAGGGCCATCCTCCAAGACCTTTGCCATCTATAAAGGATGAAGGAGAAATGAAGAAACCTTACATTCAGATTGACCTTTAACTTCGTCTTACAAGAAATCTTCAACAAGTCTGGAGGGGAAATCCCATTCATCCAACCATGCATCTGCAAATGAGAGCTCTCTTCCTTTTATAGAGCTTCTCGTCAAACATTTTACAATAAAACACTATTAATTTCTATATACATGATCCTAATAGAAATAATAATATCAAAAGGCACGGAAGTCTAAAAGCCTCCTTCAAGCTAGGCACTCATTAGAAGTGAAAAGATGCACCAAATAAGGCACAAATGATTCCTTGATGCCATGTTTCCTCATGGAGGGTGCTCCCTCAAATCATTATGTTTAACCTTTTCCATAGGGTTTATGCACCACATGTCCCATCCCTAGTTTAGGTATTCTCCAATAATGACCAATTGGTAGCTTTATCTTCCCAAAATAGTCAAATGTGGCTAGGGTTTTGAGGCAGCAAATTTCAAAACACCATAGATCCCTCGATATTTATCAAGTAACTTGTTATGACCACAATTGGGAAATGTCACAGCCATTATGCATCTACCAAGGGACAATCTAAGCACCTTCATTGAAAGATAATTTGCTCTTCTTCAAAAAAGGGAAAAAACCATTGTTCTAGATGTTTCTAAATGGAGCGCTCTTCACAAATGTCCTCCTTTACGCCATGTGTGATATGAATGCCAAGTGTCATTTCCTTGACTAGTGTGTTCAACTTCCTTCCTACACATGACCCTTGACCATGCCATGAAACCCCTATATATCCCTCAAAATGACAGTATTCCTTCCTTGAATAATCTTTGACCACTGTGAAAGGGTTTTTATTTTTTAGTGAAAAGGGATTTATAGTGGCAATCAACTAAGTGGTTGCCACTATAAACCCCAAGCTAGGACCAGCAATGCACAAGATAGCACTAGCAAGGAGCTCATGGCTTAGCAAAAGCCAAGACATCCAAAGACATACCTAATGCCAACAACTTGTAAGCCAATGCTAGCAAGAACCTTATAACTTAGTAAGGGCCAAGATGTCCAAAGACACATCCACAAGGGGGTGAGAGGGCGGGGGACACTTTTGGCAGACGTCTACCCTTCTAGCTTCATCACAATAGGCCAAAGGTCTAGATGGGGATTGAACCTAGGTGTGGATAGTGCAAAATCTACCATCCAACCATTTCATCTACTAAGTTGGACATCACTGTGAGAGTATTTCCAGGAGACTCATTCAATCTTTATAATGGCATTCTCTAGAAACCTCTTTAATAAGCCCACAAAATGACGAGTCATGCCTCAACATATGTAAAAACACCTCATGTGATGTGAGATTAAGCAGTGGCGAGAAATGCCTCCAAATATGTAACTTTCACTGTGAAAAATGTGAAGATTCAAGATACCCCAAAGGAACCTTGCAATGGAGAAATATCCATGAAAATATGTAGATAGCTACGCCATAAGGTGAATGTTTGCCACATGTGCACCCTTGCCTCCAAATATGTAAATTCAACAATAAAACATGCCTCCAAAGACATAAACACCCCTCAACCATGTGAAAGAACAATAAACCCAAGCTGTCAAAATTCACATTTACTGCTGATAAAATGCATCCGATAAAATCCATTATATTTTTCATTTTCATGCAGTAACAATGAGAATAACAGGGGTTTGCAATATTCTTGGAATACCTTCGTATGGCAAAATAATTTGATCTCAAATCTCCTCCAAGGTTGTAGATGACATGTAGACCACTAATGTAGATGACAAATCCACCAAAAGCAGCCCACCAACAATGTTGAATCAGTACTAGGCTCCCTGCACTAACTCCTACACCACAGTTCTAAAATCTCCAAATGCTCACAAAATAGCAATGAGAAATGTGACAAAAAGAAGGGAGTTTGGGGTGGGGGTTGAGGGCAGCTTGCGGTGGGTGTACATCTTTATATAGTGATGGATTATGGTTTGTGAGGGATGGGCAATATTTTTGCTGTTTTGTTTTTTTCTTTAGTTTTCTGGACTTTTCACCTTCAGAGCAAGTGGGTTTCACTAAGGGCTCGTCCAACTCCAGAACAAACAGAAGCAACTGGTCCTGGTTGTTTTGTCCCAAACCATCTTGTTTGGGTCCACTGAAGACCATTTCAACCTGGAAACTTGTTGAAATGATCAATGTGGGACAGAACTGGCCTCCAGCCTGATTTGGGCCCATTTTGTCATGAAACACGCAGAACAGGACCAAAAGTTCTGATAACTAAAGTGTCAGTGAGTTCCAGAGATCGTATTATCAGAATACATTGTTTTGTTCTTTAAAATTATCTCCTGTTTAGAAATTCAAAGCACTTCAAGTCTGCAACATGTCCTGAATTAGTTGTGCAACCTTTGCACTAACTGTAACTAGTTTAATGCTTATTTGTGCATATCAAACTCAACATTTCACTCTTGTAGAAACACCAAGAAATAGGAAAAGCAATTGGCAATGATTGTGAGAGATTTGATGGCAACACCCTAGCCCCTGTCAAGCCATAATATTGGATATGAATCTTTCCCAATTTCATATATTATTCACCTTATGACAAACTATAAAGGATGACCCGCACAAGATGAGAATCACACATACAGTTTTGGGGGACAGATCCTGTCAACTGTATAAAAGACCAGAGCTTATCTGAACTTTTAGAAGAGTAATAAGTAGAAGATTCATAGATTATTATGGATTCAAGCACCACCCAAAGGAAATTGCTGCAGTTACAAGACTCGATTAGCAAAAACCTGAACCCTACCAACGGGCATCTTAAGAAGATTATATAGCTTAAGCACAAAGAATGCTTCGTTCATTAGAATAGTCCTCTACACGGTAGTCTCTAGTGACCTATAAATTTTACACATACAAATATAATAATAATTAAGACTTCTCTTAAAATACTGAAGTTCTAATAACAGCATACCTTGTCACGCAGTATTTTAAACTAGATGAACAAGAAAGAGAACGTGATATAAAGAGCCAAGGCAGAAATGAATAGAGACTTTTGCAAATGAAAATAAGAAAAGAAATAATCATGCAGTCACCAAGGATCTTTAATCTTAAGTTCCCCATCGTGCATGCTTCTGAAAATTCTTACAAAGCCTAAACACAAAATGATACAATCTCCCAAACCCGAGGGACAAAATGGGGCAACACTCATTCCCTGAAATGGTTACCAAATAATGAGCCGTGATACAACCTCCCTGACAAAAGTATACAGATATTATACAATCAAGCTTCTGCTTATTTAATATTTTCCTTGCAGCTTTGATCTGGGATCCTCTTGGAATTCTTCTGATTATGGAAACATAAACTGGCCTCGTGATAGATACCCGCACGCTCGTAGATAAGATTTCTCCAATGCCATTACCGAATAGCTCATCAAAGCTCAAGTGGAAACTGTATAGAGCCAATGTGCTCTACAATGAATTTTCAGCGATTAAATCTTGAAGTAACTGATCAATAAATCCATCCTTTTCTCCAGGATAAAAAAAATTGAGGACAATGCAGCAAGATTGTGTTGATAAAGAATGTCTCAAGCACCTAAACAATAGAATTAAAGCCGCATGGCTGCATCATTGGTAAATTCAAACAAAGAAAGTAAAATCCTCCCTTTCTTGACTATACTTCGTTCATAGTAGTCAGACCAAACCGAAACTTTTCTCACGGCACATGCAATCTGGTGTAGGAAAGGTATATACTGAAGCATTGACCTTTCTAATTTCAATTCCTTTAACATCACTGTGGCGTCGCATTGCTTGCATTTGTTGTTTGAAAGTTTCCCATCTGCAACAGAAAGACCCCACCAACATTGTAACATCAAACATATAAAACACAGTAGAATGATGTGAATAAAGGACCAGTCAAAAAATTTGTTCATTATAGAGCCTATCGTTTCAGCAGTTGGATATTTATTATTTAGTGCTCTCAATTTCCTTTGGTGTCAGATTTTGGATCATCTTTCATTTATTTGATGAATGCTTCAGCAAAATCTTCACTTTTTGTCATGATCCCCTTCCACAAACTGGAACCAGTAGAAAGATAACCTGAGGAACTACTAACTACAATGACAGAAAAGTTATAAAAGTACATAATAACATAAACAACAAAAATAATCGTATCCATCAGTTTTCCAAGGAAGAATTTTTAATTAATTCAAGATTAAGCTCCAGCCCAATAGTGAATTGATAGATGTTTAACACTTTATTTTCATGCCCTTTCTTGACAAACATGGATAACAGAAACTACCTGATACTTCTTTCAGAGTGTTGGTAGCTGCAGTCGGTATTCATTGATTGTATTAGCCCACAACAACAAAAAATGACCTTAAATCGGCCCTAAAAGGAAAAAAAATGAGGGAACTTAAAATTTAAATTTGAATTTATTTTGCATCCAAAAAATCAAGTCGGCCCTCCAACAAAGTACAAGTTGGCTCAGTGAAAAGACACCAATTCGGGCAGCCCAATCATTATATATTGTCACTCGACCTCATCACTTCAAAAGCAATTTGGATCTTCACAAGAAGCATCAAATCTTCTGTGCACACATGCGAAGGAGTCTAGGAAAGAAGTAGAGTTTTTCTGAAGAAGTTTTGGGCAGCAGACCAAGGTTTCTGGGCAGCAGCAGCAGGCTGAAATTCGGCCTGTGTCTAGGCAGTAGGTTGACTGAGGCTATTTTTGGGCAGTTTGATGAGGTTTGACCTGTGATAGTTTGCTGGTCTTGTTTGACCTAATTTGACTGGAAAATCAGAATGTATCTCTTGTTGAATTGAACAATTTCTCCAAAGAAACAGTTGTTGGGTTTTTCCCTAGTTAGGGTTTTCCTAGGGTAAAATATTGTGTCTTTTGTGTTTGGCTATCTCATCATGATCCTACTGTCATTATTGTTTTATGGTTGAGCTTTTCTATGTATAATTGCTTAATGATGAATGTGACACAAGAAGAATTAATTAAGAAATCATTGGAAAGTAATTATCTAAGTAGAATATCATGAAAAATCAATATGGTATCAGAGCAAGGTTAAAGAGCAGCCATGAAATAAAATTGAAGAAGCCAAGTTTGGGAAAGTGTCTTCATAGTATAAAGCTCTCAAGCCCTAGTAGAATGACTTGTTGACATCAGCATTTGCATGCAAGCCAAGTCTAGTAGCTCATATGTTGGTAGAGGCCGAGTTTAGAAGAGTTCTGTTGAAAGAAGCCCAAGATTCTGTGAGTTCTGGCCTGATCTGAGGCTGAATAGGAGTAAAAATACCCGACTCAGTTCACTATAAGATAGACCAAGGCTGCCAGAAGAAGACTGGGAGTCTGTTTATATGAGAAGGTGCTGATCACAGTAACCTAAGGCTATTTTGAGGTTTGGTCATGGCCCTAGGAGAGGATTGAGGGCCTCAGTGACCAGCCCAGGCAGGCTGAAAGGCCTCAGGAATAAAATTAAATCATGCCAAAGAAGGTTAGCAGATGGATAAAGGGTGAAAAAGAGCCAAGGCCGCAGGCTTCCCTAGCCTGAGGTTTAGGGCTGCAGGAAGAAAACTCAGATCTGAGAGGTCCAAAAAAGCCTCAGTCTGAGTTACAGAGGGACGAAAAGCCTCAGGGGTCACCTCAGGAGGGCCAAAAAGCCTCAGTGTGACAACCATGGAGGCTGAGAACTTGAGAAGCCTTAGGTGGTGGCCAGGAAGTGTGAAGTTAACTCAAGCCTGTGGAAAATCCAACAAGGTTATGCTAATCTGGTTGATAAAGGAGGCTGATAAGTACACTGATAGAGTTGGGTCTGAATGTCTAGATTACAGAGGGCTTGTTTAGGCCTGCTTTCAAGGGAAGTCTGAGGATCTTCTACGATGCATCCTAAGGACATTTCAGGAGCAGAACTCAGGAGCCAGGAAGGCACACCTACAGTTGAAATGGAGTCAAACTCTTCGTCAACTTCCATTACAAGAATGATTGGTGAGACAGTCTACAGTTTGAATAATTCAGGCATGACATTTGATGTGATTGGAAGTTATTAAGTACCAGAACAAATCTACATTTGACATGGAGTGGCTAACCTGATTTGTTTTTTTAAAAGAACTGCAAAATATTTTATTTATGCTCTAGAAGAAGGGCCGAAACCTCTACTCTACAAAACCTGTGGACAGATATTGCTGATATGGCTTGAATAGGACCATTTCAAGTATCACATGCTCGTGCCACTTGAAGATTGTTACTTGCACATATATTGAGGATTGGTTGATGAAACAAGCTTTTTTTTGGAAGACATTGGAATGCCATGGTCTTATTGCCTCTTTTGTAGACATCTTACTTTTATTGAAGATTAGGCTCGACCTACAGTATTTTTGTCTTTGTTGACATGGCAGTTGAAGAGGCTGAACAGAACTCTAGAAAGCAGAATAGCAGGGCCAAGTTTAAACTTAGACAAGGGACAAATGTTTTGGCCTGGCTGGACAGCTTCAAGAACAAGTTGAAATCTGTTGAGTCAGAATCAAGAGTGTTGCTCATTTATGTAAGAGATGCCTTGCATCTGCTGTTGAAATTTACATTGACTGAGATATATTGCTAAGGTCTTGCAAGAACAGATTGAAAGTTACTCCATTGGTAGAGGGAGCTGTGGAGAAACACTCTCTCATATAAAGCAAAGAAAGTCATAACTCTCATGCTAAAGTATGAGCTCTTCTTGGAAGAGCTGGTAGAATTAGGGTATGTAAACCCTAGGAAAATCGTAAAGGTTATGACTTAGAAAAACCATAGGGTTTGTGGATAAAACCCTAGTGCTAGTGTTAAAATTGGCAACTAGGGCCAAACTCCACATCGATCATCTTATTTATGACAGCAGATATTTTTCTTGGATTCCTCTATCCGGGAGGTGTAGGATTGATCTAAAGATCATCCGATTCCGACATGTAAAAATAAAGATATGAATTTATTTATATTATGGACAAATTGTCTAAGTCGGCCAGCAAGTAAAACAGGCATTCAAACCCCCAGCTCATCCTCAACGTTGCATATAAAAGGAGACCTCACGTTATTTTATCATCATCTCATCTTCACACATCTCTCTCTCCTCACTTAATTCGGTACGCAAATCTGGGCAGCTATCTCTCACACGTGCGAAGGAAGGAGGACATTTTCTGTTTGACTGTTTGACTGTTTGACTTCGTTGACCAGCGTTGACTGAATTTCAGAGGCTGCATTTTTGGGCTGCGTTGACCTCCTTTGGCTGCAGATTGGGTGAGGTTTCTTCTCCTTGGCAGGCTGCAGATCTGGGCACTGAAATCGAGGTGATTTGACCTCTCATTTGACCAGTGTTGACTGCCCTAGGTCTGGCCGCAGTTTGACTTTCGTTGACCAGTCTTTGACTGGACTTTTTCGGACTGTTTTGGGCTGATTGAGCTTGCTGTTGGAGGCCGAAGTTGACTGGGTTTGACCGAGCTGCTTAGAGGAAGAATTCTGCCCTGTTTGACCAGCGTTGACTTTTCTGGTTAGGGCTTTTCTGCTGCTGTCATAAATTATCAGATTTGTAATTTGTACTATCTCTCTCTCTGCTGAACTATTGAAAAATATAAGAAGAATTGATCAAGGGTTTCCCCACATTGGGGTTTGTCCCTGGCTGGTGCCACATCTTGTGTCCTCTTGTCTTGGCTTGTCTTCTACTGTTTATATTTATGTTCTATCTGCATTTTACTATCATGCTGATGTGATTGCTAAACTGGATATTGATATTGGGCTAATAAAGAAATTGAAGTAAATTGCTCTTAAGCATAGAACATACCATTGTTACCTAAAATTAACAGCTAGACCTAGATCGATGATTCGGCTAAATAAAGAAATCATTGCTCATGCAAGGAAGGAATGAAACATGCATTAGTAGCTAATCATGAGGACGAGGATGATGAGATTCCAGATGGATTTCGATGATTTCTGCAAGAAGGCAAGGATCAAGAGGGAGTTGACAAATTCCCTATACAATCCTCAGATCAAAAGATAAGTACTTTATATCCTTCTTCCTTGATTATTGCCTTATTTTTGGTCAGCCTCTTGTCTTTGTATCTTTTGCTTGGTTATAATCGTTTCTTCCATGACCTCCTAATGAGGGTTGCAGCATTGCAGGTACATCGTGAAGGCTGCCAAGGCTCTAGTAGCAGATGGAAGTGTTACCCACCACCAGTGGATGGCCCCTATAGGAGAATTTTTCTCCTAGATTTATCTTTAGCTAGCAGCCAGCAGCCACCCGATAGCGCGATGTGCCACCATTCTCTGCCACTAAGTCAGCCAATGTGTGCCCTCGCCCATCTGTTATGATCGTATGTTTGAAGGTGGGTCTTCCAACCCCAAAGGTATGGCTTTTCATTATGTAATTGGGTGTTTATGGTTGCTTTTCTTGGGCACCTCTTGAAATGGATAAGTGGGGGTGGGGGGAATTCAGTGAAAAGAATGGGCTTGGATTGTACTCATGTTCCCTTGTCCCAACTTGGTGGTTAATCTTGTATTCTAGTCCTATAGGATCTCCTCTATTGGCTACTAGCTTTAGGAGTGGCACTACATGGGAAACACTAATTTTGGTTGCATGGTCCCACTTCCCAATACCATATATCTCACTCCCCTCCACTCATTATAACCCCTTTTCACACTTTTCCCATCCGGGTCCACATTTGTCCATTGGGTCCACAAGGTGTTAGCCTCCCCTTTCCCTTGTCCACACTTTGGGTTGGGCATGGAATGATGCCCCGAAGGTTGATGTAACTGAAAAGAAAGATAAAAGCATAATTTGGCCACTTAAAATAGGAAATGTACCACAAAATGCAAAAGATGGTTGGGACATAAAAATTTAGCGTGTGGGAAAAGCCAAACATGAGCTCTACCCCCTATCACTATGGCCATCACCCTGGTTCCTAGGGCACCTATGAGTGTCCCCTACATCATTAAGGAACCCATGATTGTCCCAACCCCTGGTGGGCGATGAACTGCCCAACCTTAATGGGGTAATCACTACTTTATCATACACATCATGCTCTCATCCCCTGGAGCCCCGAGCAGTTAAAAGAAAGAAAAATCAATAGAAGGCAAAAGGAATATGAAGAAGGGTGGAAAAACAAAGTTCGAGGTAACTCATGTACCACGATTTCTCCCTCGTACATCCATACACCCAATGTGTGGACTTCCCTCATTATAGCTACCCTTGTACCATGGCATGTGGCTTGGAGCCTTCCCTGTTGCTCCACTTTGTTCCACCATTTGACGGATGTACCATGGACCTATTACTCCCTTAGAGGTTGAAACCACCTAATAGGGTCCTTTATTAACACCTGTACATTCTAAAGCCCATTTGAAAGGGCATGCCACTATAACGTGTCCACTTTTGCCCCTAGTTAGCAAGCTTATTTACTCAATTGCACTAATGGATTGTTGTACTGGAAGGTGAGGAGATGCATTGGATCTTATACAAGATTGCAGGTGGGTCTCCATTTGGACTTGGTCTACCTATACGGGGTCCAAGCACTACAGAGGGTCATAATGGCACTTGTAGGATGAGCGTTGAGAGCCATGGGCCTCCACCATAGCAAAGCATTGATTGCCATGTCATGGACTTCTTCAACACCACACATTGTTTGTTTGTGACCCAGTAATACAGAGATGATGATGCACTTGGACCAAGTTGCCTAGCCAACCACACATTTGCAGCTGAGACTTGGTTGTCGATCCAAGGCCCATATGGGTTTCTGTCTCATCTGAAGAGACATGGGGATCATGCATCATCTTCTAACCATCACTGATGGAGCATCGACTTGTTATTGAGCCACTCAATACCCATGAGACCATTGGTTGTGCCCCACAGCCACTTGGGAGCACCACAGGATATTTTGCTTCAATATCAAGAGGCCACCCCCTTGATCATCATTTTGGGAGCCCTCCTCTACATCGTAGCACTTAGACGACTCACTTTGGCCTTCCAATGGCCCTCTTGACTATTATTATATCATTTCGACTAGCATTGGATGGCTTATTTTTCACTTATTGAGCTATTTGTTGGGCTTGTCACCACAAGGGTTGTTATCTGCACATTAAAATATTATTAGGGGCTTAATTAGGCTAATTAGACCAATTCGAACTTGTGAGAGGCTCATATAAATTAAAGAGACCTCATTTGTAGTTGATCGTCATCATTTAGATTGGGATCTCTCTTGTAAAAGAATTTGAACCTACAATTGATGGATGAAATTGGATGTTTTGATGCATTTTGATGTGTGGGAATTTCGCTATCATGGCTTGGAGCTTCTATTTGCAAAGTCGATGGATGGATATATTCTCATTATCTTGTAAGTGCAATTTGATGCTATATTTTTTACATTATTACATGTCTAATGTATGGAATATCATGTCATGATCTTTTATGTGCCCTAATTTAATACAAATTCATAAAAACACTGGGATATTGAAGTATTGCATACATTACTCATAGATAATGTGAATGAATGTTCCTAGAGGCTCATTATGCATATTGCATCCTTGAATCTCCATCAATCTTTTCCAAACGAAGTATAAATATCTATTGTAGACAAGTTGTTGCCTCTTTAGAGGTAACAAAAGCTTCATAGGTATCCTTGATAGAGTAAAGTTCTTTGATCAAAATAAATCTTGACTCGAATTCTCCCAATTGGTAAGTGTTAAGTTTTGGTAAGTGTTAAGTTTAGGTATGTTCTATGCTTAGAGCAATTTATTTCAATTTTCATAGTTAGCTCAATATCTTTTCAAAATTAGCAATCACATCAGCATTAAAGTAAACTACAAATAGAACATAAACATATTCGTAGAAGACGAGGACACAAGATGTGGCGCTAACCAGGGACAAACCCCAATGTGGGGAAACCATGGATCAATTCTTCTTATATGTTCTTCATTAGTTCAACAGAGAGAGAATGAGATAGTACATTTACAACAGAAGTCAACACTTTGACTTATCCAAATAAGAGCATAGATCATCTCCAAGAAGATGATACATGAGATCAATTGAAGACATGTTGCTTCAACTGATTCTCCAAGGTGACTCCTTCACCTATCATTGTGTTGCATCTCGTCATCATGTTGCACCTCACCGTGATGCACCATGCTACACCCACCATCATAATGCTAGATCTCATGACCATGTTGTACACATCATACTACTGCACCATGCTTGCCATGCTGCACCATGCTTGCCTTGCTGTCCATGCTTGCTGCTGTCCCATGTGCCTTTGCTGTAACATGCTAGTCACTGTTGTCCTATGTCGCATACAGCTGTCCCACTGTTCATTCCAAGTTTGCTTACTGTCCCATGCATCTTTGCTATGTAGCTTGCTGTCCCATCATCTTTGCAGCACTATGTGGCCTTGCTGTCCCATGCTTCTTAGCTGCACTAGTCACTTTGCTGTCCCATGCTTCTTAGCTGCACTAGTTAGCTTGCTGTCCCATGCATTTTGGTGCACTAGTTAGCTTGTTGTCCCATGCATTTTGCAGCACTAGTTAGCTTGATGTCCCATATGTCTTGCTGTCATATACTATGTTGTTTGTAATGTCACAACATTCATCATAAGACTTGGATCTATCATTCATGACTGTGATTCAATCCAAACAGCAGATAGGGCATCCTTATTTAGAACAGCGTTAAGGATAGCTGAAGATGTGGCTTCTTTACCTCAGCATTACGTGTGAGAGCATTCCTTCCATGACAGCAACGGTATTCCTTTCATGACTGCGTATAGGATAAGGGCTTTTCTTTTCATGACAGCAAGGGCATTCCATGTGTAGAACACTTCTTCTAGGACAACGTTTAAGTGCCATCTCCATTAGGCAGCGTAGCAACTAGGTTTAGGGCATCTCTTCTCCTTAGACCTGCGGCTAGGGTTTCTGCCTTCATTTCCATGGCTGTGTATTACTGCTTCTTCATAGGGCAGCGTTTAGGGCTTCTCCATAGGGTAGTGTTAGGGCTTCCTTCACCATGCTAGATCTCCCTTTCCTCTTGCGTCTAGGGCTTCTTCATTAGGGCAGCATAAAGCCTAGGGCACTCCCTCTAGATTAGGGCAGCGTATTTCTTCTTGACTGCATCTAGGGCAGCCTCTTATCCTCCAATGTCTAGGGTTTCTACTCCTAGATTTCTCTTCTACTAAAACCCAAGACAAGTGGAGAGAAATCAAGATAGAAGTGTGTGTAAGAAATGACTCTCAAGTCATCTCCTTTTATACTAAAACGTTGAGCACATGTGGGGTTTATTTGGTTGTTGGCCGACCTTGACGAATTGTCTTATAACACAAATAAATTCATAACTCCATGAATACTTATCAGAATCGGATGATCTTTAGATCAATCCTACACCTCTCGATGAGAGGGATCCAAGAAAAATGTCAGCTGCCATTAATAAGATGACCCACATGGAGTTTGGCCCTAGTTGCCAATTTTAACACTCCCTCTCAACTAGGGAGAACTCCATCCGCTAATCCATCTGCCAGACTGTACTAACTCTACCATTAGTGCCCTGCTCTGCTCTGATGAACCATGAAGAAGAAAAATTGATCGAGAATGTTTCATACCATTCTCTACTGACCCGAAGTCAATTTTATTGATCCCAGATCAATATCACAAGAGAGTGTCTCAAACCACTCATACTGATCCCAAATCAGTTACATTGATCCCAGATCAATGGAGGTCATCCTAGCATAGGGAGTACGGTAGATACAACGATGCGTCCATCAATAGTACTACTATGGTGCCTAACCCCATTTACCTGCTCATTGATCAAATGAGAGGTACTTCCCATGAGTCCCAAATTGCATGGGTAGGATGCCTCGACAGGAGAACTAATCATCCTGTCCCACAGGAGAACTAATCATCCTGGCTCATAGGAGAACGAATCATCCTGTCCCAAAGTCGCCTCGAGGGTATCACAAGGGAAGGCTGAGTTATTCACCCTGTACACAGCACACCATTAGGGGAGGGTAAGTCGCCCTATGGTCGTGTGTTGCTCCAGTAAGTACCCCAAGCCCCCCCAAATCTCCCAGAGCTCAATGAATGCAACATGCAAGACCCTTATACGAAGGTCTCTCAACGACTCCAAGTCATTCAGGAAAGTCATAGATTTGAACTTTCCTTAGGGCTTTGACAAAATGTCTGCGACTTGTACATCAGTCTCAATGCAATGGAGCCTCCTCGCTCATCGACTTACCATATCCCAGATAAGGTAGTATTTGATGTCTATCTGCTGGAGCAATCATCAAATACGAGATTCCTCAACATTCGAATCCCCCCTGGTTGTCACAGAAGATCATGGTGGTATCCATCATGTGTACAAACAGCTTACTGAAGAGCTTCCACAACCAGGCAACTTCATACGAGATCATACTCGTAGCTATGTATTCAGTCTCGACAGTGCTTATAGCAACCGACTTCTTCTTCCTGCTCATCCATGATATCGAAACAGAATCCAAAGAGAACTAGCACTCAGAAGTTCTCTTGTGATCCTTCACACTGCCTGCCTAGTCAGCATTTGAATAATCATGCAGCTTCACATTTCCGGCAGTGTATCTCAATTCATGAGAGATTGTGCCTCGAAGATATCTCAAAAGATTCTTAGCACCAATCCAGTGAGGCTCAACCGTATACGAGCTCATCATGCTAACTGCAAAACATATGTCCAGACGGAAATTCACTAAGAACATCAATGCGAATGAGTTTATGAAACCCAGAGGCATTTCCCAAATCTGGTCCAGCATCACTACCATATAACTTCTTGAAAGTTAAGATCCTCGAGGTAGTCACGGGCTTGCAGTTTATCTTTCCACATCCGGAATCCAACTTCCTATTACTCCTGCAAATGAGAGGGTTTGCACCTGTCAGAAATAAGTAGTCCATAGAAGGTGCTGGTATGAGAGGGGTCTATCATCCACAACCTTTGAGCAATGGTTTGGATTGGTTTCACTCTTAGTGAATCTCAGCTTCATCAAACAGCTATCAATCCTCTCATAATATGCCCAGGGTGATTTACTTCGAGCCATAGAGGGCTTTCTTCCACCTGTATACATGAGATTCCTGATCATGAATCTCAAACTCCTTGGGTTGTTCCAAACCTGTGGACCTGCTACATAAGGGGAATGGTCCCCTTGTAAGATTTTCATTCGGTACATCTCAGACATGTACCTTTATGCTCTTCTTGAATTCAGGCATCCCTGTCACCATCTGACTCACATCGGGTAGGGCCCCATAAGTAGACCTCCGGTGCTATAGATGAGATGTGTCAACTGACATGGTCACCAATGGACCATCCTGCGACTTGGTACAAACTGCTAACCCTGAACCCATGAGTAAAAGCATCTTTGAAAATTCTATTTTCAAACACGTACCTTTCCATCGATGAATGCCACCCTAAAACCTTTGACTTCCATTGCCGAAATGGACACCAAGTTCTTTTTGCGATCAAGTACATAAAAGAGATTCTGTAAATGAATCGAGTTACCCTCATTCAATTGAGGGGTAACATTTCCTACACCCTTTCCAGGATAGGTGGCATCGGCTCCAAGTATAATCCCATGATTGTTTCTTACCAAATTCGAAAGAGCACCCTTCTATCCGATGAAGTGCCTTGAAGCACTATAATCAATAAGCCAGCGTCCCACAGAATTTGAAGGAGAGAGCCAATACAAGATAACGCTTCTTTATCTTATCAGAAACAACATTTAATTCTTCATACCTGTGGTTCCTTGCTTTCTCTGAAGAGTGGGTTGTTTCCTTGATAACCTGCATTACCTGTCATTCCTCTAATCATTGAAGATGTCCCTGGAATGATTGTTATCATCATCAAGTGATGTGTCCCTGCCATTCGGACACTCCTTCGCATAGTGGTCGAACTTATTGCAACCAAGGCATCTACCTTTCCTACCACCCTTAGATCTGGACTTCCCAATGAAGTGATCTATAGGTAGGCCATCAGAAGCTTCCGCTGCACCATTCTGATGATATAATCTGCTTCGACTTTACCCTTGGTGAATTTGAAGAGGGATGAGGAATCCATTGATCCTTTTGTCATTTCCCAGTGGTCTTCAGTGATTGCTCTTTCACTCTTGCTTGGGCTTTGTCTTCACCTCAGCTCCAATACCATGTTAAGTTTAGGTATGTTCTATGCTTAGAGCAATTTATTTCAATTTTCATAGTTAGCTCAATATCTTTTCCAAATTAGCAATCACATCAGCATTAAAGTAAACTGCAGATAGAACACAAACATAAATCGCAGAAGACAAGGAAAGACAAAAGGACACAAGATGTGGCACTAGCCAGGGACAAACCCCAATATGGGGAAACCCTTGATCAATTCTTCTTATATGTTCTTCAATAGTTCAACGAAGAGAGAGAGAGAGAGAGATAGTACATTTACAACAGAAATCAACACTTTGACTTATCCAAATAAGAGCATAGATCATTTCTAAGAAGATGATACATGAGATCAGTTGAAGACATATTGCTTCAACTGATTCTCCAAGGTGACTCCTTCACCTATCATTGTATTGCATCTCGTCATCATGCTGCACCTCACCGTTTTGCACCATGCTACACCCACCATCATAATGCTGGACCTCATGACCATGTTGCACAGATCATATTGTTGCACAGATCATATTGTTGCACCATGCTTGCCATGTTGCACCATGCTTGCCTTGCTGTCCATGCTTGCTGCTGTCCCATGTGCCTTTGCTGTAACAAGCTAGTCACTGCTGTCCTATGTGGCATACAGCTGTCCCACTGTTCATTCCAAGTTTGTGTATTGTCCCATGCATCTTTGCTATGTAGCCTGTTGTCCCATGCATCTTTGCAGCACTACGTAGCCTTGCTGTCCCACGCTTCTTAGCTGCACTAGTCACTTTGCTGTCCCATGCTTCTTAGCTGCACTAGTCACTTTGCTGTCCCATGCATTTTGCTGCACTAGTTACCTTGCTGTCCCACGCATTTTGCTGCACTAGTTAGTTTGATGTCCCATATGTCTTGCTGTCATATACTATGCTGTCTGTAATGTTACAACATTCATCATAAGACTTGGATCTATCATTCATGACTGTGATTCAATCCAAACAGCAGATTAGAGCATACTTATTTAGAACAGCGTTAAGGATAGCTGAAGATGTGGCTTCTTTATCTCAGCATTACGTGTGAGAGCATTCTTTCCATGACAGCAATGGTATTCATTTCATGACTGCGTATAGGATAATGGGTTTTCCTTTCATGACAGCAAGGGCATTCCATGTGTAGAGCAGTTCTTCTAGGACAGCATTTAAGTGCCATCTCCATTAGGCAACGTAGCAACTAGGTTTAGGGCATATCTTCTCCTTATGCCTTCATTTCCATGGCTGCGTATTACAGCTACTTCATAGCGCAGCGTTTAGGGCTTCTCCATAGGGCACCGTTAGGGCTTCCCTCACCGTGCTAGATCTTCCTTTCATCCTGCATCTAGTGTTTCTTCATTAGGGAAGCGTAGAGCCTAGGGCACTCCCTCTAGATTAGGGCAGCGTATTTCTTCATGACTGCGTCTAAGGCTTCTTCATTAGGGCAGCGTAGAGCCTAGGGCACTCCCTCTAGATTAGGGCAGCGTATTTCTTCTTGACTGCATCTAGGGCAGCCTCTTATCCTCTAACGTCTAGGTCTTCCACTCCTAGATTTCTCTTCCACTAAAACCCAAGACAAGTGGAGAGAAATCAAGATAGAAGTGTGTGTAAGAAATGACTCTCAAGTCATCTCCTTTTATACTAAAACGTTGAGCACATGTGGGGTTTATTTGGTTGCTAGCCGACCTTGACAAATTGTCTTATAACACAAATAAATTCATAACTCCATGAATACTTATCGGAATTGGATGATTTTTAGATCAATTCTACACCTCTCGATGAGAGGGATCCAAGAAAAATGTCAGCTGCCATTAATAAGATGACCCACATGGAGTTTGGCCCTAGTTGCCAATTTTAACAGTAAGGAACTAGGTCTTAATGCTAGATGATCAACCTTAAACCCTTTTCTTTTCATACTTTACGAATTTTTCCCTAACCCTGGGAGTTCAGTTAGGGCCTAATACAAATTGCCTTACAAGAGGTATTTTTTAGAGCGAGTTGGTAGGCTATTGCGCTATTGTGTCCTCTAATAGCCTTCCAAATTTCAGACAATTCCCGTGGCTAGTTTGAGATAAATCTCAAGCCCTAGCTCCAACATTGATTTTACCCTTAAACTTTTTGGCTAGTGGTAGCATTGAAGGTCACTAGCACTTGAAAACTCAAAGGAAGTTAATATTTTCAGCCTTCTCCTTTTTCCTCACTTGACCTAGTAGTCACATTGAAGATCATTATGTTGCAATCACTATAAGCTCTAGGCCTTGCTTGGATTTTCCCTAGGTCTCTCTATTGGTGTTAAAACCTTATATGACCATCATATTACAATTACAGAGGTCTTCCCTCTTTAAGAAGCCTTAGGGCTAGGAGTATCTTTTGTAATTCAATAACATTTTTCCTAGGCCTAGGCCTCCTCATAGGCCTTTCTTGGAGAGCCATTAGGTTCTTCTCAAAGCATTGAGCCATTATTTGACCCTCTCCTTTGGATGGGCCTTGGAAATCACATCATACCTTGCCATTGATCCTATCATTCAAGTGATTTCCCTTATATCGGGACTCCTCCCATTGGTGAAAGTCCATAAAGAGCGGGGAACAGTGACTAAGGTGACAGAGGATCTTTGTCGCATTGTTGTCATTTGGTCTAGTAGTTGTCCCTTAGGGACCCCTCCTAGGACCCCTACTAAATTGAGTGGTAACAGGAAGCATTGAGAAGAACGAAGCAAAGTTGTGGCAAGAGGATTTCTCCGAGGTTCAAGCATAAAATTAGCTAGAGTAACTTGTGTTCAAGAGGTAAAAATTGTGCTAACATCTAGAACCGTGCCAGATGACCAAAAATGCTCTTAGTTAAGAGGGAGCAAGCAAGCCAACAAATTTGAAGGATGTTATGATGGAGGAAATTGTGCCAAAGAGAAGTCAGTGGTGACTTCAAAGTGGATCTACAAGATCAAGTATGCAGTAGACCGCAAATGGCAATATAGAGAAGTACAAAGTGAGATTCATGAGAATTCTCCCATAAGTACTATGAGTTGCCAGGTACACTTCTATTCGAATTATTATTTCTATTGCTTATGTTAGGGATTGAAGGTTACATCAAATGGATATAAACACTGCTTTCCTCAATGGAGTGATTGAGAAAGAAGTGTACTTACAGCTACCTTAGGGCTTCGAGGTATATGAGAAGGAATCTCATGTCTGCAGACTAAATAAAGCTTTTTATTATAACTCAGGCATGGTATTCTTGGTGTTGTCGGTTCCAGAGACAACCTCGAATTTCTTACAAGACCAGTGCCTGGAACATCTAGATTTTGTGTGTCTCATATGATTCTCAAGAAGCTGGAGACATCAAAATCACGCACACACACACACACACACACACATATAATAAACAGCTTGGGTTGGTTCATTCATCTAAAGGCGTAAGCCATACATTTCTAGTCCTTCTTCACATATACAACTCACAGAAATATATGATAAACTAGTGGAGGCCGAGTAGTTCAAGGGACTACAGTTTAATAAGTTTTTTGCAGAGAAATGAGAGAGGATAAGGAGATAGAGTAACTCATCACATAGAGGTTGAAGCGTCAGGAATTCTACACTTATCGCATAGAGCTTGAAGCCTCCAGAATTCTACACTTTTAAGCTAAAGGTAGACATAATGGATGAAAGAGGATGGGAGTGATGATTCATAGAGCACAATTTTAAAGATGTAATATCAGATATCCATACAGGCACATGCATTAAAGAATCAATACAAATGAATCTGTAAGAACATAAGAAGCTTTTCTAGCAGCTATGATTACATGAATTTAGAGAGGAAACATGAACATAATGGAATTCAACAGAAGGATAACATATTGTAGCACTCGAAGGAGGAATCACCACCATTTTCTTAATATTTTGAAAGACGCATATCATAAAATCATACAGTCTTGAAAATAACATGTAGATCTTTCTTTAGAATTCTAAACATTTTTGAAGTGTTGCTTCCCCCTATTTATCTGGAGAGGGGAGCATTGATCAATTATTACAACAAAATATCTCAGGCGAGCCCCAGCTGTCAGATCGACTAGCTGTCTCGACCCGGGATGGCTCTGTGGCCCAAAAATGACTAGAAAAATTAATTGCTTCAATAAATGGTGACACATCACAGGAAAACAAAACAAGTTAATCGATCGGATGAACACGCCAACCAAATATCTCCATGCCCATCCCTGTGATCGCCTTTGCTTTAGGGTGTTGTTTGACCACGGTCTGGTCACCTGTGTCACTCAACCGATTCCCATCGCTTCTGCCTTTACTATTCAGATCGTTCATTCTTCAAAACTGGGAGCGGTTAACTATCAGTTTAATGCCAAGGCACAGAAGCAGAGGTCGCCTGAGCGGTACTTCGTCTTCCCTCTGCGTGGAGCACCATGCTAGATCATCAAGTACTTTGTATTCGTCAACCCTGGTTTCGTGTCACAAGGGGCCTTTCTGGGTCAACCCATGCCGATTTTGAATGTTGCACCTCCTTTCTTAAATGCCTCAGTTGTCGACCCACCACGCCTTTAAAGCTTTGCTTTACTTCATCGCAGAGCTATTGCATCAAATTTTTCCATTAAAGGTCCTTACGAGATGGGAGTGCCTCCCCTTGACAATTGCGATCGCTGAAATGCTAGATTGGGCCCACCCAGTATATCGTAATCGCACTACAGGAGAGGACTCTTTTACCACATTTCATAGTGCTCGCCGATTGCCTGGACGCAAAACTTCAATAAGGCATGATACATAAAATATTGCATCCGAGAGGGTTCTCACACATCCCAATCACAATCTGGAGAGTACTTTGGCGGAGGAGGGACTTTGACTTGTGCGATCCTCGATTGTGATATTGCAATCCGGGGAGGGGTAGAAAGAATTATTACAATAGGTGAGGAGTGGTGACGGGCGGATATGGCAATCGGCGGGGAAACATTGTGATATGCGATATCGACAAAGGGATTTTGACGTGTACAATCCCCGATTGCAATCTCGCAATTGGGGGGGAAAGAATTATCGCAATCGTTAAGGAGTGTTGACAGGTGGAAATGGAAATCAACGGGGGAACATTGCAATATGAAATATCTGCAAAGGCGGGATTCCATCGCAATCGGTGAGGAGGAGTGGTGTCGGGTGGATATGTATCACAAAAAGGGAAAGGGCTGATAGCGATTATGGTTTGTGGGTCCCGACACTTAAAAAGGGTTTCGGCATGATCTCCAAATGTTTTAAAACATTTCAAAGGGGAATGGAAAACACGACAAGAGTTGGATATACAAGGGATTTCGGCTAGAGTTAAAAATGGGTCACTGCGGCTAGAGTTTAAAAAACAAAGGAAAAAATGGGGTTTGTGAAAGAAATGGTTTTTAGAGAATATGGAAATTTCTCCAAAACGATTTAAGCTGGACCTGTTCTTCCCCCTTTAATCTCCAATTTGCAAAGCACAACAACCTCCTCTCTGCTCTTTTGCCCTCTTTGTGCAACTAGAACTCTCTTTTCAGAAGGTGACAACATTGGCTCCAACTGGGGACAGGGCATTGGATTGCAATGCGTCAAGAACCTGCAAATTGTGAACTTCTCCTTTGGGCATGGAGTCTTTTCTAAACAAATGATAATTTTATGAAAGTGGAATTTTCAACAGAAACTGGAAATTTCATATAATAATTACAATACACACATCGGTATTTACAATGAGTGCAAGACAGGTACCTCTAATTCTGGAAATAGAGTTTGAGGATCTGACAATTCACTGGCAGTTCCAACAATTCACCATCCAAATTTTCGAGCAGGTACGTGTTATTTCCTTTCTCTTCTAAAATTTTGAAAGGGTTGAACCAAAGTGGATCGAATTTTCCGTGTTTGCCTTTTTCTTCCTGTCGGACGTCCCATTGGAGAACTAAATCCCCTGGTTCAAGAGGTCGACCCTTGGCCTTCTTGTCAAATAGGGATTTCATCTTCTGTTGGTAATTTGACAATTTAACCCCCACCTGTTCTCTGTTTTCATGAAGTTTGACCAGTTGGTTTATCCTTTGTGTCAAGGCACTTGGCTCTTCCTCAGCTTCTTGTAGTAACTTCGCCACTGACATTGCTAATTGGATTGGGAAGACTGCAGCCTTACCATACACTAGCTCGAAAGGCAATTTTCCAGTGGATCGTTTAGGAGTTACTCGGTTAGCCCAGAGGGAAAACTTCAATTGGGAGTCCCAGTTCCTCTGATTCTCAGTGATGGTCTTCTTCAGCACTCTCACCACAGTTTTGTTTGAGGACTCAGCCAAGTCGTTACCTTGAGGATAGTAAGTAGTGGAGTGTCTGATGATGATATTGAATTTCTGGCAGAAGCTGGTGAATTTTGCAGATTTGAAGACTTGAGCATTGTCAGTGATAATTTTGATAGGACAACCAAAGCGAGATAATATGTTCTCCTCCATAAACTTGATTACCACTGAGTCTGTAGTGTTTCTGGCTAGGATGGCCTCTACCCACTTGGTGAAATAATCTGTGGCCATTAATATCCACTTGTGTTGGCCACTGGAAGGTGGGTTTATTTCTCCTATGAAGTCTAGTCCCCACTGTTTGAAAGGTTCTTCCACATGCACTGGAATCAGGGGGAGAGGAGAAAGTTTTTGTCTCTCAACAAACACTTGGCACTTCTGACACGACCTGACCTGGGAACGAACATTTCCTAACAGTGTAGGCCAGTAGAATCCTGTCTTGAGGATTTTGTGTGTTGAGGTCTTCCAGCTGTAATGAACTCAATAAACTCCTCCATGAAATTCCTCAATCACTTTGTGAGTTTTGTTTTCTACTAAGCATAATAGCAAAACTCCCACCGGGTCCTTCCAGTAGAGTTGACCATTGGATATGATATATTTTTCAGATTGCAGTCTCAAAGTTTTGTAGTTGGCTTTATCCAACCCTAGTGGGCAACTCAAGAATAAGAGATAATGGATGATATTCTTATGCCAGGGTGATCCCTCATATTTAGCATAGATATTTTGCTCTGATGTTTTAATCCCGTTCTACTGAACCTTTGGTTTGCCTTTCTCTGTTATCAGGTTTATCTCTAAAGCTTGGTAATTAGATTCTGATAAAACCTTGGCCAACCCCTAACCTTTTATGAGCTTAGTAGCTTTATGTCTAACTCATATTCTTGTATCTTTGCTATCCACCTACCCCTTTTTCCTTCACTGTCTCCTTGCACAAGCATGTCCTTGACCACTGTTGTTGGGACAAATATTGTGATTTTTTATTGTAGCACATACATTCGAAATGCCTTCAAAGCCTTGACTAGCGCATAGGATTGTTTCTCCAAGATGTTATATTTCAGCGCAACACCCCTCGAGACTTGGTTGAAGAAGGCGATGGGTTGTTCATAACCATCTTTATTCTTTTGTAGTAGAACTGCAGCAATAGTATGCAGAGAAGAAAAAGAAAAGATATAGAAAGGCATTGAGTAGTCAAGGTTGACAAGTATCAGGGCTTCAGCCAAAGCTTCTTTAATTCTGGTGAAAGAATCTCAGGGGCAGGGCTCCAGTTGACTTCATTTTCCTATTTTAGCATATTTGTAATACCGTTTGCTATTTCTGCATAGTTGGGTATAAAGCTCCTCAAGAAATTGATTCTCCCCAAAAAGGCTTGGACTTCTTTCTTATTTCTTGGTAGAGGGATATGACTAATAGCTTCAACTCGCTTAGGATCGATTTTCACTCCTTGCGCTACTATGTGTCCTAGTAGCTTCCCCTCACTCAGGGCGAACTGAGATTTCTTGGGATTCAAAGAAAGACCATACCTCTTGCATTTCTCAAAGGTGAGCTTCAAGTGGAGGATGTGTTCTTCATCGGTCTTAGAGAAAACTGTGATATCGTCCAAATATACCACTACAAATTTGTCTTTCTTCCCTACAAAAGCTATATCCATAGCTCGCTGAAACGTGGCCCCTGCATTAATAAAATCGAAAGGCATGCGAGCGTACATGAATGTTCCCCACGGGGTGGTGAAAGCACTCTTCTTTTGATCATCAGAGCGGACTGCCACTTGGTCGTAACCAGAGAACCCATCCATCATGTACATTCTGACTGACCCAACCACCTTCTGCACTATGTAATCCATCTTCGGTAGCGGGTAGTTGTCTTTCCACGATTCCCTGTTAAGGTTCCGAAAATCTACACATAGCCTTATTTCTCCATTCTTTTTCCGAATTGGGACTAAGTTGACCACCCACTCTGAATACCTTAAAGGCACTATGATTTTAGCCTGTAGGAGTTTCCTCGCTTCTTTTTCAATAGAGGAGACTAAGAGTGGATTAATCTGCCTGAGCTTCTGCTTGCATGGTTTTATACCACTCTTTAAAGGAATCTTATGTTGTATGATGTTGGTATCAAATGCTTTTAAATCCTCATAAGACCAAGCAAAAACATCCTTATAGATTTTGAAAAGATTTAAATACCTTTGTTTATATTGCAAGGGGATTCCTTTTGATAGTATGACCATCTGGGGTTCATCCTCTGAGCTGATATTGCAATCTTCTACTTGTTCGTCCATCTCTGGAGCCATTGGTTTGGAGGCTACGTCATCCTTGTTAAATAATCTTTCCAGCGGGACTAGCCCACGAGGAATGGTATTCCCTTTCAGTTGTAGAATTTTATGTCCAGCCATAGTGTCTTCCCACTAAGTGGGTACTTGAGCTGCCTCTTTTTCCTCTCCTTGATCAATGGTTGAATTAGCAAACTCCTCAACGACTTCTATGAATCGTTTGACCTGCGTGCATCATCCTCGAATACCTGCCAGTGTTTGACATTATCAGGTATAGAGGGTCTATATCTGATCTCCACCTCGTACCTGAGACGCAAATTTTGAGGGGGTTTGAAATTGCTTGCTGCTACAGCAAGGGAATTAGCCATTCTGTTTCCTTCTTTGGGCAAAAATTGGATATTAGGGGGGCCAGGAGGAAGTTATCAACCAAATCCCACACTTCATTCCAGTAAGTCCTCAATTTGGGGTGTTCCACCTCGTACCTGAGACACAGATTTTGAGGGGGTTTGAAATTGCTTGCTGCTACAGCAAGGGAATTAGCGATTATGTTTCCTTCTTTGGGCAAAAATTGGATATTAGGGGCCAGGAAGAAGTTATCAACCAAATCCCACACTTCATTCCAGTAACTCCTCAATTTGGGGTGTTTAGCCTGGCACTGATTTCGGATCTACTTTACAATCAGCCTGGAGATAAGTTGCACGAAACAGGGAAACGAGTACGAGTTTCCGAAACGGGCACGAGTACGAAAAGTGACCCCCCCAAATTTTGGAAACGGGGAAACACAATATATATATACATGATGACATTTATGAAATATGTGCAATCATAAAGCATCTATGATAAATTCTAATTTATTACATTATGATTAAATTGTCAATTGTCAATGCATAAACTATAAGTTTCTAAATTTACATCACATTTACTCATGAATGATCACATAATGAAAATAGCAATATCCAAAATTAGCCACGAGAAATTTCTAATTTTTTGTCTCATGCTTGATTCGGAGTCTCCTCCTACATAGTCGAACGACCTTAGTGCTCTTGATTAAATACAAATTCCATACCCTAGTACCCTACGTGCTCTTGATTATTAGGAGTCTCCCCTGCATAGAGTGCTTGGTTATCTTGATTAAATACAAGTTCCATACCCTAGTACATGACAAAATCCAATGGAAACATTGCAATCCCCCAATCCTGAAATCCTGAAAAACAGATAAGTCTGTTGGATTTTGAGTGAGATCTAAAATTCTATTTTCTCCATATGAAATCCAATGAGGGCAAAACCACTCTCAAACATGCTGAGTCATTTCATGGTAATGTTAAAAATTTAAGTAAAATGATGAAAATGAAAAATAAAGGAGTATGTCACTTTTACTTTAGAGGCATCTAGAAGCATCCAGAAGATATTTTAGTCGCCCAATAAAAAATTAGAAGCAAAAAAATTTAAAAAAATACAAGAAAAAGTCAAGTTAGAAGAGGAAACTCCACTGTACAGCCTAGAAACGCGTTTCCGGCCATATTGGCCACGTTTTCATCCTCGAGAAATGGACTAGTACGGCCAGAAATGAGTTTCCAGGCTGTACGATACGAGTTTCCTTGTTTACATTTCGTTTCTGGCCGAAAACGGACCCTTCTCCAACATTTCTTGCAACTTAGGCCTGGAGTCTCCATGCACAATTAAGCATTCAATATTCATATTCCTTTTTGTTTGTAGCCCAAGGAGCAATGCTTCATACTTAGCCACATTGTTGGTTGCCTCAAACTCCAGCGTGAATGAGAGGGGTATCAAGCTGCCCTCAAGACTTACCAAAGATACTCCTACTCCATTTCCCTCTTTGGAATTCGCTCCATCAAAGTATAATTTCCATACAGTCGTCTAACGACATCGTTAGATGTACTTGCGTTTCTTCTAAGATGGTCTCATCTTCCTCTACGAACAGGTAGGAGAGGTCGCTTTCTCTTCCATACAGTGGAGAATTTTTAGAAACTTCAGCTAGGGTCACAGTTTTTACAAATCTGGACCCTCTGTACAACCTCCTTTCTTCGCCTCCAAAAGTGGGGATAGTGGCATAAGTTAGATCTAATTTGATGGAGCCCCCTACCTTGGAACCCCAAGACCTACATAGTAGCATACCGAATTGAGGGGGAATATCTGCCACTACTTTGTCCATCACTAAGCTCTTAACAGGGATCTGTGTTAGGTTTACCACCAAATCTTTTATCATTCCCAAGCATTTGACCCTCTTAGAGTCAAAGGAGTATAGGTCATTGTAGGGCCTTGTGATCTGCAAGCCAAGTTGTTCCATCACAGCTAAGGGCATGAGGTTATGCGAGGCTTCAAAGTGTTGAGAAATTAAGGGCAACACATTCAATCTATCTCTCTTTAGTTTGATTACTGCTTGAGATATTATTTTTCTTTATATTTTATTGATATTATTATTAACATGAAGTGTTATCATCAACCAGCGATCAAAACAAGAAAATCAACCATGCACAAGTACACAAGATATTGGCACCATGCCAGGGCAAAAACCTCTCCAAAACTTGAGAGAAAATGTAGTATACCTAGAGAGGATAGTATGGGGTACAGAGGGAGGTACCCAAGGGAATAATGTAATAATGGGATGGGCTATAGTAATAAATAAAGTGGTTAACCCGTATCATGTCAGGGACCACAAGTAGTTAGCAATAATGTAATAAGCCCATTGTATTAAATAGACGGTATTGAGGGAACCATGCTAATGACCCATAGTATTGTATGTATGAGGCCTATATAGAGGCTAGAGACTCCCCATTGAGAGCTGTCAAAGATTATTGTATGAATAGGCATATGGCTTGTGGAGTGTTCTCCTTCCTTAAGGAGTGACTGTATGGTGTTGCCCTACCTTAAGGGTTTGATTAATAAAGTGAAGCATTTCTATATTCAGATCTTGTTATTTCTTGGGTATATTTGTATTGTCATATATTTTCAGCTCAGATATATTACAAGTGGTATCAGAGCACTTTCTTGGGCAAAGCGGAATTTTTTTTTTGCAGGAGCTTTTTGGGGCGGCGACTTTGCAAATCAGATATGTACGCTCTGGTGCAAAATTTGCAGATTTTAATTGCAGATCTAGGTTGTTTGCAAAAAAATACTCAATTTGAAAAAAAACAATCGACCGAATCGGAGTCTGGATGAGGGAGATATTGCTGATTTAAAAATCAGTTGTGTTGCACACATTTTTTGGGGCAGCACATTTACAGATTAGATCTGTACGTTCGATGGAAACATTTGTAGAATATAATTGCAGATCTAGATTCTTTGCAAAAAATACCCAATTTGAAAAAAAAAATCGGAAAAATCAAAGTCTGAATGAGGGAGATATCGTTGATTTAAAAATCAGCGGTGTTGTAGACATTTTTCAGGGCGGCAAGTTTGCAGATCAGATCTATATGTTCTAGTGCAAAATTTGTAGAATCTAAGTAAAGCTCTGTGTTTTTTGTAAAAAAGTACCCAATTTCAAAAAAAAATCAATCAAATCAGAGTCTGGATGAGAGAGATATCGTTGATTTAAAATCAGCGCTTTTTTCAGAAATTTTTTGTGACGGCCGGACAATTGCAGCGCGAATCTGAAATTTCAGTGCCTAGATCGAGATTTCTATCACATGGGAAGATGCAGAATGGTTGTTCCATTTCCAAAACAGGTCATAATAGGGATTCTGAGCAATATTGACTGAATTGTGGCCATTTCAAATTTTCGCCAAGTGAGTGAATTTTTTTAAAACCCTCAACATAGCTTCTAGCAAGGAATTTTTTACAGGGAACGATAAGGGTCCTACTATTGAAGAATTTATAAAATATCACAAGTCTCGACACAAACAATTTTGGACAAGTTGCCTACTATTTAATATAAAAGATGAGGCTGCTAAATGGTGGTACTCACTTGACAATTCAGTGTTGCGACTTCCTCATGAAAAAATAGAAGAAATCCTTTTAGAAAAATGGTCTCATGCTAGAAAACAGGGGAATGAGACTCGTAAGGGGCTATTTTCTGATGGTATCTCATTATTACAGGTTCATGGATATATTCAGAAGGATAAGATCATTGTGTCTATAAATCCTAGTTGCAAGAAAATCTTATAAGTGTTAATTTGTGTTGGACACCTAATCCTCTGTGGGTTAGTGTAGAAGCCGAATAGACTAAGGAAGTCCAAGAGACCTTGGGATGTGGAACCCAACGGTCACACAATTTACTATAAATGTATATCATTTGTTAAAAATAAAAGTACTCTCCTGATTATCATTCATATTGTGTTGATCCCATGTGTGTTTAACACGGTATCAGAGCAGGCGTATCCTTGCCCTGCATAACTACTTTGAGCCATTTGTCTTATGGCTTTTCTGTGCAGGTCGTTTCTGCCATCACTTCTGCATTTCATGAATATTTTCTCAGCTAAATTCTAGCTGCAACCTCTGTCATTTCTCCAGTGCCATTTTTGGCTCCCTCTGCTTTGTAACTCCCTATTCTGCCTATGGTATTCTGAATCCTATGCAGACTGGCTAGCCTGGAAGCTCTGACGCTTCCACTGGCCTGAACGCATACAAAACGTTGCTCTCTGTCTATTATTCACCCGCATACAAAACACTGCTCCTGTCGCTGCTCTTTGTACATCAATTACTTGTTGCTATTCACTATTATTCACCTGCATACAAAACGTTGCTCTTGTCGCTGCTCTCTGTACATCAATTACATGCTACATAAGTGCATATGCCTTTAACTATGCGTTGAATATTTTCAAAAAAAAAAATGGTGGTAGCACTATCGGAATTGTAGAAGTTGTTTGATGCAAACGAGCTATTGCCTGGAGAAATTCGAAGGCCATGGTCATTTGAAGGTCGCCGCGGAATGGTATCCTATTTCCTACCATTAAAACTATGCTCTGCCCTCTGCCTGCTCAAATTTTGTTTCAGGTTCCTTTGGAATCTCAAAATGTTGAATTAAATTGTTGGTGTTGTGTTTGGGTTGAATGCTTGTCAAAAAATTTTAATGCTTTAAAACTATGAGAGTGCGTTGAACTGTGTGTTAAACTTTGGCGCTGTGTGGGAACACCGTGAGAGTGCGTTGAAAGTTATATGAAGCGAGGATATCATGGCATATCAATATGAAGATAAATGGTGTGTTTGATTGGTATGTTCACCTGTTGTTGTGCGTTGAAAAATGTTTTGAAGGTCAATAGTTACACTATTCATGGATTGGTGTAATGTCGTGTAATGGCTCTGCGTTAAGGCCATCCTGAGACCATGTGCACAACTCACCCCGTCAAGTGGAAGTGTGGTTCCAAAATTGGAGAGGAGCACTGATACATGCTCATGATGCTTATCCGTAATGGCTAGAAAGTCCTATCTAGGGAAGAATTTCCAAATCTCAGAGTTGCATAGACGAGATGGTTTCGAAGTTGGAAATGCTGATAAGATATTTGAGAGTACATCCGCAGAGCAGTTAAAGAGAAAGGTTGCTTGACTGGAATTCGTATGTGAATGGATATGAACTTTGTAAATATAACTACTTTGCCTGCAATGGATTCTGATATTTAGGGGATATTCCTGGACATCAAATTTGTCTCGTAATAAGAAATTGTTCCAAGGCATTTGTAATCTGATGATGCTAAGAATGTATGCAATATCGTCGTTTAAAGCATGAGTACGTTTACCTTTGGCAATCTTTCAGAAAATTAGATTTACTTTATCCAGTTTCTCTTTCAATGGTGTGTGTGCTCTTGCAAGGTTCAGGAGAGGAGGATATATATACGGGCACTCGCCATTGGCTGCCACCATTGTCCGGTTAATACACAGTTTTTGTATTACCACTTATTTCATAACCGCTGCTATCATAATACTCTTTATCCTCTCACGAGTCGTCTCAATGATATGTGTTGGATATATTTTGTTCGGGCCACATTTTTTTATCCAGCTTACATTGCAATGGTCAAATTAGTACATGATACTCCGTGTTTCCTGTAATTCGTTATTTGCCGGAAAATTTCTATGTGGATGCTGCGTGTATGTATGTTACCATGGAAATATCTCTCGCCATTAATATCCACCCTCGACGAAAATTTAATACCGTGGCTTCTGATATAGAGTTCATCCGATGTAAATTGATGGCAAATCCGACAGTATAGATTTAATACTGCGCGTTGTGATATAGAGGCCGTCGAATTTGAATTAATTGCAAATCCAACGATTCAGATTTAATATTTCAATTTTGAATTGCGTGCAAATCCAACTGTTTAAATTTAATCCTGATATAGGCCGCTGCGAGCTAAGTCATCAAAGCAGTAAAATCTAGATTTTGATGAGGACGGTGATGATATTTGATCGAGAACACAAATGCATCCTTGAAATTGATTAGCTGGATTAGAGCTGGATCATCAAGGTTCAGCCATTGGGTGCATTGTCATGGAAGAAAAAAATGACAGATGCAGATTTGTGAGAATTTCCAACTCACTGAGGTACTAATCTCTTGAATTTTCCATAAATAGTTGTGCCATGAGATAAATTTGTAATTGCAGATCTGAAGAGTGAAGTTCCAGAGATATTGGGGCGCACTTCTCCTTCTATTGGTGTCTGAAATTCCTGCGGTGAAATAAGGGTCGAATTGCATTGTGGAAAGGGCTATTGGAGGCTAAATTGAGGGTGTATAGTCCACAACAATTGCTGAACGAAAGCCTGAGAAGAATAATTAAGTGTGTGCAGATTCTCCTTGGCTTAGAGGGTGCAATTCTCTAAGAAATATCCACGATTCATTGCAGAGGTTTTACAAAGGAAGGGGGCACTTACAGGCTGTAGCTGTCCCTAATTAATAATAGCCAGTTAGAGGGGTCCCCTTAGCACAAAAAGAGGAGCACTTTGAAGAAGCAACACGGGGTCACCAACATATTAATTGAGGTTTCTATAATTTATATATTAGCAGGGATTGTTGTTGCATATTCTGCTTCACAAAGATATGTATGTTTAAGAAGACAATTGCAAGTTGTTGTATAATCCAATTGTAGTGACATTGTATTGTGAGTGGGTGTTGATTCTTGGTTCATAGTTGTGATCAATGTTGGAAGTGTAAGTTTGATTTGTTGAGAAAAATGGCTAAAATTGATGATGCATTAGAGTTGTTGAATAACCTCATTCATTCCACTGTTCATGATATGGTAAAAATTAGTAAAAATGGTCTCTCTAATATTCGAACTTGTCTACAAAATGCACAAGAGAAGATTGAATTTTTGCAGCTTGAATCTCAGCTACAGCAAGCAGAATTACAACAATGGAGTTGTCATTCTGAACCTGTTTCTGTTCAGAACAATGAAACAGACTCCCATAAACAGCAAGTCAATATTGTTGAAGTTCATTCAGATCCAGTGCCCAACAAAGCAGCAATTGTACATGCAGATGCAGAAATTCAGTCTGCACTTTCTAAGTCGGTCATCAGAGCTTGGGAAGAGCTTGTCCACAACAAGCACAGAACTAATCTTGGATATGACAAGGGCGTGTCCTTTCATATTCCAAACTACTCCAAACCAATCCAATTTCAAAGTGCTGGATTTCTTCAGGACGGTTCATCTTCACCTACTCCTCATGACAGTTCACCTCCAGCTGTTCCAAATTCTGCCCCTCTTCCACAGCAACAGCAACAACAACAGATTGTGAAATGCCAACACTGTGACCGAGTTGGCCATCTTAAAGATCACTGTTTTGATCTTCATCCATGTAAGCATTGTCATAAAACCAGTCATTCTTCAAACAGATGCTTCAGAAACAAACCTCCTGCAAGAACAAAGATTCATCTTGGATGGATCGCTTCTTGGCAATGGGCATCAACAACCAAGAAGATATTTCAGTCACATGTCAGAACTTGTTCAAGAGTATTGAACAGTCTTGCAGTTGAGTTTTCTCCATCATCTCACCTTGTCAGAGGGGGGAAATGATGGTCATCTACAAGCTTCAAAGCCACATCAGGCAAGCCTGAGCCACAACCTGTCACACCAGTTTCAGAGTTGTAGCCAAAGACAAAGATGCCCCTGAGCATGCCATCAGTTGGTAATTTGGGACACTTCCTCTAGCAGAAGACTTCAGCTTCTTGCCAGTTTCGGAAGAGTTCCGGGAATAGAATTGGGGACACTTCCTCTAGCAGAAGACTTCATCTTCTTGCCAGTTTCGGAAGAGTTCGAGGAATTGCATTAAGCATTCTAGAGTTGTTGGTCATCCTTAAACCATCACAAGTTGAGACTTCCCTTTTCAGGTTGAAGTTCTCACTTTTATGCGGGGTGAAACCTCCCTTTCATGGTTGAAGGTTTCCCTCTTCAAAACATCAGGAGCACTTCCTCTAGCGGAAGACCTGAGCTTCATGCCAGAATTGGAAGAGTTCCGGGAACTGCACTAAGCATTCCAGTGTTGGTGGTCATCCTTAAACCACCACTCTTTATACCAACATTTCAGAGAGCACATTCAGCCTAGTGCTGCCATGCATTTTTTGCACATTTTGTATTACATCTCTCTTCTTGGACTCATACATAACCCTTCGGATTAAGAGGGGGAATGTTGGACACCTAATCCTCTATGGGTTAGTGTGGAAGCCGAATCGACTAAGGAAGTCCAAGAGACCTTGGGATGTGGAACCCAACGGTCACACAATGTACTATAAATGTATATCATTTGTTAATAATAAAAGTACTCTCCTGATTATCATTCATATTGTGTTGCTCCCATGTGTGTGTTTAACAATTTGGCAAAATAATTGCAAGTTCTAGCAAAACACATTGAAACCGCACAGATTGATAATGAGGATGTTCAACTTTATAAAGATTTGAAGATTTTTATGGACAAGTATGTATTGCATTCTGATTTTTATGCTTCAGATATGTCTAATGTGGATGTTGTTTTGGGATACCCTTGGATGGAATCTATGGGTACTATCAATATTAATGTGCAGAAGAAATTCCTGAAGCTCTGGTATAAAAAGAAGAAAATTACATTACAGGATATTTCCATCAATAAACAGGTAGAGTCCACGGAGGCTGAAGCAAAATATGTTCCAGGGACTGACACATCAGATGATGAGCCCTTGATGGTCGACAACCAAACACAAACATCAAACCAGGTACGAGAAAAACAGGTAGAGTCCAAGGAGGCTGAAGCAGAAAATGTTACAGGTACGGATACATCAGATGAGGAATCTGTGGTTGAAGTAATATTGGAAGATAAGCAACAATAAAAGACACCATAACATGTACCAAATACCAATCAGAGTCCATTAGGTGGTGAATTAAAGAAAGATACACCGTTGGTTAAAACTTCAGCATATCACCACCCACATCACCCTGCAAGAAAACAACTAACACGATGGCAACATATTATCCACAGGGACAAAAACCCCCGCATGACAAATAGAGAGGGGCGACAATCCACCTACTACACAACAACACAGAAGAGCCGCCAAGATCAACTTCCATCTCAAGCAAGCAAGGCACCAGCGAGATCGAGGGTTCACCTTTATCTTGGATGGCTAGATGCACATGCATGGTACCAGTGAACTACTCTTTTGAGTAGATCTTATTATTTGTGTTCTTCTTATGTTTCGGGGACGAAACATGTTTAAAGGGGGTGGAATGTAGTATACCTAGGGAGGATAGTATGGGGTACAGAGCGAGGTATCCAAGGGAATAATGTAATAATGGGATGGGCCATATTAATAAATAAAGTGGTTAACCCGTATCATGTAAGGGACCACAAGTAGTTAGCAATAATGTAATAAGCCCATTGTATTAGATAGATGGTATTGAGGGAACCATGGTAATGACCCATGGTAATGTATGTATGAGGCCTATATAGAGGCTAGAGACTCCCCTTTGAGAGATGTCAAGGATTATTGTATGAACAAGCATATGGCTTGTGGAGTGTTCTCCTTCCTTAAGGAGTGAATGTATGGTGTTGCCCTACCTTAAGGGTTTGATTAATAAAGTGAAACATTTCTATGTTCAAATCTTGTTATTTCTTGGGTATATTTGTATTGTCATATATTTTTAGGTCAGATTTATTACAAGAAAAACCCTTGAACTCTTTCTTATAAAATCTTTATTGAGAAGTTACATGACCCAAACTTGACTCTGAAATGCCTTCAACATCAAATGACAATACCTCAGAATGTGTACCCAATCACACTGTTCAGTTCTGTAATTGAATGATTATGACAGTTTGCACCAAAACAGTTCGGATAGGCTCTCCTAGCCTCGATCTATCCTCGCTCCACATGTAGATGTCTTATAAGTTGTCACAGTTATGAATAGAGTTGGTTTACAAAGCTTCCACAAGGTAATAAGGTTGACTGTCACCACAGCAAAGGGAGAAGCCCTAGATTTCAGAGCGTATGCATATACGTGGATGGAGTTAGGGCTCTTCTAGCCCTACGATACCCTCGCACTATCCAACCGCAGTCTTCTCCTTTCGTTTGAGGTCAAGACTTCCCTTCAAACCCTTCACGCAATCATGAAATGCAATACCCTAACCCTGATCCGTATGTCGAGACGAAGAGCAAGCTCGATGGTAACTTGCATGAGGGGACAAACTTCCTCATGTGCTGCGACTATCTTCTTTCTTCGACCTTAACGTTACTTCACTTCTTCATGAGAGACATGAATCGAATTGCTATTTGGAGGAGCCACACATAGCCTATATATACGCTTGCCCTCTCATACATTGGGCCAACATGACCTTAGATTAGGCCGACATAACCTTTGATCGATTAGCTGAGACAACATGGTTTCATAGCCTTCCTTTGAGTAGTTTCTTGAGTAAAATTGTGGGTACACATTTGAGTATTTCTTTGGTGATCTAGAAGGACTTACATTCATTACATTTACATGAACAATAATACATGACTGTCTTCATTTACATGACTTGTCTATGGCTCTCAATTAGAGCACAAAAAAAATAATTCTTTGATACAAAAATACATAGTTCCAAAATTTGACATAGTGAAGACTGAACCTAGTTACACTATTTTCAACACAGAGTCCAACATGCAGTTATGCAATAAGAGGTCATGAATTACCATGGTCACATAGAAGGGTGCAGTGGAAGGATCAAGTTCTTCAACATGAGGCCCAACAACAACCATTAGTCTTTCTTCTTGAAGGTTTAAACAGTCCTGGGTAGGCACTGAGATGGATGGAAGCATGAACTGAGAGACATGAGCTTTATAAGTGAGTTGCTTTAGAAGTTCGATAAGAGGAACATGAACCTTTACCTTTTCGAGTTCCTTCTGATGATTGAATGCATGTTGGCCTTTTTCTACACCTCCTACCTCTGCTTCCCTTTCCTTATCACTGGTACTTTTTATCAGAACAGACGCCTTCTTTCCTGGGTGCTCCTCGGAGCTATTGCATTCTTTATTTGAGGAGACTTTTACCTTGGATGCATTAGGATTCAGCTTACATTTCCCTTTATTTGGCACTGGGGGAATATCTTGGGGAGCAATTCCTTCTTGTTGTTCTGGTTCCCTCGACCTCTTTCTTGAAGATCATAGATCATACCTTTGGTGGAGTTGTGCTTGCATGAAACCCGCAAACTGTTTACAGTAATCACCTATGTCCTCCTCATTTGTTGTTGCTTCTCTATCATGACTGGTCTCTGGCGATCCATATTTTCATGTTCTTCTTCAAAGAAACAGGAATACAAGTTTCCCTGCATCTCATGTGTATCCGATGATTGTTCATCAGGATCATCTTCTAAATATAGAGGATGAGGGATCCAATCAAGTTGGTCCTTTCTTTCCCTTGAAAGTATCTGCAATGGTGGCCTTCTATACTGCAGGTTATAACCTCGGTTGTTACCTTTAGAACTCGGCTTCAAGAGACTCTTATTCTCCAGCTCAAGATTCACCACCTTATGCGATAAACTCTTGATGATTTTATCCATTTCCTCCCACTTTAGATATGGTGATTCTTTAGCTTGACCAGAGGAGGATGTTTCTTCTTTCCCCCTTTTCTTCTCAATAGGTTCATCCTTACCTCTTGACTTCCCTGCCGAGGTGAAATTTGCTTCTACCTCAAGAGCATCAACTTGAATTTGATCCAAAGTGCGAGACTTCCTTTCTCTTAGGGTAAAACCAAAGTCAGATTCAAAGGCTCCCACGAATACTACGCAAGCAGCAGCTTGAGGAGGCTTTATCTCACCAGGCAGGTTATTATACTGCTTATTGAACCTTTTTATGAATTCTGAAATATCCTCTTCCGGCTTGTGAGGACATACTCATGATTTCTCTTTTCACCCCACTTTTGTGTGAAAGAGTTTTCGAGTTCCTCCCAGGTAGTGATGGAGGCATCGGGTAGGGCTTTAAACCATTTTCTGGCTTCTCCATCAAGGGATTGTACAAAGAGTCTTAGGACCACGTCCAGTTGTTCTACATTTAGATTCTCAGCAAAAGCACAGAAGGTTTCAATGTGTCTCTGTGCAGTGTTTTCATCATCCCCATTGAACCTAGGCAAAAGCTTTAGGTAGTCTTGAGGCATAGCACTTAGAGGTTGAGGTAAATCAAGAGGGGCATATTTATTCAGTAAGAAACCCGGAACAACCATCTGGATTAATGGAGGGTGGTTGAGATTTGCGAGAGGAACTTGGGCCAAAGCCACAGTGGTTGGAGTAGCTAAACTGAGAGCAGGGTATGTAACGATCTTAGGAGCAAATTATGAGCAGTGAATAGCAGCGGGTTGGGAGCTGGATGAGGAAGCTTCAAAGAATGATCAGACAGTCGCATAGGTAGTAGGGGTTTTCTCCTTCCAAACTCTCCTGAAAATTGATTTCTCTGGGTCAAATACAAATGGGGTTTTCTGCTGAGAGGTATCAAAGCAAGTGTGAGGCTTTCCAAAAGCAAGGATGATAAATGATAATGGGATTTGTGGAGTCACCAAGGTGATGAGGATGCAATCAGTACGCCTTTCCTCACCTACACAAGAGTGCTTAACTTGTTGTATCCCAAGGGAAAAATCCTTCAATAAGTTCCCCCGCAACGGCACCAAAGGATGTTGTCGCTTCCAAAAACAGCCTCAGATTGCTTACAAGACCAGTGCCTAAAACATTTAGATTTTGTGTCTCATATGATTCTCAAGAAGTTGGAGACATCACATATATTTTTGTATATATATATTCATATATATATAATAAACAACTTGGGGTTGGTTCATTCATCTAAAGGCGTAAGCCATGCATTTTTGGTACTTCTTCACATATACGACTCACAGAAATATACGAAAACTAGTGGAGGCCGAGTAGCTCAAGGGAATACAGTTTAATAAGTTTTTTGCAGAGAAATGAGAGAGGATAAGGAGATAGAGTAACTCATCACATAGAGCTTGAAGCGTTAGGAATTCTACACTTATCGCATAGAGCTTGAAGCCTCCAGAATTCTACACTTTTGAGCTAAAGGTAGACATAATGGATGAAAGAGGATGGGAGCAATGATTCATGGAGCACAATTTTAAAGATGTAATATCAAATATCCATACAGGCACATGCATTAAAGAATCAATACAAATGAGTCTATAAGAAGATAGGAAGCTTTTCTAGCAACTATGATTACATGAATTCAGAGAGGAAACATGAACATAATGGAATTTAACAGAAGGATAACATACTATAGCACTCAAAGGAGGAATCACCACCATTTTCTTAATATTATAAAAGACGCATATCATAAAATCATACAATCTTGAAAATAACATGTAGTTCTTTCTTTAGAATTCTGAACCTTTGTGAAGTGTTGCTTCCCCCTATTTATCTGGAGAGGGGAGCATTGAACAGTGATTACAACAAAATATCTCAGCTGAGCCTCAGCTATCAGATCGACTAGCTGTCTCGACCCGGGATGGCTCTGTGGCCCAAAAATGACTACAAAAATTAATTGCTTCAATAAATGGCGACACATCACAGGAAAACAAAACAAGTCAATCAATCAGATGAACACACCAACAAAATATCTCCATGCCCATCCTTGTGATCGCCTTTGCTTCAGGTTGTTGCTTGCCCACGGTCTGGTCACCTGTGTCACTCAGCCGATTCCCATCGCTTCTGCCTTTACTGCTCGGATCGTTCGTTCTTCAAAACTGGGAGCGGTCAACTATCAGTTTAATGCCAAGGTATAGAAGCAAAGGTCCCCTGGGCGGTACTTCATCTTCCCTCTACGTGGAGCACCATGTTGGATCATCAAGTCCTCCTGACCTTCCATGTCTTCATTTACTCTGTATTCGTCGACCCTGGTTTCGTGTCACAAGGGGCCTTTTTGGGTCAGCCCATGTCGATTTTGAATGCTACACCTTTTTTTTGGGTCAGCCCATGTCGATTTTGAATGCTACACCTCCTTTCTTAAATGCCTCAGCTGCCAACCCACCACGCCTTTAAAGCTTTGCGTTACTTCATCGCAGAGCTATCGCATCGGAGTTTTCCATTAAAGGTCCTTACGGGACGGGAGTGCCTCCCCTTGAAAATTGCGATCGCTGATATGTGGGATTGGGCCCACCCAGGATATCACAATCGCACTACAGGAGAGGGCCCTTTTACCACATTTCATAGTGCTCGCTGATTGCCCGAACGTGAAACTTCAATAAGGCATGATACATAAAATATCACATCTGGGAGGGTTCTCGCACATCGCAATCACAATATGGAGGGGACTTCGGCGGAGGAGGGACTTTGACTTGTGCGATCCTTGATTGCGATATCGCAATCGGGGGGGAAAGAATTATCGCAATCAGCGAGAAGCAGTTTTGACGGGCGGATATGGCAATCAGCGAGGGAACATTGCGATATGTGATATCAGCGGAGGAGGGATTCCATCACAATTGGCGAGAAGGAGTGGTGTCGGGCAGATATGTATCACAAAAAGGGAAAGGGCTGATAGCAATTATGGTATGTGGGTCCCGACGCTTAAAAAGGGTTTCGACATGATCTTCGAATGTTTTAAAACATTTCAAAGGGGAATGAAAAACACAGCAAGAGTTGGATATACAAGGGATCTCGACTAGAGTTAAAAATGGGTCACTATAGCTAGAGTTTAAAAAACAAGGAAAAAACGGGGCTTGTGAAAGAAATGGTTTTTAGAAAATATGGAAACTTCTCCAAAACGATTTAAGCTCGACCTGCTCTTCCCCCTTTAATCTCCAATTTGCAAAGCACAACAACCTCCTCTCTACTTTTTCCCTATTTGTGCAACTAGAACTCTCTTTTCAAAGGGTGACAACACTTGGATTGACGGATATCTGATGAGTTTTGGTCGATCTTGTTATTATATGACTTACAGACTCACATGACAAAGGAAGCAAGAGTAGCCAAAACATTCGCTTCCCTAATAGAGGGAGAAGTCAAGCCCTGCTTCAGTGTCAGAGGGAGCTGACCTCTAAGTTTGAGATGAAGGATCTTGGTTAGAAACATCACTTATTGGAACTAGAAGTATGGCAGAAGTCGGGTGCAATCTTCCTTGGTGAACAGAAGTATATTGTTACGATCTGTCAGCGATTTGGAATGATGGACAACAAGTACATGGCCACTCCTATGGTTACTAATATGAAGAAGCTAACTTGCTAAGTGGTTGAGGGAGCAACCAGGGTTTCCACAACAAGATATGTTTTAGTGTTAGAAGGAGCACCAAATTTAGGTGACCCGAAAGTAGCCATGATGATAAATCCAATGAAAGAAGTCGGTCAATTTATGGTTGAGCTAAGGCATGTGGCACAACATGTGTTGAGGTACCGGCATGATACAGTTGGATATGGATTGAGATATGTCTCAAATGATGAAGTATAGTTGTAGAGACATACAAATTCAGATTGGGCAGAGAGTGGTGAAGACAAGAAGAGCACATCAAGATGATAACTCAATTTGGATTCTACTTGGGAAGGAAGCAGACATCCATCGCACTTAGGACTACAAAGGTCGAGTATATTGTAGCTAGTTTGGTGAGTTGTGGAGAAGTGTAGCTTAAGAAGTTGCTCGCAGGATTGCTTGATTAGATACTACAAACGACCGCACAAGTCGAAGCACATGGTACAAAAAGAGAGCAGTGACGTTCATATGCATTTCTACAGACAAGCAGGTTGTTGACATTCTCACAAAGCCTCTGTCCCAAGATGAAATTTGTATACTTCAGGAACAAGCTTGGAGTGGTTGAGAATGCTTTCCATGGCTAAAAGGAATGTTGATGTTGTAGCATTAAGGAGCAGATTTTGACCATATTGCCAAGGGTTATTTGGCTAGTAGGTTGAGTGAGTTCTTTATAGCATAGGGCAAGTGTTTTACCATTCAATAGCATGTGACGACATGTGGGAATGATAAATGGGCCCAGGGTTTCACCATTTGTCAAGGGGTTCTAGACATGACTACAAGTAACGACTTGTTGAGCTAGTAAACCAACAATAGCATTGTTGACCCCAATCAAAAGGTTCTAATGATAATGACATGGGTTTTGGCTAATGGGTTGTTGAGAAATCACGAGGTTGGCAAATTAGATTAGATTTATCTTTCTTTGAAATTTGTTGGCTTCTTATTAATTTAATTATGTTTCTTCTTCATCAATCAATTATAAGGCATACAAAACATGAAGATCACACAGAAAACAATGAACACAAGATGTAGGCTCCAAGATAGGGTAAAACCCCTCTAAGGGGTGTTGAAAAGTGTAACTAGGTTCGGTCTTCACAATGACATGTGTAATTATGATGATATGTAATTGATGAAAACAAGAGAATGAAATTATTTTTGTAATGCTTGTCTCATGGGTTCCATGAGCAAGGAATTTTATTTTTAGTTAAGGTTCCCATTGTGAGCTCTTAAGATTGGTCATAAAGTCAATTGAATCAATGTCATGTATGAAAGACCCTTCTTGGGCATGTTACATATGTATGTGAGTTACTAAAAGAGTCAAAAGACCCTCCAAGACCAAGACCAAGCTCAAGAACCTCCAACAAGTCGGCCTTAAATGGAGCAATGACGCTACAACAAATGACATGTCGGCCTAGGACTTTCTCAAGTTGGCTTATATTGATTGACAAAACACTATAAATAGGGCAGCTCGGCCTCCATTTGAGAACAAGACTTTCGGTCAAGAAAGAAGAAGAGAACAAAAGTGCGAGGCTCTCAAGTAAGTGTCTCATCACCAAGCGAAGTAAGGAAGATCATCACCGAAGTGTTTTTTTGATATGTTTTTGGGCTAGTACACTCCACACGTGCAAAGATCCAAGGTTGTCTACTACAGGAAGGACCGAGATACCACAGTCATAGTGAGAGGGCAGTTTTGGGAGAAAAACAAAGTGATTCTCAAGACGAGTTGAAGGAGAGAAGGTCTCCATCCAAAGCGAAGGGAATCAAGGTGTTTCTCTCTCTCATATACCTTAGTTAGGGCTTCTGAATAGGGCTGAAAGTTGCAGATATGTTCCACGAGACCAAAATTCTGAAGGAGAGCTGAGGAGGAAGAAGCAAGGAGTTTGACTATCATTGACTCAAGGAAGAAGAAACTCATCAAGGAAACCTTGTGACTTGGTCCTGAAGAGGTGAAACAAGTAAGGGATCTTGGTCTTGGTATTCGTCAATTGAAGTCCCTATAAGAAGAAGAATTCGTTTGGGTTTTCCTCTCAAGTTGGAGAGGTTTTGGCCCGAGATGATCACCTACATTCTGTGTCTCTTGTCTCTTTATTATTTATGCATTGGTAGTTGTTTGATGACGAATAACATAATCATAATCTACGTAAAGAGAAGATCCTAATCTAAAGAAGTAAAAAGCATTCACAAGCAGTTATCGTTAGAGAAATCCCCTAATCTTGATGCCCTAGATTTCTCAACATGGTTTCAGAGCTAAGGTGACAAAGTCAAAGAAGGGCATCTTATCAAGGGACACTCAAGGATCAAATCTCAAGAAAGACATTAAAGCAAATCTAAGAAGATCATCTTGGAGTCAAGATCTACAAAGAAGTATCAAAACACTAGATCGAAGAAGTATACAACAATAGAAGTCTTGGGATCCCCTAGTCATCAAAAGGACCACAAAGACCCTACTCAAGATGAAGGGACTTATAAATCAAGTTTCTTGCTAGAGAAGAAAGATCAAGGACGTTGTCATCATCTTCAAAATTTCTAAGGCAATTTCCTCTCATTGAAGCAAGGACCTTACCATTGTAGAAGATCAGCCAAGAAGCATCAAGAAGCCATCATTGATCATCATCAACAAGGACATCACCATCAAACGATATAAAATGATCTCCCTCTTTGTAGGGTCAAGGACCATTCTTGAAGAGAAGTATTTTCATCAAGGAGAAGTTATCTATTATTAACTATATCATCATCAAAATTCAAAGAGGCAACAAGTGGAAGAAGCATCTTCACAAGTAAGTATATTTATGTCTGAATCTGTCAAAATGTCTTTTTGCAAGGAAAACAACAAATTGGTTGGAGCTTCAAACTATCTTGCTTGGAAAAAGAGGACAGATCTAAATCTCACTGAAAATGACGTGATGGATCATCTCAAAGGCTCTATCACCAAACCATCGAAGGAATATGCTCAAGCACTTGCAAAGTTTATGAAAGGGCAAGTGAGGGCTCAAAGGATTCTCATAGAATCCATCAAGGATCCCCTCATTCCACATGTATCTAAACTCGACACCTCAAAAGAAATATATGACAAATTGGTACAGTTGTTTTCTAAAAGCACTACAGGAGAAGTTATCTCTCTAAGGCAAGAACTCTACAAGCTAAGGATATCAAAAGAAGAAGGGATAGCCTCATTCTTTATGAGTATATCTGAAACAAGGGATCAACTTCAAGATCTGAGAGAAATAATATCTGGCAAGGAGATGACCACTGTAGTATTAAATGCACTACCAAAGGAATGGGGTAACTTTACTTCTAGCATTTATGGGAAGAAAGAAGCTACTCCATTCCAGGATCTATGGTCACTATGCAAGATTGAAGAAACCAGGTTGAAGGCTAAAACTGATGTGGGGTCAAGTGAGCAAAATCAAGCATATGCTGCTATGACAAAGAGAAGAGGAAATTCTGGAAAATTTGGTCCTCGAAAAATGAAGAAGAACCTGGCTAAGGTTCAATGTTATGGATGTCAAGAATATGGAAATTACAAAAGAGATTGTCCTAAGCTCAAGAAGGACGATAATAAAAGAGGTAGAGAAGAAGTCCATATCACCGAAGAAGTGGAGGAAGCCGAAAAGAAGTCCAAGAAAGAGGAAGTAAAAGATCTCTACTATGATTGAGATAGTCTTCCTTACCTAGTTCTTTTCAAGTTCCTGATTTCAAGTTTTTTGTTGTAAGATATGGCTATCATGAGTCACTACAGAAAATGATACGACGCATCATGGCATCATAGAAGCATTAAAAGCAAGAGCTCGTGACATCATCATAGAGAAGCATGAAATATCTGTTGAGGTTTCTAAGTGAAGCGAACAAAGTTCCTTCCGTAAATTAATTACTCCAAAAGACTTGGAATATCAAGATATCCATGAGGATACAAACATTATATATTAAATGTGTGAATAAGAATTATTGAATGAATTACAAATGAGAACGAGAGGCTTGCTTATATATCAGGCAAGTGTCTCTTCATGAAGGGATTTCGTAAATAACTTATTGTGAATAATACGTAGGTGAAATAAACCAGTTGCTACAGTAGTATAATTTCAGTTTAGAAATTTTCATAGTTAACTTCATGCTTCTATAGATTTGGTTGTACTTGCTACCTAAGTTGTGTAGGTACATAATCTTCAAGATGGTGAAGATGTTCATAAGTAAAGTTGATATGATAAGCATGATGAAGAAAGTTATATGGATGATGATGGTCATGTTAACTTTGATGAGAGGATGGAAGCCATGAAAGATTCTCTAATGTCATAGAAAAGAAGTTGATCTCCCTAGGTTAAGAGGTAGCTTGGGGATATTCCTTGTATAGGAATGATTAGATCCTCCCTAGTTAAGAGGGGCCTAGTTAAGAGGGAGTGATGGATATGGTTCTCTACTTCATGTGTCATGCACTAGACTAAGACTAACAGCCGCAAGTCTTGGTAAAGGCCACGAGTGAGAGACGGACACATCACTTTTGTCTTCATGGAAACAAGTCCCTAGTCAAGAGGGAGGGCATGTTATAGTCATGATGGGCACCTTGAAAGAAGAAAATTGGAGAACGCATTTTGAGAAGCTGCTGAGATAAGAAAAGCAAGACCTGTTTGTAGAATATGTTGTTGCATGTTAAGTAGGAAAGGAAGATGTATGATTAAGGAATCTTTTGTTAAGATTCGTTTGGAAGTCCTACTATGATAAATTGAGATGCAACATCAGTTGTCTGGAAGACCCCGGAGGTTTGTGTTTACTTTTGTACATTTGAAAGATTGTTACTGATTGGGTTTGTGTTTGTACAAGTAAATCTCTCATAAGTTTTGATAACATGTTTTACATGCTTGTTGTTATCGATCAGTTTGATCGAGAGAGATTTGTTGTTACCGATCTATTTGATCAAGATGGATTTTCCACTAATTGTAAAAATCGGATTTATTGAGGCTTTGTGAGTGAAGCATTGTCTGGGAGGACATTAGACCGACACTATGTGTTGATGTCTAGATCCCAAAGTAAGGAGGGTGGTGTTGGTCATAGAGATCTGACCTCAGATATGCACCTAGATCCCTGGACTGGTGGTTAGCAAGTAAGCCTGATGGTACCTAACGAGGTTGAAAGTTTTAGTTCATCTTAGTCCCACTCGGATAGATTGCCCTAGTCATGAATCTAGTTCGTGGCATTGCAGCGCCTAAATTGTTGAGAGACCTTGGATAGATTTCCCTGGTCACGAATCTAGTCCATGGCACTACGGTGACTAAACTCTTCATAGTTCACATAGTTGGAGATCTTCCTTGTACTTGTATATGATGAATACCTCCCTAGTTAAGAGGGCGTGTTGAAAAATGTAACAAGGTTCGGTCTTCATAATTGTATGAGTCATAATAAAATGTACTTATAAAAAAGAATGAAAAGAAATTTTATTATTATTATTATGACTTATTAAAGCATGGGTTTCATGCTTGGGTCGTCATGTTTTAGGCCAAAGTCCCCATTGAGGACTCATAGGATTTATTCTAAGTCAATTGAGTCATTGTACATTTAAAGAGACCCTTCTTGGGCTTTTGAATCATGTAAAAAGAATTATTTTCGAGTCAAAAATGAATTATGTCACCTCCACACCAAGTCGACCTCAAGAAAGGTAAATTCGACCTCACCAGAAACCTATATATTGAAGCATTTCGATTCATTTGGAAGAGAATCACACACACAAGTTCGATCTCCTAGAAGAAGTCGTGAAAAATGCGAAGTTGCAGTGGAAGGAGAATTTAAGGATCAAAAGTTTTGGGTTATCTCTCTCTCTCAAACGTGTGATTTTCTGGGCTACAACAACAAGGTCGAAGTTTTGTTACGACATCAAGGTCGAAGTTCTGTTACGGAATCAAGGTCGAAATGTTGCTCCAAGGTAGAAGTGTTGCTTCAAGGTCGAAGAGCTAAGTGCTTCAAGGTCGAAGTTGTTGCATTAAGATCGAAGTTTCTAGGTCAAAGATACTACTGCATCGAAGTGTTGTTGCTGCTACTACTGCATCTAGGTCGAAGACAGTACTAGAAAGTGATCATCTGCTGAAAAAGGAAAGGGTTGACTTGGTGTGGAGGAAGTTTGTGTCTATCTCAAGAGTCTTGGATTATCTCAGGAAAACTATTGAAGGAAGAGTTGTTGACTGGGTTTTCTCCAAGATTGGGGCTTTTTCCTCGTTGTCCACCTACATTTGGTGCCCTTGATCTTCATGCTAATGTTTTGGTAATTGCTTGATGAACTAAGATAAAAGAACATAAGAAAGTTCATAAGAACACAAGAATCTCACAAGCAATTATCAAGTATAAGAAAATCTTTTTGCATTTCCCATTTTCTAACAAATACAACTTGGGAGCAAAAATAGGGACACCCACCTTAGTTTTATCTATCCAAGTTGTCCCACTGTTCTTTAACTATAAACCATCCATTTGGACATTAAGGATGTCTATCTCTATAAGAATCATTCATCTCCTCAAGCTAATCCTCCTCTGAGACGTTCCCTTACCAAACTACTGTAACATAGAAGCCTTCTATCATGCATTAATGATTAATAAATACCAAAATGAGGAAGGGAAAATCTGAAATAGTGCAAATGCAACTTGAACATGAAATCTGACCTATTTCGAGCACTTTCTAGAGTTGAGAGATGGCCTCATTTTTCATCTAGAGTATACTCATCATCATTAGTCTCATTATCTCAAGTTTTAACTTTTGACTCAAACAATTCAACGTATTTTCTCATCATCTTTGGACTAAGCTTAAGCATTACATCCCACAAGAGGACAAGATTCGTAAGTTATGCCACCTATAAGAGGTGTCTAAGTAACATTTAATGTTCACATGCCCCATCTACTATGAGATTCAATGAGGATATCACCATTTGTTTCTGCAATCATGACAATCTTTCTCCACTTTGATCATCTTTTCTATCCAGAGGTGTTTTTCTATATACATATGTGGGGTGTTGGCTCCTAGAGAGAACACCATACAATTTCCATGTGATCCTTCCTTGCCAAGGTAATTACCTTCTTTTGCCAACCTACTACACCTAGTTCCACTGAGAAGTGCACAAATCACCAATTGACAAAGAAAGGACCAGACCAATGAGACTTTGTACATCAACTCAATCAAGGGTCAATTAAGTTAACACAAATGCCATAGATGATTACCCACCTTCTCCCTGGACCTTAGATGGTCTAGCTCAAGCCAGGCCAATATCATAAGATTTTTTTCTTCAGCCTCAAGTGTTAGGAGAATCTCTACTTGTGGTGCTCATGCTCCTCCCCAAGGTCACCCAACTAGGTGTTGAGAAATCTAGGGCATAGAAATTAGGTGATTTCTCTATGATAGATATCTGCTTGTGAATGCTTTTTACTTCTTAGATTATGATCTTCTTTTACTTATGTTATTATAGTGTTCTTCTTCATCAAACCGTTACCAATGCATAAACCATAAAGAGACAAGAGACACACAATGCAGGCTATCAGCTAGGGCCAAAACCTCTTTGAATTCAGAGGAAAACCCAAATGAATTCTTCTTCTTATAGAGACTTCAATTGACGAATACCAAGACCAAGACCCTTGAACTATTTGCCACTCCATGACCAAGACACAAAGTCTTCTTGATGAGATTTTTCTTGCTTGAGTCAACAATAGTCAAACCTATGCTTCTTCCTCCTTTTCGGCTACCCTTCAGAATTCGGCTTCCTTTTCTCTGCTTCACACCTGCACTCTATTTTGGCCCTTTTCTGCAACAGTGACACTCCTTTTCTTCACACGTGTGAGTGGAAATCAACCCAGTCCCAAACAACCTCGCTCTTCCTTCCTTTCGTTGGCTATAAGACTCCTTTCTAAGTGTTTTTTCGCACTCCTAATTGCAGACTTGCTTGACTGAAAATCTCTGCCTCAAATGAAAGTTGAGTTGCCCTATTTATAGTGGTTTGCTCATCAAATAAGCCGACTTGAGTGAGGGTGAGCCAACATGTCCTTTGGTGAAGATCATTTATTCCATCTTGTAGCCGACTTGAAGGAGATGTTTTTGCTTGGTCTTGGAGGGCCTTCTTATTCTTTTAATGACTCATACAAAAATGTAACATGCCCAAGAAGGGTCCTTCATACATGACATTGACTCAATTTGACTTTTATGACTTGATGACAAAACCTAAAGGTTCACAATGGGAACCTTAACTAAAATAAAATTCCTTGATCATGAAACCCATGATTCAAGTACTACAAAAATAATTTTATTTTCTTCTTTACATCAATTACATAAAATCATAATTACACATGTCATTATGAAGACCAAACCTAGTTACACTTTTCAACACTACATCCACTCAACACTAGACTTCATCCCCCGCCCCCCCTTATACACGTAGGCATTGGATGCATTCACTTAGGATCCCATTGGGGCAGTGTCAAGTTGGGTCACATCGACATCATGTAGAGACCGATCATCATATACCAAGATCTAATAGCATTAGCCAATTGTGACACCTATAGGAGTTGGACACTAAGATTCACCTCATCTTTCGGTGTCCCATATACTATGACATCAAAGGAAGATATCATTGCCCATATAGGGAATTGAGAGGATCCCTCTCTACCTTCTTCTTGTATCTTGATCAGAGATGCCAAGCCCTTTTCATTATGGAGATATTTAGACACGAACCTCAGATCCTCCATGCCCTGCCTGACTCAGAGACATTTCAAACAATCACATCATACTTCCAAGTTGATCTAGCTGATCGGAGCAACAAGCAACGAGCAGAGTTCTAGTGTATTTCAAATAGTAGAGCATTGAGACCTCGAGTCTTCCCTCAGCCCACTCCCTTTGAGAGGCCAACCGGTACCCTGGAGGCCATTTTGGCGCTACCAAAAAACACATAAGTTCACTCACACCCAGAGTGTCAAAGGGTTTAGTAGCAGACAGTTCCCAAACACCCCTCACCCCAAAGATGAGTTCCTCCCCAACCCCAATGGAGCAACCAGAGACTTATCCAGAGCTTCTTTCCTTTGGCCTCGAATGTTAGGAGTATCCCCTGTTCCTACGTTCCCCTAGGATCATGCAGCGAGACTCTTAGTTGGATCTAGAAGGCTCTAATAGCGAGCCATCGCCACTGTCACCCCCCTTGCTATCAGCTATTAGACTCGGGCTCTCTTGACATCATCAACCTCTAGCCATCGACTTACTCACTTAGCTTTCTACATGATCCATTTATGTACATGTTTATGAGGTAGCCTTATTATTATTATTGTATCCTTTTTACTTCATATCTTCCTAGATTTAACCTTGGCAATTTCTAGGAGTTGTGTTAGCCTTCCCACATTATAGTCATACTACCTGTATCCTTGAGTCCCATTGACCTATTTATGGTCATTCGTTGGGCATTAATAAAATTATTGTACCCTTGAGTCTTGTTACCACTCAAACCAGCAAGGGACCTAAAGGGGTTCCTAAGAGGGCAACTATTAGGTTAAGAGCAACGACGGAGGCTTAGCCCACTGTCACCACAGCTAAGTCTCCCTTCTCTTTATGGACTTTCACCGATGGGACGAGTCCCGATAGTCCGGTAGTGTAGGGATTCACTTGTAAAGTATATGTGAATGGATAGGTGAGAAGTGACCCTGAAACAGTGTTGCAGGAATCGCCCCCCCCCGGAGGATCCAAACCCGGAACCGCGGTTCGGAGCGAACCGTCCCGGAATCCCTTTAGGAATCGCGATTCTGAGGAGGAGGGGGCGCGGTTCCGTCTTTTAGACGCGGTTCCTGCCATATAGGTTGCGGCCACCCCGGAACCGCGGATCCGAGGGCGGTTCGGGCACGGGGTGGCGCCAAGCTTCCGGCCCGGAACCGCACGCCACCCGCACGGTTCCCAGGCGATTCCGGAAGCAACCCGCGGCATCATTTTTTTAACTTGATTTTTTTTTAATTTGTTTTAACTTGAGTCTTAACTAGCATGAGGGGGTGGGTTAGGTTGGTTTAGGGTGAGTCTAGGGTGACTTTAGAAAAGAATAAAGCCCCCATTCTCTTCTCATTTTCTCACTTTGAGTTTATGAGAGTTGGAGAAGAGAAGAGAGGAGAGGAGAAGAGAAGAGAGGAAAGGAGAGGAGAAGAGAGGAGAGCTTGGAGGAGTGAAGAAGGAGGAGCTAGGAGAAGGAGGAGGAGCTAGGAGAAGGAGGAGGAGCTTGGAGCAAGAGCTTGGAGGACTTCATCTACAAGAGCTAAAGAGGTAAGTTCAAACCCCAAACTCCCTTGTTTTTTTGAAAAAAAAATTGTATTTTTCTCCTCCCTCTCCTACTCTTTCCCATTGTTTCTACTTGCTCCTTTATTTACAGGTTGTCCACCACCTATATCCATATTCCAAGATGGTGTTCTTTTGGCTTCTATGTATCATTCCACTCTTGGTTTTAATGATGGCAAGGGTGAGGAATAGAGGGGAAGAGGAAGGGGATGAACTTGGTCCTAATAGTAGTGACCCAATGTATGATGAGGAGGAAGGGTTTGAAGAGGAAGGGGATGAACTTGAAGAGGACACTGAAGCACAAGATGGGAAAGGTACATCAAATCCCTTGTGGACCTTTGTGACCAAACTTGAAGGGGGAAAGGGTGGTGGATCTTACAAATGGATGTGCCCTCATGGTTGTCATGGAGGAAAACCATATACGGGTTCATATACCCGTCTGAGGAGGCATCTTTGTGGGGTGCTAGACAGTGATGAAAGAAAGGGTTCCGTGGGGGTAAACATTTGCCCAAACATTTCAAGTGAACAAAGACAAAAATACATCAAATTAGAGATGGCTGCACAAGGAAAAAACAAGAAACAAAAAACTCATTCTGAATCAAGTGCAACCTCTAAATTTGGTAGTTGCCCATCTCCTCATGGTACTTTTGCAACCTCTGGAGGTAGAAAAACAATAGGGGATTTCCTTAATGTTACTGGGAGGGATGATGTGGATGGAAAGATAGTCCGTTTTCTTTGTGCTTGCGGTGTACCATTCAATGTGCTTCGCTCTCCCTATTGGCAAGACATGGTAAAGGCCATCAATGAAGCCCCAAAAGGATACAAGGCCCCCAACTATGAGAAAGCTAGAACAGTGTTATTAGAAAGAGAAAAAGCTAAGGTTCAAAGAGCTTTGACACGTTTTACACATGAGTGGGTGGATTATGGGGTATCCATTGTATCAGATGGGTGGACAAATATTAGAAACCAACATTTGATAAATGTTCTTGGTGTTTCTTCTAGTGGTGCAGTATTTATTGCATCTCATGACTCCTCCTCCATCAGTGCAACTGCACAAAACATTGCAGATCTCCTATTGAAATCAATCAAAGATGTTGGTCCGAATAATGTGATTCAAGTGATCACAGATAATGCAGCAAATTGTAAGTTAGCAGGAAAAATTATTGAGCGTACTCATCCACACATCTTTTGGTCTGGGTGCCTGGTTCACACATTGAACCTTTTGATGCATGATATTGTGAAACACAAAGATTGTGGGTGGATTGCTGAGGTTTACAGGAAAGGGAAGCAGCTCATTAAATTCATCACAGGGCATACAAGGGTAAACTACTTCTATGGCACTTACTCCAAGTTGCAATTGCTTAAAATTGCAAAGACAAGATTTGCTAGTTATTACCTCACCTTTAGGCGGCTAGTGAGGGTGAGACAAGCTTTAACTAATCTGGTGTGTGCTGAAACATGGGATGAAATTAACAATGACACAGATGGTGCTAATGAAGTCAAGGACATTGTTCTTGACAGTTACTTTTGGTCACAGGTTAAATATGTTTTGCAATTCACCAAACCAATTTATTACATGATCAAGTTTGCAGATTCAGATCGACCAGTAATTGGGGAGGTGTATGAGCAAATGGATAGCATGTTGGGGCAGATTAAAGACATTGTTGAGCCTAGAGATACCACCTTGTACAAATATATTCGTGAAGAGGTGGTAAAACGATGGGATAGCCTAAATGTTCCATTGCATGCATTAGCATATGTTTTGACACCTAAATACTATCATCCATCATGGCTTTCAAAACCAGCACCTGGGGGGGGAGTCAGGAGAAGACCACACCAAGATAAAGAGGTTCACGAAAAATATATGGCTGCATTGAGTAGATTAATCCCTGATGAGGAGGAGGCTGCATTGGTACGGAGACACGTGAGCAACTATACGAGCAGCACTGGTCCATTTTCGAGCATGCATGCAATTCAAGATCGAGAGAATTTTTCTGCTCTTGAGTGGTGGAACATGCATGGAGGGCCTACTCCACTTCTACAGAGTTTGGCATTGCGGGTGCTATCACAGGTGGTAAACACTTCTTCTGCAGAGAGGTGTTGGAGCTCTTATTCTTTCATCCACAGTGTTAAAAGGAATAGGTTGAATTTAGACCGGGCAGAGAGCTTGGTTTATGTTCATTACAACTTGCGATTGTTGTCCCATTACTGTGAAGATGCAAAGTCTAATAAAGACTTGTTGACTTGGGACAAGAATCCAGAGGAGCCCAATTTGGAGGATGGAGTGTTGCGACTAGAGCAATTAGAGGATTCTCTTATCCAGGTATGTCCATTGTGGTATGAATTTTCCAATTTTCCCTTATAAAGAATTCATGTTTTTAATTTTTTTGTTAACTAGTGTTTTTTGTTTGCATGAATTTTTTGAGCGATTCTAGGATGATGACACGGGTGTTGATATGCCACCACCCCCACCCCCATCTGGTCCCTTGGTTTCTACTAGAGGAGGTTCTTCTTCATCAGTTCCAGTGCCACGACTTACACAGGGACCATCTTCTTCATTGCCACCACGTGGAGGCCCGCCATCACGTTCTATTCGTGGTGGAAGGAGGAGAGATTAGTAGATATATTCACAATCTACTTCTTTTTGTCATAGATTACTCATTAGACTTGTAGACTTGTGAATTTGAATTTTGAACCTTTTTGGCTTGGCGGTGACCAAGTGACATATTTTGTAAACATTATTATTTGAATTTTGGACATGACAAATGTTGACAGTTGCTCACTTGCTAGATAAATCATAATATGCTCTATGTTTTATGTTTTATAATATGCTTAAATGTTTTATGTTTTATAATATGCTTCAAAATTTGATGTATGTTTGTAATAGCTAGAATATAGATGATTGTTGTACATACTAGTAACTACAATGGAATCATGGATGCCATATCTATCTTGATTTATGCAAAAATATGCATGTTTTCATGTCTTCTACAATTAATTTGGTATTTGGGATGTTTGTTTTGAGTATAAATGCAAAAAAATATAAAAAAATATATATATATAGCAGACGCTTCCGCGGACGCTTCGCTCCCTAGATTTTTGGAAAATGACGCTTCCGCGCTTCCGCTTCGCGCTTCCGCTTCGCTCCCGCTTCGTGCAACATTGCCCTGAAAACCCTTTCCCAAGGATGGAGTAAAGAATGGAACTTACTTGCTCTTTAAGCAAGGTACTTAGTCCACCAGGGGTAAGGGGTGAGGATTGGAGGGTTGAGGGAGAAAGGAGAGGCTTATAAACAAGGTTCTCAATCCCTATAATCCTTGGGAAACTTAGATTCCCAAATGGTCTTTGACAATAATCTTTATTGAAAAGCGGGACCACACGGGGCCAAATGGACCCAGCCCAGGTTCGGGGATGGAATGCAGCAACCAATGATGTTCCTATCCTTGACAAGGTGAGGGCAAAGGACAAAACAAGAATATTTACTTCAAAAGTGTTATTCTAGGTTGTCATTGATGTCAATATAGCAGTGTTTGTGATGGAAAATTCTTTGATACAATGACTGCCCATTGATGCCCATTGATCATAATTCTCATAGTGATGAAAGTTTGATATATGATGATAAAATGACGCAGGAGGTCGATTGAACAACAAATGACGCAGGAGGTCAATTGAACAGCAATTGACGCAAGAGGACAATTAACTTCTATTGACCAACAATTGAATAGGAGCAGTTGAACAGCGATAACAGAGGAGTATTGCAGAGTATTAGGGAGTTAACATATCGGAAGAGCAGGGGTAGGAAAGTACGGACTTCCTTGATCATGGCTAAAGTCTCGCACTAAATCCTCGTCGTCGATCTCACAGTCAACCCTTAGATCACGTTCAACTGCGGGGGTTAAGACCAGTTTTTAATCCATGTGTCAGTTGAAGCCCCGCAAACCGTCGATTGAGATAACAGTGTGGACCTACTGTGCCATTATAATACATCTTAAAAAAATATCGCATCCGCCACACCGCAAGCATTTAAAGCCTTGTCACGTTAAAACCTCCGATCGTGATATTATTACGGACCCGATTGCTCCATTATAACATGCCCTATTGTAATATCGCATCTACTGTGTCAGAACTTTCATATTGTAATTCATAAATGGATGTCACAGTAAAAAATACGATTGCGATATTATGGTGGACCCAACTGCACCACTATGACATAACTTATTGGAATATCGCATCCGTCGCATATCGCAAGTCTTGATGAAATGTAACGATGGTAAACCGCTGATTGCGATTAAGGTGATGACGTGGCACGTGGGACCTCCATATGGGTAACATATCTCAGGCATCTATCACAGAGAAGAGGTAACCGTTTGTGAACTTGAAAGAACAGAGGAAGTCGGAAGGTCAAGCGAACGAAAGAAGAAGTCGAAAGGTCAAGAAACCAAAGGTCTGACAGACGATGAAGGTACAAAAGGAGCCAAAGATGGAGAAAGGGCTAAGTGAGCAAGAGGACAGAAGTAAGTCGTAGGTCCAGCAGGGTTGGGAGCAGAGAATAACTACCAAACATATCCAGACAATATACAGCAGAAGGATTGGTGTCCTTGGAGTTGGTGCTCCTAAATCCAAGGTTGGTGCCTTGACAAGACAGGGTTGGTGCCCTGGAGGTTGGAGCCTCACAAAAAGTCCAAGTTGGTGCTTGGCAACTGGTTGAAGCCCTATATACATTGTACTTGATTTATTGTAAAGATTATATTAATAAAAGCATTTATTCCTGTTGTTCATTTTGTGTTCTAAATATAAATGATTTAACTAATAAAAATAACAATTGAAAAGGAATATTAATTCACCCCCCCCGTCTCAGTATTTCCAACAATTGGTATCGGAGCCAAGTTCTTCATATCAGCGTAACAGCTAGAAGAAGGATTCTTAGTCACAATGAGAAATCAAGAAGTGTCAGGAAGACCTCCTCTGTTCGATGGCACAAATTTTGGTTTTTGGAAAAAAAGAATGTCCTACTACTTAATGTTCCTTAGACCTGAAGTTTGGCATTCGGTTTTAAATGAATACACAGCTCCTTCCACTCTTCCAACAGATCAAGATGAAAGGAAAGCTTACATTGCAAATGCAAAAGCCTTAAATTCCATCACTAGTGGAATCACTGATTCTAAATTTACAAAAGTCATGAATTGTGACTCGGCCAAAGAAGTATGGGATAAGCTAGTTATATTATACGATGGGGACTCCAAAGTTAAGAAGGCAAATCTTCAAACTCATAGAAGGCAATTTGAAAGTCTGAAAATGGATGATGAAGAAGATATCGCATCATACTTTCTCCGAGTAGCTGAAGTGGTCAACTTCTTAAAGGATTGGAAGAAAACATTGAAGAAAGCACTATTGTTCACCCAGACAGATTTGACTCCAAAGTAAGTGCTATAGAAGAAATGAAGGACCTAGATACTCTCAAGATGGATGAACTTCATGGAATCCTCATTGCCTATGAGATGAGAAAAGGAATCCCAAGTTCCAAAGATGCAGCATTCAAGGCCTCAAAATCAAAAAATGGGAAAGAATGGAATACCAGTAGTGATGACTCTGATGTTGAATCCGAATTGGCGCAATTTGTACGAAAACTAAAGAAAGGATCTAAGCTAAAGGTAAGTACCCTCTTATTTGTTTCAAATGTGGAAGAATAAGTAATTATGCTGCAAAATGTCCTCATAAGCATGATAGTGATGGTGAGGAAAATTCTAAAAGGATGCTATACAAAAAGAAAGGGTCCAATAAGAAGAATTTCTTCTCTAAACAAGATGAGTCTAGTGAAGGTGAATTTGTAGTCATCAAAAAGAAATCAACTAATCAGTCCCCTCACCGCAAAGGAGGTAATGAAGAATCAGATGAAGAAAATGACCATGCTGGAAGCCAAGAAGTATTATTCATGGCATTCACAAATGATGATGATTCAGGTCTAGAAGGAAATGTAGATGAATTGTTAATAAGTGCCATTGAAGAAAATGAGAAATTACGAAATAAAATCATCTCTCTCAAGGTAGAAAACGAGGAAACAAAAAGAAGGGAAGACCTCTTGAAAAATAAGCTAAAAGAAAAAGAAGAAATTTGTGAAGAACGTGAAGCCGAAATAGTATCTTTGAGGAAGGAATTGGAGCAAGTCAAAAAGGGTTGGGAAAGCTCTCAAAAACTTGATTCTATCCTAAATAATCAAAAACCTCAACATGACAAATCTAGGATAGGTTTTAAAGGAGAATCATCAAGTACTAAGAATAATGCAAAAAGCTATGCTGACATACTTTCCAGCAACCCAAAAGAAGAAAGATTATTTCATCAAAGGCCCATCTCAAATCCAAAGAATGAAGAGAGAGTAACTTCAAGGAAGAATGTTGATTCAAATCATGGCTATTACAACAAGTACAAAACTATCTTTTTTGGGGATTGTTTTTATTGTAAAAATTTTGGTCATCAAGCTAAACATTGCATGGCCCGTAAGAATGAAACACCAAAATTGAAGGATCAAACAAACAAACCATATGGCATCATAGGGCAAGGACAAATCAAGACCTACAACTCTTTTGATCCCTTGGCCAAATTTGATCCAATTTGCTCGTTATGTAATGATAATGGACATAATGAACAAAATTGCCCTCTCAAAAGAAGAAAAGCAAAAAATGAGAATCCCAACATGGATAAATGTGGCCTAGCTCTATGTGCTCACAGTGATGAAAATCATTGGTTTGTGGATAGTGGGTGCTCCAGACATATGACAGGGGACAAAAGGAAGTTTGTCTCATTGAACAAAAAGGAAGGAAATGTATCCTTTGGAAGTGGATCTGCCAAAATTGTTGGAAAAGGAACTGTTACCCTTATTAATGGAAAAGGAAAGGCTCAAAATGCTTTGCTAGTAAACGGGCTCAAACACAATCTCCTGAGTGTTACCAAGGACATAATGTTGTCTTTAGCACTAAAGACTGTGAAATAAGAAACTCTTCCTCAGGGGAACTTGTGGCGAAAGGAGTTAGAACATCAAATAACGTCTACATTCTGAACAAAATTCAAGAAGATAAATGTTACTTAAGTCAAACAGATGAAAGTTGGTTGTGGCACAAGCGACTTGGACATACAAGTTTCGATAACTTGATCAATATCAGCAAGATTAACGCAGTAAAAGACATCCCAAAGTTATTCAAGCCAGATCAAGGAGTATGTGGTCCATGTCAACATAGAAAACAAACTAGAACTAGCCACAAGACCAAGGAGTTCTCTACATCAAAACCTTTGGAGATCATCCATGCTAATTTATGTGGACCAACTAGAACTCCGGCACTCCAAGGAGAGAGGTACTTTGCTTTATCTGTTGATGACTATACTAGAATGATGTGGGTATATTTCATAAAATATAAATCTGAAGCATTTGAATGTTTTAAGAATCTTAAAGCTTATGTAGAAAATGAAAAGGATTCTAAGATTAAATGTCTTAGAACAGTTAGAGGGAGAGAATTCACATCAAAAGAATTTGATGAATTCTGTAAAGTACATGGAATCGAAACAAAACTCTCTGCTGTCAGAACACCCAAGAAAAATGGGGCAATTGAAAGAAGAAACCAAACAGTGCAAGAAATGGCAAGAACAATGGTAATAGCAGCCGACTTGCAGCGAAAATTCTGGAGAGAAGCAGTCGGGACAGTTGTTTATACCTTGAATCGAACTCAACTAAGACCAAATAATGAGAAGACTCCTTATGAATTATGGAAAGGAAGACCTGCTTCAGTAAAATATTTCAAGATTTTTGGAAGCAAGTGCTTCATAAAAATCAATGATGGCTCACGAGGAAATTTGATTCTCGGGTTGACGAAGGATATTCCTTGGATATTCTACAAGGAGCAAAGCCTACAAGTGCTACAATAATCGACTATGGAAAATAGTGGAAAGCATTGATGTGAAGATTGATGAAGACCTTCCAGAAAAAGAAATTGAAGATCATGAAGTTGACCCTCTCATTGAAGAAGAACCTGAAAAAGAGGAAAAAGATCAAGAAAAACACAAGGAAAAAGAACCATCTCAAACCCCTTCAAAGATGAAGTTTCTCCAAAAACATCACCCAGAAGAGCAGATTATTGGCAATATAGATGAAGGGATGCAAACCCGAAGAAGGATGACAACTACACCAAAGAACAATGACGTTGCTCTTCTATCCATGACAGAACCAGAAACATTTACTCAAGCAAGGATCCTCATTGGGTAAAAGCCATGGAAGAAGAAATGTCTCAAATCGAGAAGAATGAGACATGGGCGTTGGTACCTCGACCGAAGGATAAAAATATAATTGGAACCAAGTGGGTGTTCAAAAACAAAATGAATGAAGATGGACAAATCATCATAAATAAGGGAAGGCTTGTTTGTAAAGGTTATTCACAAATTGAAGGAATTGACTTTGAAGAAACTTTTGCACCAGTAGCTCATGTGGAAGCTATAAGGATGTTCTTGGCATTTTCTTGCTCAAAAAGACTTAAAATCTATCAAATGGACGTAAAATCAGCATTTCTGAATGGGGAACTCAAGGAAGAAGTCTGCATGGAGCAACCAAAAGGGTTTAATCTAGCATAAGGAAAATACTTTGTTTGTAAGTTGAAAAGGGCATTATATGGGTTGAAACAAGCTCCTAGAGCTTGGTACGCAAGATTGGATCACTATCTACAACAACAAAGCTTCAAGAAAGGGGTGGCAAGAACTGAAAGTAATCTCTACATAAAGACGGATGAGGATAAATTACGAGTCACACTTGTCTATGTTGATGATCTGATTTTTGCTAGTAATAATGATGAGATGAGCCATGAGTTTGCTCAAAATATGTCAAAAGAGTTCGAGATGTCGATGATAGGAGAGTTATCTTACTTCCTTGGACTACAAGTATCTCATACCACGGCAGGCATGTTCATATCTCAAGCCAAATATCTTAAAGACATGCTTAAAAGATATGGAATGAAAGATTGTACACCCATGAGCACACCTATGACCACAGATTGCAAATTAAGCAAAGCTAATGATTCTCCTTCGATAGATGCAACTCATTACAGGTCAATAATTGGAGCACTTCTATACTTAACTGCTACGAGACCCAACATTATGCAAGCAGTAGGAATGGTGGGAAGATTTCAATCAGCTCCTAAACAATCCCATTTGTTGGCTGTAAAAAGAATTCTCAGATACTTGAAAGGAACCCCTGATTTTGGTCTTTGGTACCCTAAGAGCTCAACTCTTACAGTGACTGCATACACCGATGCTGATTGGGACGAAAGTGTCGATGATCGGAAAAGTACTAGTGGAAATGCATTCTTCCTGGGAGATTGTCTAGTATCTTGGCTTGCAAAAAACAAACATCCATATCACTATCTACAACTGAAGTTGAGTACATAGTTGCCGTAGATTGTTGTACTCAAATATTATGGATGAAGGAAGCTCTGAAAGATGTCAACATAGGTACAAATCAACCAATCACCATCTGTTGTGATAACACAAGTGCTATCAGCCTCAGCAAAAATCCAGTGATGCAATCAAAGACCAAACATATACCAATCAAGTATCATTTCCTTCGTGAACAAGTAGCTGAATAAAACATCAACTTGGAATATATCGATACTAAGGAGCAGATAGCTGATATTTTCACAAAACCTCTTCCTCGAGAAGGATTCTTCGTCAAAAGATGGGGGTTATTTCTTTAGCATCACATTAAGTTGAGTCATAAAGATGTTGCATGGCAGGGGAGCAGTTTGATAGGGGGAGTCCTTGTGCACTCCTTTGCCATTGATGTCAAAGGGGGAGAGAAGAAGAATATTGCCATAAATGACAAAGGGGGAGATTGTTATTCTAGGTTGTCATTGATGTCAATATAGCAGTGTTTGTGATGGCAAATTCTTTGATACAATAACTGCCCATTGATGCCCATTGATCATAATGCTCATAGTGATGAAAGTTTGATACATGATGATAAAATGACGCAAGAGGTCGATTGAACAGCAAATGACACAGGAGGTCGATTGAACAGCAATTGAAGCAAGAGGACAATTGACTTCTATTGACCAGCAATTGAACAGGAGCAATTGAATAGCGATAACAAAGGAGTATTGCAGAGTATCAGGGAGTTAACATATCGAAAGAGTGGGGGTAGGAAAGTATGGACTTCCTTGATCGTGGCTGAAGTCCTGCACTAAATCCTAGTCGTTGATCTCATAGTCAACCCTTAGATCACGGTCAACTGCGGGGGTTAAGGCCGGATTTTAATCTATGTGTCAATCAAAGCCCTGCAAACCGTCGATTGAGATAACAGTGTGGACCCGCTGCACCATTATAATACATCTTAAAAAAATATCGCATCCGCCATACCACAAGCATTTAAAGCCTTGTCATGTTAAAACCTCTGATCGTGATATTATTACGGACCGGATTGCTCCATTATAACATGCCCTATTGTAATATCGCATCTACTGTGTCAGAACTTTCATATCGCAATTCATAAATGGATGTCACAGTAAAAACTGCAATTGCGATATTATGGTGGACCCGACTACACCACTATGACATAACTTATTGGAATATCGCTTCTGTCGCATATCGCAAGTCTTGATGAAATGTAACGATGGTAAACTGCCGATTTCGATTAAGGTAATGACGTGGCATGTGGGATCTCCATATGGGTAATGTATCTCGGGCATCTATCATAGAGAAGAGGTAACAGTTCGTGAACTTGAAAGAACAGAGGAAGCTGGAAGGTCAAGCGAATGACAGAAGAAGTCAAAAGGTCGAGAAGCCAAAGGTCTGGCAGACGATGAAGGTACAAAAGAAGCCGAAGATGGAGAGAGAGCTAAGTGAGTAGGAGGATAGAAATAAGTCGTAGGTCTAGCAGGGTTGGGAGCAGAGAATAACTACCAAACATATCCAGACAATATACAACAGAAGGATTGGTGTCCTTGGAGTTGGTGCTCCTAAATCCAAAGTTGGCGCCTTGACAAGACAGGGTTGGTGCCCTAGAGGTTGGAGCCTCACAAAATGTACAAGTTGGTGCTTGGCAACTGGTTGAAGCCCTATATACATTGTACTTGATTTATTGTAGAGATTATATTAATAAAAGCATTTATCCCTATCGTTCATTTTGTGTTCTAAATATAAATGATTTAACTGATAAAAATAACAATTGAAAAGGAACACTGATTCACCCCCCTCTAAGTATTTCCAACAGAAAAGTTGAGTTGATCCTATTGAGGTCTAGCCTGCTAGTTTTTGGTAGCATCGAAAGCTCTCTAGCCTTAACCATTGGTGGAGAGGCTAAGGCACATGAGTTCTAAAGAACCCAGAAACCGTTTGGTGAAATTCCACCTGGATTGTATTTTATTAAAATAATTAATATTTTTAATGGAGTTCCTAAGTCTAAACTTAGGGAAATTAAAATATTAATGGGTATTAATCAAAATAAGGGTGAGAATGATCTAGAAGGCAGATCAAGTCATGTTTTAATCTTACTCGTTGATTAGAGACTTAATCTCGGTCGTTGAAAACTCAACAGGAAAAGTATAAAATGGAGGTTTGGAGTTCATTTGGAAACACACACGGAGAGAACAAATTGATCTAGAGTTCGATTTCTGGGGCTAGGAAGCTGAGAAATTCGAACTAGGTGATCATTCTGCAGCAGAGGGGCAATGAGAATCTGGGAGAAGGACTTTCCAGAGAATACTGACAAAGAGGCAGAGAGAGCTTGCAGAGAGGCAGCGCAGTAGCCGAGAGAGCTAATATTGGGTCCATGTAGCCCTGACGTAGAGCCAGAAGGGCCAGCGCAGAGCAGAAAAGTTTCCTGTCATGCACAAGTCATTACCGCTGAGAACTATCGAAACTGTGGGGAATTGTCGAAACTGTCGGGAACTGTCAGAACTGTCTGAACAGCTGGGAGAGCTGACGCAAAAAAGTTGCCTATCACACAGAATCCAGACCTGCCAGAATAGTCGAAACTATCACGAACTGCCATAACAGCCAAGAGAGCTGATGCGAAGGGAAGAGAAGGTGACGCAGAGACAGCGCAGAAATAGTTGGGGTTAGCCAGTCTTCTGACGAATCAGCCGAAATTCTACCGAGTGAAGTGAGGTAAAACTCACTCAGATTTTCCGCTAGTATTTTCTCTGTAAGGATTGCTATATGAGCATCTTAGATTTGTATTCAGATATTTCTCCTGCATAATCATAAACCCTCAGAACTGTTGCACCGGTTTTCCCACTTTGGGTTTTTTTGGGGACTATTGTGTCCAAAAATAAGTGAGTCCTATGTATCTTGTTCTTTGCTCTGTTTTCTGTTTCATGAGATCAAATATTTAATTAGTGTATGCTGCAAAAGAAATTCGCTTCAGTATTCAAAAGAATAAGTTGATGAATGTAATTTAAAATCAAGTAGGTGAAGTAGATTCAGATTTGTTGCAGTAGGGGTTCTTTCGAGTGTAGGAATTTTCGTATGGGTTCAGAGCATTGATTTTGAAACAAAAAGAGCAGATCCAATGCTAAGCAGTGAGGCCAAAAGATGCACTTGGCAGCGATTCTAATTCCCTTTAAGGGATTGTGCAGTCCTTGTCGGGAAGCAGATCCAAGGAAATCTCTCTCTGAGTGAGACGACAGAGAGGTACGATTTTTAGTTTGTGAGTTTGTAGAGGTAGAGGGAGTGACGCGAAGCCTCAGTGCGGTGCTTGAAGGCCGCGGTTTCTATCGGGCCAAAAATCCGTTGGAAAAGAATGAAAACACGTAGAAGGGGAATTTTCTCCTCAGAAAATTTTCCACCAGAAAGTTTGAATTTCTCACTTGCTCAGCAGCTGAGCAGAGTGCTAAGAAGTGACTAGAGGAGTCAGTTTGACAGTTGGGTGAGATGGCATCACATGGGCTCAGAGATCAAGACAGGTTGGAAGGAGCTTCCAACTATGTCATGTCGAAGACCAAAATCTTAGTTGCTCTGGAGGAATATGATCTTGAGGCCTATGTCAAAAGTGTTGTAGTTGTCCCTGTTGACAACAATCAAAAGAAGGAGTACAAGGCCGAGCACGGGAAGGCAAAGAGGCTCATTCTCGATGGAGTTCGAGATCATGTGGTCTCACACTTGTCGGGAAAGGATACAACCCGAGAGACGTGGGAAGCCTTGTCTTCTCTGTATGAAGGCTCTTCCGAACAGCGGAAGACGTATTTGGAGCAGAAGTTGCAGCGGACTTTGATGCAGAAAGGAGAAGCGATGAACCTCTATCTTCAATGTCTTCAGGACACTAGAGACCAGCTTGCTGCAGTGGGGTCCACTCCTCAGCCAACCGCAATGGTGAGGATAGCCCTGAATGGAGTCTCGGATGAATGGCAAGTATTCGTCCCAAGCATATTGGGCAGGGACAAACTACCTTCATGGGAGGAGATGTGGGCAACCCTTCAATAGGAGGAATTAAGGAGGGACCTAGTTAAGGTCAACCTCAATGGTAGCAATGGGAGTGGCACGAAGACCAAGGAGGAGGAGGAGAACACATCTCTAGCATCAAAGGGACAACAGAAGCAGAAGCGAAAGGAGGACATTTCGAAGGTGAAATGTTTCAGTTGTGGCGAGATGGGCCACTATGCATCCCAGTGTCCTTTGAACAAAAAGGATAAGGATGAGAAACATGATCCTAAGCCTGCTCCAACAAAGATTGACAAAGATGAGTTTGCCATGTGTACCCTCACATCTCCAAGAGGGAGATGGGGCAATATTGACCTGTAGTCGGGAGGAATACATGTGCGCAGGATCCTTGAGGACTCCACCCCTTGGATCAATTCCTTCCTACGGGAGCCCAAGATTCAGCAGTAGCGAGATGGACTTAGTGTCAGATAATGCAGTGGATTGTTTGGAGGACAAATGCAGTAGTCGGAGACCAGAGACTGATCAGCATGTTGAAGTTTCTAAGTTTACTTACTTAGAAACCCTCCATGCACTTTATCTGATTTATTCCTACCTACTTGTTATTTCCCTTAACAAGTTATTTACAATGTAAATACTAAAAATAAACACTAGTGCATGCTCAACATATTACAGATCAACAACTAAAAGAAACAAAAACAAACATACCACATGACACCATTATTTTTGGACTAATGTCCCCGAAAAAACCCAATTTGGGAAAACCGGTGCAGCGATCTGAGGGTTTTCTTATTAAGCAATATCATAATACAATCTGGGTGCCGAAACTGGACTACCCACTAGAGAATTTCCTTGGCAGTCATACCTCTCAGTTTCTGACAAACTTTCTCGTTGAAACCCCAGATAATTCTTTTGGCAGCTACTCAGCACAAATCTGCTCCAGAAACCCCAGCGTCAGCCTCTCCCTGGACTGGGTCAGCCCCTCTCTGTCTCACGCTGGCCCTTCGTCACCCTAGATTGTTGGCATTATGATTCAGGTGTTGTCCTTGATGGCAACCCATTCAGGTGGTAGATCACTATTCTTGATGATCAACTCTCTATTTTTAAGAAGGACGCAGGCAATCTGTTCAGAAAGTGCGACCCCGCAGGTATACCATGCAGAACCCGCGTCCAGGGACGCAGGCCAGCCGTTCAGGGGGTGCGTCCACCCAGTGCACACATTTCAAGACAGAGAAAAGCACGTGGGGGTTTCTTGTGTGGTATCTAGCCGACGGTTTTGTGTTTCTATGGTGTCGGCTCGTGGTATTGTTCCATGTTTTGGGGAGGAGCTTGCCTATATAAAGCAAAGGAGTTCATTTGGATTAAGCATGGTCTTTGGTTGAATATCTTTTGGTGAGATCTAGTCCAGATCTATGAGGGCGAATCTTCTAATGGACTGTGATCTCTATGGCGCATGTTCAGATCTGCAGATCTGAATGTTTGGGCTAGTTCTGAAGTCTTCATATCTTTTATATCTGAAGGGACGCAGGTTCAGTGAAGGGCAAGTGCGCCGAGATGCAGTACAGTAAGGGCTCAGGTGCGTCTCTGAAGCGAAAGACGCGGCGCGATAGTATTGTTGGGTGCGCCGGTACGCAGAGCAGTTTAAAGGAACAGTGCGTCGGCACGCAGAGCAGCAGAAGGTAAACTGCGTCCAGTCGCAGGCCACAGAAAGAAAAATTGCGTCCCTGTCTTAAGATGATCTGTTGACTGTATTTTTCTGTTCATAAGGTGTTCTGGGTTAGTTCTGTGATTACTGATCTGATAACTGTAGTGGACTGTAACTGTTGTATGCTTGTTGATCATTTGATTCTTCATGAAAAGAAGTAGGGGGTTGTAGCTCCCTTCCAGGAGAGACTGGAAAACGAGAGAGAGTTGTAGCTCTCTGCAGGTTGCAGCCTGCGTACTGGTAAAGGACTGCACCAGTACAAAATCATTGTAAAAGAATTTCTAAATTGAAAGAAGATAGAGACATATTGCAACACGTGGTTTTCTCCCACATTGGGTTTCCACCTTACATCTTGTGTTCTTTGGTGTGACTGTCTATTTTCTTTGTTCATGCTCATTATTTTATGGTACTGATATGCAAGAATAATTCAAAAGATCAAATAAGGAAGATTTGTTAAATTGCTAGATAATACTGATTCACCCCCCCCTCTCAGTATTATTTCCAACAATTGGTATCAGAGCAGGTCCTTCAGAAAAGCTTGATCGCTTGAAGGTAGATCGTTCATCATGAGCAACTACGAGAGAGAAGCATCAATCAGGCCACCGGTTTTTGATGGGACAAACTTCAATTATTGGAAGGTAAGAGTTACTGCATATCTTCAATCTCTTGGTACAGAAGTTTGGGACATTGTAGAAACAGGCTATGCTTTTCCTTCAGCTACTCCTACAGATCCAGCTGAGAAAAAGAAGTATGAAACAAATGCAAAAGCAGTCAGTACTCTATTAGGAAGTATATCCCAAACAGAATTCATGAAGGTAATGCACTTCAAATCAGCAAAAGAAATATGGGACAAAATGATCACGAGCTATGAAGGAGATGAACAGGTAAAACAAGCTAAACTTCAAACTCTCAGGATTCAATATGAGACTCTCAAGATGTATAATGATGAAAGTGTGGCTAATTATTTTCTTCGGGTAGATGAGATTGTTAATTGTATGAAAAATTTGGGTGAAGAAATAAAAGAGTCTATAGTAGTTCAAAAGATTCTAAGATCATTATCCCCCAAGTTTGAATCTAAAGTATCTGCAATAGAAGAAAAAGAAAATCTCCGTGTTCTCACTATGTCTCAGCTACATGGAATTCTAACTGCTTATGAAATGAGAAAGGGAGGTCCATCAGACAGAAGGGAGGCTGCTTTTAAGGCATCAGGCAAAGAAGATCACTATGAAGCAAGCCATGTTCCAGAAGAAGAGGAAGAAGAATCAAATTTTGTCAGAAATCTTCAAAGGGGTTCTGGAAGGTTCAGAGGTAAGCTACCTTTCAAATGCTTTGCTTGTGGAAGAGTAGGTCATTATGCTGCAAAATGTCCTTATAAGGATAAGGGAAAGGAACCAGCTAGATGGAACAAGAAACAAAGTGCAAATAAGAAAAGCTACTACACCCATGAAGATAGTGATGGCTTATCAAACAGTGATGAAGATGAACAAGGTAATAAATATAGGTTGTTAATGGCATTTGAAGATGATGATTATGAGGATGTTGTAGATGTGGATAACCTTTATGATGAAATTACTAGACTCAAGAGATGTATAGAAGAAAAGAACATGATCATTGATACTCTACAATTTCAAATTGATGAAAAGGAAAAACATCTTGAAAAATTAGAAGGTGAAATTGTTGGTCTTAGAAAAGAAATTGAGAAAACAAAAGCTATTAATCTCAAGTTTGTCAAAGGATCTGAAACTTTGGATGAGATTATCAGTGTGCAGCGGTCTCCACTAAATAAGACAGGTCTGGGCTATAATGGAGAAACTTCTCAAGCATCCACTTCAAAAAGTTATCTTGATGCAGCAAGAAGAAATGAGCAAAAGCACAATGAAGATCATCAGGTAAAGCAGGGACAAACTTCAAACAGAAACTATCAGGGGCAATCCAGCTTAAGGGTGAACAAAAGCCACAACCAGCCACAGGTAAAATCTTCCCAGTTTGGTTCAAGAATAGATGAAAATAGAAATTACAATCAGTTGGCTGGTAGATTCAATAACCGCAGAAGCTTCTTCAATGGACAATGCTTTTCTTGCCATAACTTTGGTCACAAAGCAGCTCAATGTGTTGCGTATAAAACAATCATGACTAGGGAAGCTCAAAAACAAAGAAGTATGACAGGGATTACAAAAAGGACCTATAACAACTTTTCGGCTCTTGAAAATGAAGTTGAATGTTCTATTTGCAATAATTTTGGTCATGAAGACTTTGAATGCAGAAGCAGGTTTCAGGAAAGAAAGGAACAAGAGCGGAAAAAGGAACAAGCCTCAGGCACCAAAACATGGAGAATAAAGGAACCTCAAACAGAAAGATGTGGGATAGCATTTTATGCAGAAGGACAAGAAAATCTATGGTACATTGACAGTGGATGTTCGAAGCATATGACAGGTGATAAAGAAAAACTTGAGTCTTATTCTATTTTAGAAAAGGGAAAGAAAGTCTCTTTTGGAAATGATACTCCTGCAACTATAAAAGGAAAAGGTATTGCTCCTTTAAAAGAAGATGTTAAGGCTGGAAATGTTTTGTATGTTGATGGATTGAAGCATAATCTACTAAGTGTCAGCCAGATGTGTGATCAAAGAACCGAGGTTATATTCAGATCAAATGGATGTCTTGTTCGTGATCTTGATACAGGTAAAACAGTTCTCAAAGGGAAAAGAACTCCAAATAATCTATACATATTTGAAGAAGGACAACAACAATGCTATCTAAGCAAGGATGAAGAGCACTGGTTATGGCATCGAAGGTTGGGACATCTAAGCTTCTCACAAATAAGGAAAGCATGCAAATATCAGGCAGTTCGCGATCTTCCAGATATCAAAATTCCTGACAACACCATATGCAGATCATGTCAGTTTGGAAAACAAACCAGGACTAACTTTCCAGAGAAAGAAGGATCAGCTAGCATGCCTCTTGAGCTAGTACATACAGATGTATGTGGACCATTCAGGAAAAGAACACCTAGAGGAGAGGAATACTTGATATTATTTATTGACGATTTCTCCAGGTTTGTTTGGTTAGGACTTATGAAGCACAAAGATGAAGCATTCGAAAAATTCAAATCCTTCAAAGCCTTGGTTGAAAATGAATCAGGTCACAAAATTAAGTGCCTCAGATCCGACAGAGGTGGGGAATTTACTTCAAATGAATTTTTCGATTTCTGTGATGAACATGGGATAAGGAGAGAATTCTCTACAGCTAGAACTCCTCAGCAAAATGGAGTTGTTGAAAGAATGAACAGAACAATCCAACAAATGGCTCGTGCTATGCTTGATGAATCAGGAACTCCCGCAACTTTCTGGGGTGAAGCTGCACATGCTGCGGTTATTATTCTCAACAAGACAAATGTCCGGGTGAACAGCACTCAAACTCCTCATGAGCTCTGGAGTGGTAAAACTCCTTCGGTAAAGCACTTCAAAATCTTTGGGAGCAAATGCTATATCAAGAATACTGAGGAGCAGCTTGGCAAACTTGATCCTAGAGCAGATGAAGGCATTCTTCTTGGCTATTCTCCACATAGCAAAGCATACAAATGCTACAATAAAAGACTTGGCAGAATTGTTGACAGCATTGATGTAGTGGTTGATGAGAAGGGATACATTCCTAAGCAAATACATCGTGAAGACATCGAAGAAGATGAAAGCTACCCTCAAAGACAGAATAATGAAGAAGAAGAACCTCAAGAAGAATCTCAAGAAGAACCTCACGAAGACGCAGAAGAACGAACAAGAATAGAAGAAAAGACTCCATCCAGATATGTTCAGAAGAACCATCCAGAATCTCAGATCATGGGACAGAAAGAAGCAGGTATACAAACTAGAAGAACAGTTGCAGAAGCTTCAAGCTATTTGGCATTACTCTCCTCTACTGAACCACAAAATGTGAAAGAGGCATGCAAAGATGAATGTTGGGTGAAAGCAATGGATGAAGAACTTGAGCAAATCGAAAAGAACAACACTTGGGAGCTGGTTCCTAGACCAAAGGATAAGAATGTTATTGGAACAAAATGGGTCTTCAAAAATAAATTGAATGAAAATGGAGAAGTAATTAGAAACAAAGCCAGACTTGTTTGTAAAGGGTATGCGCAGCAAGAAGGAATAGACTTTGAAGAAACTTTTGCTCCTGTTGCAAGACTTGAGGCCATCCGAATGTTCCTTGCTCTCTCAAGTTTTCAGAACTTCAAAGTATTTCAAATGGACGTGAAATCAGCCTTTCTGAATGGAGACTTGGAAGAAGAAGTGTACATTGAACAGCCAGATGGGTTCATTCTTGGAAATGATCCAAATCTTGTATGCCGATTGAAAAAGGCTCTCTATGGTCTCAAACAAGCTCCAAGGGCTTGGTACTACCGGTTGAACAAATATCTTCATCAACAAGGTTTTTCAAAAGGTTCAGCAGATAGCAATCTGTATATAAAAGTTGAAAATGACAAATTGCTAATACTTGTTGTGTATGTAGATGACATTATTTTTGGCAGCAATGAAGAAGCTATGAGTCAAAGCTTTGCCTCGGTCATGCAGAAAGAATTTGAAATGTCCTTGCTAGGAGAACTGACATACTTCCTTGGTTTGCAAATCCAACAAAAGGAAGGAGGAATCCTTTTATCTCAAACCAAGTATCTCAAGCAGATTTTGAAGAAATATGGCATGGAAGATGCAAAACCAGTATGTACACCCATGGTCACAGGATGTAGTCTCAGTGCAAATGATGAATCTGCAGCAGTACATCAACCAACCTACAGATCTATGATTGGAAGTTTACTATATTTGACAGGTACCCGACCGGACATCATGCATGCAGTTGGAATAGTTGGAAGATTTCAGGCAAATCCGAAGGAGACTCATCTTCAGGCAGTGAAGAGAATTTTCAAATATCTTCAAGGGACTCAAAATTATGGCTTATGGTATCCTAGAGATACAGATCTCACTCTTCATGCTTATACAGATGCAGATTGGGCCGGAAGCGTGGATGACAGGAAAAGCACAAGTGGTGGTGCGTTCTTTATGGGTTCCAGACTGGTATCTTGGTTCAGCAAGAAACAGAGTTCAATTGCCTTGTCTACAGCTGAAGCGGAATATGTTGCTGCTGCATCTTGTTGCACCCAACTCCTTTGGATGATGCAGACTTTGCAGGATTATCAAATCACTTGTACACCTCCAATCCCTATCTTATGTGACAACACAAGTGCAATCAGCATCTCAAAGAATCCGGTTATGCATTCAAAAACCAAGCACATACCAATCAAGTACCATTTTCTCCGGGAACAAGTACTTGAACAGAAGGTCAAGTTGGAGTATGTTCCTTCTAAGGAACAAGTTGCTGATATTTTCACCAAACCGTTGCCCAGGGACACTTTTGAATACCTCAGGCAAAAGCTGGGGGTTGTTGATGCATCATCTTATTGTTGAACATCTTCTTATTGGTGGTATAGGCTCAGGGGGAGCACATAATGCATTGTTGGCATTATGGAGAAGGAGATCTTGGAAATAGCTGCAATATGTCTCTATCTCTTTCATGGTGGATTTCTGGTTATTTGTTGCAGATCTGGAGGAGCATGAGCGTAGGGGGAGCATACCCTTTGCCCTTGATGTCAAAGGGGGAGAATGAAGCTGAAGATCATGAGGTTGCCATCAAGTCCAAAGGGGGAGATTGTTGGCATTATGATTCAGGTGTTGTCCTTGATGGCAACCCATTCAGGTGGTAGATCACTATTCTTGATGATCAACTCTCTATTTTTAAGAAGGACGCAGGTAATCTGTTCAGAAAGTGCGACCCCGCAGGTATACCATGCAGAACCCGCGTCCAGGGACGCAGGCCAGCCGTTCAGGGGGTGCGTCCACCCAGTGCACACATTTCAAGACAGAGAAAAGCACGTGGGGGTTTCTTGTGTGGTATCTAGCCGACGGTTTTGTGTTTCTATGGTGTCGGCTCGTGGTATTGTTCCATGTTTTGGGGAGGAGCTTGCCTATATAAAGCAAAGGAGTTCATTTGGATTAAGCATGGTCTTTGGTTGAATATCTTTTGGTGAGATCTAGTCCAGATCTATGAGGGCGAATCTTCTAATGGACTGTGATCTCTATGGCGCATGTTCAGATCTGCAGATCTGAATGTTTGGGCTAGTTCTGAAGTCTTCATATCTTTTATATCTGAAGGGACGCAGGTTCAGTGAAGGGCAAGTGCGCCGAGACGCAGTACAGTAAGGGCTCAGGTGCGTCTCTGAAGCGAAAGACGCGGCGCGATAGTATTGTTGGATGCGCCGGTACGCAGAGCAGTTTAAAGGAACAGTGCGTCGGCACGCAGAGCAGCAGAAGGTAAACTGCGTCCAGTCGCAGGCCACAGAAAGAAAAATTGCGTCCCTGTCTTAAGATGATCTGTTGACTGTATTTTTCTGTTCATAAGGTGTTCTGGGTTAGTTCTGTGATTACTGATCTGATAACTGTAGTGGACTGTAACTGTTGTATGCTTGTTGATCATTTGATTCTTCATGAAAAGAAGTAGGGGGTTGTAGCTCCCTTCCAGGAGAGACTGGAAAACGAGAGAGAGTTGTAGCTCTCTGCAGGTTGCAGCCTGCGTACTGGTAAAGGACTGCACCAGTACAAAATCATTGTAAAAGAATTTCTAAATTGAAAGAAGATAGAGACATATTGCAGCACGTGGTTTTCTCCCACATTGGGTTTCCACCTTACATCTTGTGTTCTTTGGTGTGACTGTCTATTTTCTTTGTTCATGCTCATTATTTTATGGTACTGATATGCAAGAATAATTCAAAAGATCAAATAAGGAAGATTTGTTAAATTGCTAGATAATACTGATTCACCCCCCCCCTCTCAGTATTATTTCCAACATAGATGGGTCTGTGTCAGCCCAGGGATGCCCTGCGTCGGCCTCTGGCCCTCTGCGTCAACAACGTTGGCTTCTCTAAGGCTCTGTGCAACTCCCGGCTGCCTCTACGTGGCTCTGCGTGAGTCCTAGCTAGCTCTACGTCACTCTCCTTGGCTACTGCGCTGCTCTCCCAACACTATCTCGGCGTCTTTGTGTCTCTGTACTCAAATGCCCCTCAGCTGCATCTCCCGATCGCTAGTTCTATCTCTCTTAGCAAACCCCGCTCTAGAGAATAGAATGTCTGATCACTCTGGTGCATTCTCCAAGTGACCCTCAAGCCTCTTCTTATACATTTCCTGTTGACATATCAACGACTGAGATTAAGTCCCTAATCAATGGCTAAGATTAGATATGGCTTGATCCATGTCTTTTGGACCATTCTAATACAGATTCATATTAGTACACATTAATATTTTATTTTCCCTAAGTTTAGACTTAGGGACTCCATTAAAAACATTAATTATTTTAATATCTCCCAATCTGTTTAGAATCTACCCAAACCCTTTTTGGGTATTGGAGATCTCATATGCCCCAACCTCTCCACCAAACTTCGTGGCTAGAGCGCATCCGATGCTACCCCAAATCAACACTCCCTCTTAGTGAGGACTGTGCTCTAACAATACTCCTCACTGAGTATTACTCTGATCATCCGACATCGGTACATGTGCTGATGCTAGGCCTTCCTGCCTAACATCCTCTGCACTGCTGCATCCTATGCTGCTGCCCATGGTTTTTCCACTACCACTGCTGCATCTGTATGACAGCTTCCTCTGCATCCGTGTTGTTGTTGGTCCTTTCTCCCGGCACTGCATCCGCACTGCACCTCCTCTCATCATGTTGCATCGTGCTACCCACTGCTGCACTGCAACTCAGTTACTGAGAAGCAAGTAACTAATCTCCCAATCTGACCCCCCTATTGGGCTAGAGACACCACTGATGCTAAAGCTGCCTCTGTCACTGACAAGTTCTCCCTCTCTAACCTCTACGTTGCTGCAACAACTCCCTACATCTCACATTGTTGCAAACCTGTCTGTGCCATCCTGCACTAGTGCAACACTCCTGTGCCTCTCGCACTGCTACAGCCTGCTAGCCTCACGTTGCCTTGGGACTCCTGCACTGTAGCTCTCTCTGTCGCTCCATCTGCATCCATCTCTACCCGACTCAGTCGGTCCTACTACTCCTCTTCGGGGCTCCCGTAGCAAGGTCTAATCCAAGAGGTTGGGTACCTCAAGGATCCTGCCCCTCATCGCCTGTAGTCCACCTGACTACAACGCGATGTCTCCCCACTTCCGCTCAAGTGGCGCGTGTGCACTCATGGCACAGTCATCGTCTGTCAAAACTTCCTTCTTTGCCCGTGTTGGCGCTACCTTAGTCTCGGAAGACTCTCCCTTACTCTTCTTCCTTAGACACTAGGTCGCATAATGACCCAGCTCCCCACAGTGGAAGCACTTGATCTTGGAGAGATCTTTCTTCTTTCGCTTCTCCTGCTTTCCCTCAGATGCTAGGGCCACATCTTCCTCCTCCTGCTTGACTTTGATCCCCTTGCTGCTGCTACCTGTCTTCAACTGCTGTCTGATCTCTTCTTGGCGAAGAGCTGCCCACATCTCGTCCCAAGGTGGGAGAGTCCCTCTGCCCAGTATACTCTGGACAAATACCTCCCAGTCTTCTGAGACAGCATTCAGGGTTGTCCTCACCATCAACTCCTGATCCGGTGTCGCCTCTATAGCAGTCAACTGATCTCGGATCTCATTCAGTCCTTCGAGGAAGGTGTCAATCGATTCTCCCTTCTTCATCTGATACGACCTCAACTGATTCTCAAGCAGCATTCTTCTCTGCACAGAAGTATGCTGGTACAGCTTCTTGAGAGCCTCCCACATCTCAAATGTCGTTTCCTTCTCGGCTATGTGTGGTACTACATGATCCTTGACCCCGTCAAGGATAATTCTCTTGGCCCTCGCCATCGCCTCCTCGTACTTGTCATTATCATTGGGGTCAACTGGGATAGCTATTACCTTCAAGGCGAAATTCTTGACACGATTCCTATCAAGTATGGATAAGATTCTAGCCTTCAAGACTACGAAGTTCGATGCTCCATCCAGTCTATCCTGGTCTCTTACTCTGTGCAGTGCCATGATGCTCCTCTACTTCCCTCCTGGAAGTTCTCCGTTCAACTCCTTTGAGTCTCTACCTCCCGTCTGGAAGTTCTCTTCTGGACTCCCTCTAAGTCCTGATTTCCCTTCTGGAAATCCTTCTGCCACTGTCGAGATGCCCCCTACTCTGATCATCTTGTGCAACCACACCACGAATCTAGGTTCCTCAGCTAGAAACCCTCAATAGCAACTCCTCTGGCCTTGCTCTGTCAGGTACTACAATACCTCACTAGCTCCACTCTGCAATATTCCCACAGCCTTCTAAACCTCAGCAACCTGAAGGTGAGAGCTCCAAGGCTCTGCGCAATCTCGGCACTAGCAACCCGGCCTCCTCAGCCAACTACGTCAGCACTCCCAACTACTGCGTGAGGCTTCTTTTGCCTTCCTTAGCCTCTGCGCTGCCTCTTCTCGACTCACCCTTGATGACGCAAGCACTGCGTCACCCTCCCTTGTTGTTGCTCCACTAGAAACAACGTTTGTCACCTTGGGACAGCTATATTCTACTGCTATTGCTCCGCTCAGCTGATGTCCTTTAGTCCTCCTGTGATCTGCAATGATGCTCTGATACCATGTTGAAGTTTCTAAGTTTACTTAGTTAGAAACCATCCATGCACTTTATCTAATTTATTCCTACCTACTTGTTATTTTCGTTAACAAGTTATTTACAATGTAAATACTGAAAATAAACACTAGTGCATGCTCAACATATTACAGATCAACAACTAAAACAAACAAAAACAAACACACCATATGACAACATTATTTTTGGACTAATGTCCCCAGAAAAACCCAATGTGGGAAAATCGGTGCAGCTATCTGAGGGTTTTCTTATTAAGCAATATCATAATACAATCTGAGTGCCGAAACTGGCCTTCCCACTAGAAAATTTCCTTGGCAGTAATACCTCTTAGTTTTTGACAAATTTTCTGGCTAAAACCTCGGATAATTCTTCTGGTAGCTACTCAGCACAAATCTGCTCCAAAAACCCCAGCGTCAGCCTCTCTCTGGACTGCATCAGCCCCTCTCTCTCATGTTGGCCCTGCGTCACCCCGGATGCGTTTGCGTCAGCGCTGGGATGCCCTACGTCGGCCTCTGGCCCTCTGCGTCAACAACGCTGCCCTCTCTGAGGTTCTGCGCAACTCCCGGCTACCTCTATGTGGCGCAACTCCCGACTACCTCTACGTGGCCCTGCGTGAGCCCTGGCTGGCTCTGCGTCACTCTCCTTGGCTATTGCGCTGCTCTCCCAGCACTATCTTTGCCTCTCTGTCTCTCTATACTCAAATGCCCCTCAGCTGCATCTCCCGATCACTAATTCTATCTCTCTTAGCAAACCCCGCTCTAGAGAATAGAATGACTGATCACTCTAGTGCATTCTCCAAGTGACCTTTAAGCCTCCTCTTATACCTTTCCTGTTGACATATCAACAACTGAAAATAAGTCCCTAATCAACGGCTAAGATTAGATCTAGCTTGATCCATGTCTTTTGGACCATTCTAACACAGATTCATATTAATACACATTAATATTTTATTTTCCCTAAGTTTAAACTTAGGGACTCCTTTAAAAATATTAATTATTTTAATATCTCTTGATCTGTTTAGAATCTGCCCAAACCCTTTCTAGGTATTGGAGATCTCATGTGCCCCAACCTCTCCACCAAATTTTGTGGCTAGAGCACATCTAATGCTACCCCAAATCAACACAGCGCAGAGCAAGGTTGGCAGCAGTGCAGATGGCACAGTGCAGAAGTCAGCCGCAATGCAAAAGATTCAGAGAGTCAGAATCAACAGCAGTCAGATTCCAAAATTCATTGTATTATGTTGAACACAGTTAAGTTCAACTAATTTTGGATGTTTTTCAGTTGCTTCTCTCATAAACTGAGTTGTAGTACCGATGCAATGTTAGCATTGGCAATGCTAGCAGCATAGCAGATGCAGTGTTTGAGAGGGAGTTGTAGTACAGATGCAGCAGTGGCAATGGCAGTGTCATGGGCAGCGGTATAGTAGCAGCAGCAGCACAATGTTGGTGGCAACAACAGTGCAGAAAGGAGGCGCTTCAGAAACAGAGCAAGCATGCAAGTGGACACTGTTGCTAGAGAACTTTCCTTGCTAAGAGGGAGTGTTAGTTTGTGGTAGCATCGGAAGTGCTCTAGCCTTGAAAATTCGTGGAGAGGCTAAGGCAAATGAGTTCTAAAGAACCCAGAAACCATTTGGTGACATTCCACCTGGATTGTATTTTATTAAAATAATTAATATTTTTAATGGAGTTCCTAAGTCTAAACTTAAGTAAATTAAAATATTAATGGGTATTAATCAAAATATGGGTGAAAATGATCTAGAAGGCAGATCAAGTCATGTTTCAATCTTATTCGTTGATTAGAAACTTAATCTCGGCATTGAAGACTCAACCGGAAAAGTATAAAATGGAGGCTTGGGGTTCATTTGGAAACACACACACAGAGAACGAATTGATCCAGAGCTTGATTTTTGGGGCTAGGAAGCTCAAAAATTCGAACTAGGTGGAACTAGGTGATCATTCTGCAACAGAGGGGCAGAGAGAATCCGGGAGGACTTTCCGGAGAACACTGACAGAGAGGCGAAGAGAGCTTGAAGAGAGGCAGCGCAGTAGCCGGGAAGCTGACGCTGGGCCAGTCTGGGCCCACGCAACCCTGGCGCAGAGCAGAAAAGTTGTTTGTCATGCAAACGCTGGAACTGCCGGGAATTACAAAATTGCTGGGAACTGTCGAAACTATCGGGAACTGCCGAAACAACTGGGAGAGTTGACGTAGAGGCAACGCAGTAACCGGGAGAGCTAACGCAGAAACGTTGACTATCACACAGAATCCAGAACTGTCGGAACAGCCGAAGCTATCGGGAATTGACAAGAACTGTCGGAACAGTCGAGAGAGCTGATGAAGAGGGCAGAGAAGGTGACGCATGGCTGACACAGAGCCAACAGGGAAGTATCGGGTTTAGCCAGTCTTGTGCCAGATCAGCCAAAATTCTGCTGGGTGAAGTGAGGTAAAACTCACTCAGATTTTCCACCAGTATTTTCTCTGTAAAGGATTGCTAGATGAGCATCCTAGATTTGTATTCAGATATTTCTCCTGCATAATAATAAACTCTCAGAACTGTTGCACCGGTTTTCCCGCATTGGGTTTTTCCGGGGACTATTGTGTCCAAAAATAAGTGTGTCCTATGTATCTTGTTTCTTGCTCTGTTTTCTGTTTCATAAGATCAAATATTTAATTAGTGTAGGTTGCAGATCTAATTTGCTTCAGTATTCAAAAGAATAACTTGATGAATGTAATTTAAATCAAGTAGGTGAAGTAGATTCAGATTTGTTGCAGTAGGGGTTCCTTCAAGTGTAGGAAATTTCACATAGCCTTGGGGATGCCTAGGCAAAATTCGACCCTAGAGCTAGGGCTTCGAATTCCCGGAGATTCTACCATTATAATTGCCTCAAATTTGGAGAGAGAGGGGACCCACCAGCGCAATAGCCTATAGGAGATCGAACTTTTTCCTTGGGTCAATTCCCGGGAAATTGACGCCCTAGGTGACCTAATGGGACTAGACTTGGGGAAAAGGGGAAAATGGTAAAAAGAGGGTTAAAATGATCATCCTTTTTGAGGGATAAGTGCCTAGTTCACTTAGGGATATGGAGTCTGGGATAATGATGATTAAGAATTAGGTTTCCTGATCAAGGAGGCCCGAAAAGTCAACTTAATCCAATGTTCAGAAAAGAAAAGAAAAGTGACCTTCAAGCATTTATACTTTAAAGAAAATGATGCAACCTTCTTGAGATAAATAAATCTCTAGGACATTTCTGTTGGCATTATGACACAGGTGTTGTCCTTGATGGCAACTCACTCAGATGGAAAATAACTGTTCAAGCTCTCAGAATGAAAGAAAAAGAGGTATACGCAGGTTCCCTTTGACGAAGTCACGTATACACGCGGGATTGCCGATCAAAAGTCGCGTATGTGTATGCACGCACTTTCATGCACGAAAAAGTGTGTACGTGTGGGAAAACTTATTTTTGGTCCATGGTAATTAGTCCTTGGTATTTGGACCTATGGTTTTGGACCATGGTATCTCGTCTGAAGTATTGAACCCAGGTATTTGGTCCAAGGTATTGATTCTTTATGGTTTTGGACCATGGTATTGTGTAAGGCCTAAGACTATAAAAGGGGAAGGAGATGATTAGGCACAGGGATTGTCTCAAGTATTGAATATCTTATGAAAAACTAGAACTGGAATACTGGTCATTGGGTTATTGTGCATAGTTGGATCTGAATCAAGGAGGAACTTGACCGCAAGAAGAAGGATAAGTACTATTGATGGATCAAGATCTTAAGGCTTGAATAGTAGTATCTTTGTGTGATTTTGATCTGTTATTTTGGCGCATGACTTGATCGATAAATCTGATAATCTGGGTTTAACTGATGTCTGAATAAGTGAAAAGGATAAATTATCTTTTATAGATCTGTACGCAGGTTCGACAAAGAAAATGAGCGTATACACACTGGTTTTGTAATGCAGAATAGCGTATACGCTGGTTGGACTTAATTCAGAAGCGTATGCACGCAGGTTGTACACATTGAAGTAGCGTACGTCTCTTGAAATATATTTTAGCTACTTTTGTTTATTGTTGCAGTGTTCTGGGTTCAGAATTGGTGTCTGATTACTGTTACTGTTTTTTGGGTATAGCATTCAGAGAAGTGACTATTTGATTCAGTTTTGTTTGGTGCAAAGGAGATGGGTTGATGCAGATATACTTAATGTTTGATTGATGTTATTCATGGATCTCGTCTGAAAATTTATGAAACGTGGTCCCTAAAAGAGAAGAGAAGGTTGCAGCCTTCTGTAGGTCAGCACCTACATACTAGTACCTCAGCTAGTACAAGAGCTAAGGGGGTTGTGGCTCCCTTCCAGAAGAAGCTGGAGAAAGAGAGAAGGTTGTAGCCTTCTGCAGGTAGCAGCCTGCGTACTGGTATAAAACTGCACCATTACAGAATCATTGTAAAAAGAAGTTTCTAATTAAAAGAAGATAGAGACGAATTGCAGCACGTGGTTTTCACCCACATTGGGTTTCCACCTTATATCTTTGTGTCCATGTGTGTGATGATATGTTTTGTTTTACTGCTCTTGTTTACTGTTTTTATGATTAATGAAGTCCTAATGCACTAATTAAAAATCATCAATTAATGAATCTTAAGTTTTTTGATATACGCTGGTTTCTCTAGACACAGTAGCGTATATACGCAGTTTCCCATAGCTGAAGTAGCGTATACAGATCTGATTGTGAAATAAAAATAATTGATTTGATAATATTGATTCACCCCCCCCCCTCTCAGTATTATTTCCAACAATTGGTATCAGAGCAGGTCCTTCAGAAGAAGCTTGATCGCTTGAAGGAAGATCTATCATCATGAGCAACTACGAAAAGGAGGCATCTATCAGGCCACCAATCTTTGATGGAAGCAACTTCGTCTATTGGAAGGTAAGAATCACAACCTATCTTCAATCTCTTGGTACAGAAGTTTGGGATATCGTGGAAACATGATACACATTTCCATCAGCAACTCCTACAGATACGGCTGGTAAGAAGCAGTATGAAACAAATGCAAAGGCTGTCAATACTCTATTAGGGAGTTTATCTCAATCAGAATTCATCAAGGTTATGCAACTCAAAACCGCAAAAGAAATATGGGACAAGATCATTCTAAGCTATGAAGGAGATGATCAGGTAAAACGTGCAAAACTACAAACTCTCAGAATCCAATATGAAAATCTCAGAATGCACAATGATGAAAGTGTGGCTAATTATTTCTTACATATAGATGAGATTGTTAATTGTATGAAAAACTTGGGTGAAGAGATAAAAGAAGCTACTTTGGTTGAAAAGGTTCTAAGATATTTGTCTTCTAAGTTTGAATCAAAAGTTTCGGCCATAGAAGAAAAGCAGAATCTTCAAAGCATTACCATGTCACAGCTGCACGGAATCCTAACTACTTTCGAAATGAGAAAAGGGGGACCATCAGACATGAGAGAATCTACATTCAAAGCCTCATGAAAAGGAGAATACAATGAGTCAGGACATATGTCAGAAGGAGAGGAAGAATCAAACTTTTTCAAGAACCTTCAACGGGGTTCTGGAAGATTTAGAGGTAAGCTACCTTTTAAATGCTTTGCTTGTGGAAGAGTCAGTCACTATGCAACCAAGTGTCCTCATAAAGATAAGCTTGAAAAAGGTAAGGAACCAGTTAGATGGAACAGAAAACAGAATGTAAGTAAGAAGAACTATTATAGACATGAAGACAGTGATGGATTTTCAAATAGTGATGAAGATGAACAAGGTAATGATTATAGACTTCTGATGGCTTTTGAAGATGATGATTTCTTGGATGCTATAGATGAAGGTGGTCTTTATGAAGAAATTTTTAAACTTAAAATTTGTATAAAAGAAAAGAATATGATTATAGATACTCTGACATTCCAACTTGCTGAAAGGGAAAAACACAATGAAAAGTTAGAATGTAAAATTGTGGGACTTAGAAAAGATATTGAGAAAACAAAAGCTCTTAATCTTAGATTTGCTAAAGGATCTGAAACTTTAGATGAGATTATCAAAGTGCAGCGTTCTCCTCTAATCAAGACAGGTCTTGGGTATACTAAAGAAGTATCTCAAACACAGAAGCCATCTACCTCCAAAAGTTATCTTGAAGCAGCAAGAAGAAGTGAACAAGTTGACAATCGACAGCAAAGGCACAATGCAGATCACCAAGTAAATCAGGGACACTCTACTTCAAGGATGAACAAAAGCTATAACCAACCACAGGTAAATCATTCTCAATTTGCCTCAAGAATGAATGTCTATGGAAATTACAATCACCTGGACGAAAGGTTTGATAATCGCAGGAATTTCTTCAATGGGCAATGTTTCTCTTGTCATAACTTTTGACACAAAGCAGCTCAATGTGTTGCCTACAAGACTATCATGACCAGAGAAGCACGAAATCAAAGGAGTGTGACTAGAATCATGAAAAGAACCTACAATAACTTTTCTACTCTTGAAAATGAAATAGAATGTTCTATTTGTAACAACTTCGGTCATGAAGATTCTGAGTGCAGGAGTAGGTTTCGGCAAACAACTCAAAAGGAGCAAGCTTCATTAAGTCCCAAAACATGGAAGAAGAAAAAACCGCAACCAGAAAGATGTGGTATAGCCTTATATGCGGAAGGACAGGAAAATCAGTGGTACGTCGACAGTGGATGCTCAAAACATATGACAGGTGATAAAGAAAAACTTCAGCCATATAGTGCCTTTGAAAAGGAAAAGAAGGTCTCATTTGGAAATGACACCCCTACATTCATAAAAGGTAAAGGTTCTATTATTTTGAAAGAAAAAGTCAAGGCTAGAAATGTTATGTATGTTGATGGCTTAAAACATAATCTATTGAGTGTCAGTCAAATGTGTGATCAAGGAAATGAGGTAATATTTCGATCAAATGGATGTATTGTTCGTGAGCTTGATACAAGAGAAACAGTGATCAAAGGCATAAGAACTCCAAATAGTTTATACATTCTCAAGGGAGGACAACAACAATGCTATCTAAGCAAGAATGATGAACACTGGCTATGGCACAGAAGATTGGGGCATCTAAGCTTCTCTCAGATTAGGAAAGCATGCAAATATCAGGCGGTTCGTGATCTCCCTGAGATCAGAATTCCTGACAATACAATATGCAAATCATGTCAGTGTGGTAAGCAATCCAGAACTAATTTCCCTGAGAAGGAAGGATCAGCTAGGAGGCCACTTGAACTTGTCCATACTGATGTATGTGGTCCAACTAGGAAGAGGTCACCTCAAGGAGAAGAATACTTCATATTGTTCACTGACGACTTTTCAAGGATGTGTTGGATAGGACTTCTGAAGCATAAAGACGAAGCTTTCGAAAAGTTCAAAGCATTCAAAGCCTTGGTTGAAAACGAATCAAATCGCAAAATCAAATGCCTCAGGTCTGATAGAGGAGGGGAATTTACCTCGGATGAATTTTTCGATTTTTGTGAAGAACATGGAATAAGAAGGGAATTCTCTACTGCAAGGACTCCTCAACAAAATGGAGTAGTGGAAAGGATGAACAGAACGGTTCAACAAATGGCTCGTGCTATGCTTGATGAATCTGGAACTCCCGCAACCTTCTAGGGTGAAGCTACATTTGCTGCGATTACTATTCTCAACAAGACAAACGTTCGGGTGAACAGCACTCAAACTTCTCATGAACTTTTGTATGGTAAGACTCCCACAGTTAAATACTTCAAAATTTTTGGAAGCAAATGTTATATCAAAAGGACTGATGAAAACCTTGGCAAGTTTGAACCTAGAGCAGATGAAGGCATTCTCCTTGGTTACTCTCCCCACAGCAAAGGATATAAGTGTTACAATAAAAGACTTGGAAAAATTGTTGAAAGTATTGATGTAGTGATTGATGAAGAAGGAAACATTCCTAGGCAGGTGAAATCCGAAGATTTCGAAGATGATGAGGACTATCCTTCAACATCAAATCAGACTTATGATGAAGAAGAAACCCATGAGGCACCAGAAGAACAGATAAGGATAGAAGAAAAGACTCCATCCAGGTACGTTCAGAAGAATCATCCAAAAACTCAAATTTTGGGGCAGAAAGAGGCGGGTGTACAAACAAGAAGAACTATTTCAGAAGCTTCAAGTTATCTAGCATTGCTCTCCTCCACTGAACCACAAAATGTAAGAGAAGCATGCAAAGATGAATGCTGGGTCAAGGCCATGAATGAAGAACTTGAGCAGATTGAAAAAAATAACACTTGGGAGTTGGTCCCTAGACCAAACGATAAGAATGTCATAGGGACAAAATGGATATTCAAAAACAAGCTGAATGAAAATGGAGATGTTATTAGAAATAAGACCAAACTTGTTTGTAAACGGTATGCTCAAAAAGAAGGTATAGACTTTGAAGAAACTTTTGCACCAGTTGCTAGACTTGAAGCCATAAGAATGTTCCTTGCTCTTTCTAGCTTTCAGAAGTTCAAAGATTTTCAAATGGATGTGAAATCTGCCTTTTTAAATGGAGACTTGGAAGAAGAAGTGTATATTGAGCAACCAGATGGATTCATCCTTGGAAATGATCCAAAACTTGTATGCAGACTTAAGAAGGCACTCTATGGTCTTAAACAGGCTCCAAGGGCTTGGTATTATCGTCTGGACAAATACCTCCATCAACAAGGTTTTTCAAAAGGATCAGCAGATAGCAATCTATATGTAAAAATTGATAATGATAAATTGCTAATACTTGTCGTGTATGTTGATGATATCATCTTTGGGAGCAATGAAGAAGCCATGAGTCAAAACTTTTCCTTGGTGATGCAGAAACAATTTGAAATGTCCCTGCTTGGTGAGCTGACATATTTTCTTGGTTTACAAGTCCAACAAAATAAAGACGATATCTTTTTATCACAAACCAAGTACCTCAAGGAGATCTTGAAGAAATATGGCATGGAAGATTCAAAACTAGTATGTACCCCTATGGTAACAGGATGCAGCCTCAATGCAAATGATGATTCAGCAGCAGTTCATCAACCAACCTATAGTTCCATGATTGGTAGTCTGCTCTATCTGATAGGACCCGACCAGACATCATGCATGCAGTGGGAATAGTTGGAAGATTCCAGGCAAATCCGAAAGAAGCACACCTTCAGGCGGTTAAAAGAATTTTCGAATATCTTCAAGGGACACAAAACTATGGCTTATGGTATCCTAAAGATACAGATCTCACACTTCATGCATATACAGATGCAGATTGGGTAGGAAGCGTGGATGACAGAAAAAGCACTAGTGGTGGTGCATTCTTTATGGGTTCCAGATTAGTATCTTGGTTCAGCAAGAAACAAAGTTCAATTGCCTTATCTACAGCGGAAGCGAAATATGTGGCTGCTGCATCTTACTGCACACAACTCCTTTCGATGATGCAAATTTTGCAAGATTTTCAAATCACTTGTACTCCACCTATCTCCATTTTATGTGATAATACAAGTGCAATTAGTATTTCAAAAAATCCAGTCATGCACTCAAAGATCAAGCACATACCTATCAAATATCATTTTCTCTGAGAACAAGTGCTTGAACAAAAGGTCAAATTGGAGTATGTTCCCTCCAAGGATCAGGTTGTTGATATACTCACCAAACCACTGCCCAGGGAGACATTTGAATACCTCAGACAGACGCTGGGAGTAGTTGATGCATCATCTTGCTGTTGAAACGTGTTTGTTTCAGAGAAAAGTGGTTGTACACGAGTTTAATGAGGAGAATTCGCGTACATACGCTGGTTTATTTGGATACAGTCGCATATATGTTGGTTTAAAGACAAACAGTGGGCCAGGCTCAGGATGAAAGAAGTCTGATATGGGTCTGACAGAGACCATCTGGCACAGGTTCAGGGGAGCATATATATTCTTCTAATAATGCATTGTTGGCATTATCCTAGAAGATCTTGGTTCAAGTTCACAGTGTTTTGGTTTCAGGGGAACAGGTGCAGAAGGAGAACATGGTTGCTGAATGATGACTGACAGATGTTGCTGATGATAGTTGTTGATAACTATCATAGTCTGGTTGTAGATATTTCGTCTCTATGTCATGTATTTCTCTTCTTATCAAGGTCATGTAACGGCCTACTTTGGTTTCCCCACTATGCCTGGGATGGATTATGTAATGTTCTTGTTTCATCTTGTGTAAACTTTTGATGTATCCCCACTTGGTTGGGTGGATGAGTCAATCCCCACTTGGTTGGGAGATGGATGTATGTATGAGTCTTTGGTGGTAGGAAGGTTATTTATGATGTATAAAGTTCTGTATCTTCTTGTACAACATCTTCTTGCAGACCTTTCCTACAGTTAGGGGAGCATGGACAGCACAGCAGAGCAGAGATTTCAGCATGAACTCAAGAGGAGCATAACCCTTTGCCCTTGATGTCAAAGGGGGAGAATGACTTTGAGTGTCTTGGGGTTGCCATCAAGTCCAAAGGGGGAGATTGTTGGCATTATGACACAGGTTTGGCACTATGACACAGGTGTTGTCCTTGATGGCAACTCACTCAGATGGCAAATCACTGTTCAAGCTATCAGAATGAAAGAAAAAGATGTATACGCAGGTTCCCTTTGACGAAGTAGCGTATACACGTGGGATTGTCGATCACAAGTCACGTATGCGTCTGCACGCGCTTTCATGCACGAAAAAGCGCGTACGTGTGGGAAAACTTATTTTTGGTCCATGGTATTTAGTCCTTGGTATTTGGACCTATGGTTTTGGACCATGGTATCTCGTCTGAAGTATTGAACCCAGGTATTTGGTCCAAGGTATTGATTCTTTATGGTTTTGGACCATGGTATTGTGTAAGGCCTAAGACTATAAAAGGGGAAGGAGATCATTAGGCAAAGGCATTGTCTCAAGTATTGAATATCTTATGAAAAACTAGATCTGGAATACTGGTCATTGAGTTATTGTGCATAGCTGGATCTGAATCAAGGAGGAACCTGAGCGCAAGAAGAAGGATAAGTACTATTGATGGATCAAGATCTTAAGGCTTGAATAGTAGTATATTTGTGTGATTTTGATCTGTTATTTTGGCGCATGACTTGATCTATAAATCTGATAATCTAGATATAACTGATGTCTGAATAAGTGAAAAGGATAAATTATCTTTTATAGATTTGTAAGCAAGTTCGGCGAAGAAAATGAGCGTATACACGTTGGTTTTGTAATGCAGAATAGCGTATACGCTGGTTGGACTTAATTCAGAAGCGTATGCACGCAAGTTGTACACATTGAAGTAGCGTACGTCTCTTGAAATATATTTTAGCTACTTCTGTTTATTGCTGCAGTGTTCTGGGTTCAGAATTGGTGTCTGGTTACTATTACTATTTTCTGGGTACAACATTCAGAGAAGTGACTATTTGATTCAGTTTTGTTTGGTGCAAAGGAGATTGGTTGATGCAGATATACTTGATGTTTGATTGATGTTATTCATGGATCCAGTCTAAAAATTTATGAAACGTGGTCCCTGAAAGAGAAGAGAAGGTTGTAGCCTTCTGTAAGTCAACACCTACGTACTAGTACCTCAGCTAGTACAAGAGCTAAGGGGGTTGTAGCTCCCTTCCAGAAGAAGCTGGAGAACAAGAGAAGGTTGTAGCCTTCTGCAGGTAGCAGCCTGCGTACTGGTATAAGACTGCACCAGTACAGAATCATTGTAAAAAGAAGTTTCTAATTAAAAGAAGATAGAGACGAATTGCAGCAGGTGGTTTTCACCCACATTGGGTTTCCACCTTATATCTTTGTGTCCATGTCTGTGATGATCTGTTCTGTTTTACTACTCCTGTTTACTGTTTTTATGATTAATGAAGTCCTGATGCACATATTTAAAGATCATCAATTAATGAATCTTAAGTTTTTTGATATACACTGGTTTCTTTAGACATAGTAGCGTATATACGCAATTTCCCATAGCTGAAGTAGCGTATACAGATCTGATTGTGAAATAAAAATAATTGATTTGATAATATTGATTCAACCCCCCCTCTCAGTATAATTTCCAACAATTTCATTCATATAACATTGACCCATACATTAAATTAGCTAAAACATGCTCAATTCCACATTTTAATAATGCAGCAACTAGCCCTAATTTTAGCAGTATGCAGCAACAAGAATAATAGCATTAAAATGTACTCACAACGTTATAGAGTATATCCAACCAGCATTTCTTATGCTCAATAAAGCTCCAAGATAAGAGAAATGGCCCAAATCCATGCATCAAAATCCATCTAGCTCCAAAAAATATCCAATTAGAGAGATCCCAAGTCAATGATGATACAAATGAATGTATCTAACATCAACATATAACCTCCTAAAGAGTTCGATTTAGCCTATGGGACTACATCAGCCCCTAATGGTAAAATAATGTGCAAATAAAATGCCTATTGGTAACAAGCCCACCAAACTAGCTCACAAATGTAAAAATAAGCCTCACAAGGGACCAAATAATAATATGTGCATGTCGTAGGGCCCTCCAAAGGCTAAATAATATCTTATAGTGCCATATTGAGGAATAAATTCCTTGAAATATGAGGGACAAGGGGGTGGCCCCTTCTTCTCCAAGTAGTAGACTTGTGGTGCTCTCGATGAGTTTGAGGGCACATAAATGACCCCATGGGTCTCCATATGAATCAGAGATGCCTATAGATCCTCTGCAATGGTCCAAGTGGTGGAATGAAAATTTCCATGACATCGTGCAAGTGCTGGGACACTTGCCAAGAGTGTGGGGCTCCTATGGGGGGCTGCTGGGCATAGTTTACCAAGCATATCACCATCATCTCGAAAGTGGATCGCTAGTAATCTCTGAACATCCATGAAGATCTGTGGAGTATTGTCTGTTGTTGTTGAGGTCCATGGCTCTCTGTGCACACCCTACATGGGCCAATGTAGACCTCTGGAGGTTAGGATCCCATATAGGGAAACCAAACACAAATGGAACCCACCTGCAATCTTGCATAAGATTCAATGTGTCCCCTAAGCTTCGAGTACAACCAATCATTAAAATAATCGAGTAAGAGAGCTTACAAATCATGGATAACAAAGTGGGCACTTCATAATGGCATGCCCTTCCGTAGTGGGCTTTGGCATGTGCTAGTGTCTCCAAGCTCCAAAGGGGGTTAGCCAAGTACCTTATTAGGTGGTTTCAGCCCTTAGAGAAGATAGTATGTCCAAGGTACATCCCTCTAATGGGGGTGGTAAGTGACAAATAAATGAGAGGGAATAGGGAATGAGAGGGGCAGTCCCGCGCACATAGTGGGGCATAGGAGTAGCTAGATAAGGGGAAGCCCACACCTGGATATGTAATGTATAGGAGGGAGCAGTTGTGGTACATGAGGTGCCCCGACCTTGATTTTTCCACCCTTCTTTATATGCCTTTTGCCTTTTATGAATTTTCTTTAATTAACTGCTCGGGGCTCAAAGGACAAGAGCATGATGTGTAAGATATAGCAGTGATTACCCCCTTTAAGGTAGGGTGGTTCATTGCCCTCCAGGGGTTGGGACAATCATGGGTTCCTGAATGATAAAGGAGGCTCATCTAGGGCCTATGGAACCAAGGTGATGGCCATGGATTGGGGTAGAGCTCATGTGTTGGCTTTTGCCCACGTGCTAATTATTTTTGTCCCGACCATCTTTTGCATTTTGTGGTACAATTTCCTGTTAAATGTGGCCAATTATGCTTTTTCTTCTTTTTTTTAGTTGCTTCAACCTCCGAAGCATCATTCTAGGCCTGGTTCAGGGTGGGGGCAAGGGGATAGGGAGGCTAGCCCTATGTGGACCCAAAATGGGAATGTGGACCCAGGTGGGAGAAATGATGAATGGGGCTATAATGAGTGGGAAGGGAGTAATATATGAGGTTAAAGGAGAGGGACCACGCACCCAAAGTTGGGGTTTTCCAAGTAGTACCACCCTAGAACCAAATGGTCAATAAAGGAGATCCCACGGGACTACGATTCAAGGGTAATAACCAAAACAGATCAAGAGTACAAACTAAGCCCACTCTTTCCGCCAAATGCCCCCATCAATCCATACCAAGAAATATCCATGATAAGTAAACCCAATACTCAATTATCAAATGACAAGACATACCTTTAGATTCGAGAGACCCACCTTCAAACATACGATCAATACAGGTGGGTGAGGGACCACATGGTTGGCTCAAGTGGCAGAGAAATGTTGATTTCTGATAGCATCGGATGTGCTCTAAGTCTCAATTTTTGCAGGGAGGCTTGGGCACATGTATTCCAAAGAACCCAAAAAGCGTTTTGGGAAATTCCACCCAGAGACAATTTTATTAAAATAATTAATTTTTTTAATGGGTCCCTAAGTCTAAACTTAGGAAATTAAAATAATTAATGGGTATTAATCTAACTGTGGGTGTAACTTCTAGAAGAAGACGAGGATCAAGCAGAAATTATCTTAGCCATTGATTAGCTTCTAATTTGAGTCGTTGAATGTCAACGAGAAGATTATTTAAGGAGGTTGAGGGTCATTTGGAAAACACACCGAGAGAGATCAAGAAGATCGAATTTCTCAGAGAAGGCAGCACAATAGTCGCTAGAGGAGTGATCGAAGTGATCTTTTGCAGTGAGGGGCAGAGATAATATTCGAAAGAGGGGGTAGAGCTCAAGTGTTGGCTTTTGCCCACATGATAATTATTTTTGTCCCCACCATCTTTTGCATTTTGTGGTACAAATTCCTATTAAATGTGACCAATTATGATTTTTCTTCTTTTTTTAGTTGCTTCAACCTCCGAGGCATCATTCTAGGCCTGGCCCAAGGTGGGGGCAAGGGATAGAGAGGTTAGCCCTATGTGGACCCAGAATGGGAAAGTGGACCCAAGTGGGAGAAATGATGAATGGGGGTATAATGAGTGGGAAGGGAGTAATATATGAGGTTAAAGGAGTGGGACCACGCACCCAAAGTCGGGGTTTCCCAAGTAGTACCACCTTAGAACCAAATGGTCAATAAAGGAGATCCCAAGGGACTACAATTCAAGGGTAACAACCAAAACAGATCAAGAGTACAAACTAAGCCCACTCTTTCCGCCAAATCCCCCCATCAATCCATACCAAGAAGTATCCATGATAAGTAAACCCAATACTCAATTATCAAATGACAAGACATACCTTTAGATTCAGAAGATCCACCTTCAAATATACAATCAATACAGGTGGATGACGGACCACATGGCTGGCTCAGGTGGCAGAGAAATGTTGATTTCTGGTAGCGTCGGATGTGCTCTAAGTGTCAAATTTTGCAGGGAGGCTTGGGCACATGTATTCTAAAGAACCCAGAATGCATTTTGGGAAATTCCGCCCGGAGATAGTTTTATAAAAATAATTAATTATTTTTAATGGGTCCCTAAGTCTAAACTTTTAATGGGTATTAATTTAATTGTGGGTGTCACTTCTAGAAGAAGATGAGGATCAAGCCGAAATGATCTTAGCCATTGATTAGCTTCTAATCTGGGTCATTGAATGTCAAAGAGAAGATTATTTAAGGAGGGTTGAGAGTCATTTGGAAAACACACTGAGAGAGATCAAGAAGATCGAATTTCTCAGAGAAGGCAGCGCAGTTGTCGCTAGAGGAGTGATCCAAGTGATCTTTTGCAGTGAGGGGCAGAGATAGTATCCGGAAGAGGGAAGTTTTCCTGGGCCGAAGAGTACAAGGCAAAGAGGAAAAAACGACGTCTAGAGAGAGGTAGACGCTGGCCCAGTTGACGCAGTGGCAATGCAGGCCTTAGAGTGAGATCAAATTCCTGCTGAGGAAATCGAGTTTCAGATGCTAGGAACCGGGGTGTGAGACTGAGAGGCAGAAAATTGGATTTTCTTGCTAGCATAGGATCCGAAGGAGCGGCGTGATTCCTAGCAGGGGTGACGCTGAGACTGTGTGAGGCTTACGCAGTTCTGCGCAGAGGCCACGCAGAGGCTCCAATCCAGCATGATCAGCCTTAGATTCTTCCAGTAATAGGGTGAGAGCATATCACTATTTGTTTTGTCCAGTTTCTCTCTGTATCGGATTGCTAATTGAGCATCCAAGGAATTGTACTCAATTACTATTACATAATAATAAAACCCTCAGATCTGTTGCACCGGTTTTCCCGCATTGACTTTTTCTGAGGACATTTGTCCAAAAATAATGGTGTTATTGTGTTGTATTTTCTTTCTTGCTCAATTTCATGTTTCCGCATATAATTTAATTAAGTGAAGGCAGTAATGTATGTATTTCGATATTTGTCATAGGAAACTACAAGTAATTTGTTAGGAATTTAACAAATAGGAGAAATATCACCAATTGCTACAGTAGGGATTCTAGTTGTGGAATTTTCACATGGTATTAGAGTTGCAGGTGGAACAAGAAGAGCAGTGCTAGAGATCCCAGCGCTGAGCAGAGGAGGAGCTTGAATAGCTGTAGGAGGCAACAATTCGAATCCCCGGAGGGATTGCGCAGTCCAAGCTAGGAGGGTTGAATTTTTTAGGAAAGTCTCTCTTTGAGTGAGTCGACAGAGAGGAAGGGCTTCTAGATCGAAATTTTGTCGTGCCAGAGGGAGAAGCACAAAGCTTCAGCGTTGAGGAAAAGCTGGAAGGACTCGATTTTTCTACAGGCAGTTTGTTGGGCATGAAATCGTCAGAAGAGAGAAAAGAAGCACAGTGAGGGAATTTTTCCTCAATAGACTTCCCACCAAGAAGTCTGATTTCTTATTGCCTGAGCAGCAGTAGTAAGAGGCAGAGAGGAACAGTTCGACATTTTCGTGGAAGAGATGGCAACCAGTGGACTGAGAGATCAGGACAGGTTGGATGGGGCATCCAACTATGTGATCTGGAAGGCAAGGATGTCATGCCTTCTAGATGAGCATTTTCTCAAGGCCTATGTCGACAGCATGGTGGCTGAGCCTACAAATCCAAATCCATTGAAGAAGTATAGGGGAGAAATGGCGAAGGCCAAGACGATGATCCTTGATGGAGTAAAGGATCACGTGGTGTGTCACATCGCTAGCAGAGGGACTGCTAAGGAGATGTGGGATGCCTTGGCAACACTGTATCAAGGATCTTCCGAGCAACGAAAGATGTATTTAGAACAAAAATTGAGATCTGCACAGATGCAGAAGGGGGAGCGCATAGATACGTTCCTCATGAAGCTTCAGGAGACCGGGGATGAGTTAGCAACTATGGTGTCTACACCTCAAGGTTCCGAGATGGTGAGATTGGCCCTAAACTCATTGTCAGAAGAGTGGCAAGTCTTTGTCCAAAGCATCCTAGGCAAGGCAGCTTTGCCAAACTGGGATAGTATGTGGGCAGTTCTCAAGCAGGAAGAGCTGAGGACAGATCTAGTCAAGTGTAAGCTTGATGGAAGCAGCAGTAGTGGGTCAAAGCCCAAGGAGGAGGAAGAGAATGCATCCCTTGCATCCAAAGGCAGTAGGAGTAGCAAAGGCAGAGGAGGGACGTCTCAAAGATCAAATGCTTCAGGTGTGGTGAAATGGGTCACTATGGAACACAGTGTCCTCTCAAAAAGAAGGACAAAGATAAGAAGCATGATCCGGAGGTTGCACCGCAAAGATCAAGGAGGAATTTGTTATGACAATCAAGATACGTCTAGGAGGGAGGTGCGCTAATTTGGAGTTGTTGTTCGAAAGAACTACAGATGGGCAGGATCCTTAAGGAACCCACCTCTCGGATCAATTCCTTGCTACGAGAGCCTAGATCAAAGGTAGCAAGATGGACCAGTGTCAATTGGTGCAAAGGAGTGTTGGAGCAACAGATGCAGTGGCTAGAACGCCAAGTCTGAGTAGCGTAGTGCAGAGTTGCATCAGTGCAGTTGCAGTCGCAGTGCAATGGCTTCAGATGGATAGTGTGGGACTAGCAGCAGTCAGATCTTCAACATCGAGATGCATCTATGTTGAACACTTGTTGAGTAATCTGGGATGTTTTTCCATTGTTGATGCAATAGCAACAGCAGTTTGCAGTGCAGGGGCAGTTGGCAATGCCAGCAGCAACACAGATGCAGAAATTCAGAGGGAGTTGGAGTACGGATGCAATGTTGACAGTGGCAGTGTCAGCAATAGTACAATTGCAGCAGCAGCGCAGCAGTTGGTGGACAGCATGTCAGACATCAGCAGCGCAGAGGACAATGTTATGAAGTCAAGGTGATGCTTTAGTGGGAAGCATTGCTAGAGCACATTCCTCGCTAAAAGGGAGTGTTGATTTTTGGTAGTATCAGATGTGCTCTAAGTCTCAAATTTTGCAGGGAGTCTTGGGCACATGAATTCCAAAGAACCCAGAAAGCGTTTTGGGAAATTCCACCCGGAGAGAGTTTTATTAAAATAGCTAATTATTTTTAATGGGTCCCTAGGTCTAAACTTAGGAAATTAAAATAATTAATGGGTCTTAACCTAACTATGGGTGTAACTTCTAGAAGAAGACGAGGATCAAGCAAAAATGATCTTAGCCATTGATTAGCTTCATATCTGGGTCGTTGAATGTCAACGAGAAGATATTTAAGGAGGCTTGAGGGTCATTTGGAAAACATGTCGAGAGAGATCAAGAAGATCAAATTTCTCAGAGAAGGCGGCACAACAATTGCTAGAGGAGTGATCGAAGTGATCTTTTGCAGTGAGGGGCAGAGATAGTATCTGAAAGAGGGAAGTTTTCCTAGGCCAGAGAGTACAAGGAAGAAAGGGAGGAACAACGTCAAGAGAGGGGCAAACGCTAGCCCACATAGAGCTGACGCAGTGGCAGCGCATGCCTTAGAGGGAAATCAAATTCCTGCTGAGGAAATTGAGTTTCAGAAGCCGGGAGCCCGGGTGAGACCCGGAGGCAAAAATTCGGAATTTCTATCCAACAGAGGGTCTGAAGGAGGAGCAGCATGATTCCCAGCAGGGGTGATGCTAAGACTACGTGAGGCTTACGCAGTTCTGCGCAAAGGCCGCGTAGAGGCTCTAGTCCAGCGTGATTAGACTTAGATTCTTCCGGTGACAGGGTGAGAGCATCTCACTATTTGTTTTGTCCAGTTTCTCTCTGTATTGGATTGTTAGTTAAGCATCAAAATAATTGTACACAGAATTACTACTGCATAATAATAAAACCCTCAGATCCGTTACACCGGTTTTCCCACTTTGGGTTTTTCCGGGGACATTTGCCCAAAAATAACAGTGTTATTGTGTTGTATTTTCTTTTTTGCTCAGTTTCTTGTTTCCGCATATAATTTAATTAAGTGAAGGTTGCAGTGTGTGTATTTCGATATTTGTCGTCGGAAACTGCAAGTAATTTGTTTAAAGGAATTTAAAAAATAGAAGAAATATCATCAGTTGTTGTAGTAGGGATTCTGGTTGTGGAATTTTCACAAGAAATGGCACAACGAGCTAGTAGGAGGCATCAAGGGGCTGCTGGCTACTGGCTGAGGCTCATCATGGAGAAAAAATTTCTCCTGGGGATATCACCCACAAAGTGGCGGGTAACAAGTCCCATTGGCCTATTTATGGTCATTCGTTGGACACTAATAAAATTATCTTATCTTATCTTGACAACATTGGATAATGCATTGGTTCCTTCTCAATGGTGGAAGCAGCTCGGCATCTAATTCTTCAATTGCACCTATTGAGAATTTATAGGACCTTTTCTCTTTTTTTCTTTATTTTTCTGTTTTTTCTCTCTATCCTTTTTTAATCAAGAACCTTTTCGCAAATTACATTTATTATCAATTTTATTTTACATTTTCAATGGACTAGTGCACTGCCACAAACTATCAACACTGATTGTACTTGATAGTCCCAGAACAACTTTTTGGTCATTTATTGTACATTAATAAATTAGCTCAACTTAGTTTTTGTTCTCTAGGGGATACATTAAGCAATTTCTTATTGGTTGTATCGTATAAGCTAAATTGTCTTTTTGTTTCATTGATCATTTTCTTAGTAACTTGAACACATAAATAAATTTTCAATGTCATTAACTCTCTTCTAACCATTAACAAGATTTCCTATTGAATGTTCGTGTCAAAGAAATGTTTTTTAGTCACCTAGATTAGAATCAGCAAACAAAAGTTGAATGCCTTTCACCTTCAATTGTTCCATGGCACGTGTTCTTTCAGAAACCAGTTTTCCATGGGTAGGCATCCCCAGGGGCTGGGGATGTTTCCCCTATGACCCCTTGCTTCATAGACTTGGGGATTTCACTGGGAACATTGCCTGTCATACCCATTACACCCTGATAATTGGGAACTTCACTGCGTCCTTCCCCTTCAGAAATTGCATGTTCCTGGTACTTGGGGATGCCCAGAATCCTAGGGTGGACCAAGCAAATGCTGATTTAGCATGAGCAGTGGCTTGAGCCTTGTTCCTTTTGACTCTAATATTCAAATGATGATGGATGTAAGTTATGTAACTATATGATGTATCATAATATTTTATTTTGATTTGGACATTGTTGATTTTACAACAACAAATACAATGGTTCACTTATTTTGAATACCAATTTCAAAGATATGTAATTGCCAATTAGATAGTGGATAATATATTTAATTGTATACATATGTGATTGATTATCCATAAAAACTCTACTCTATTTAAATATGTTGATACCTCTGTATTTTTAGATATATAATATTTGGGGCAGTCCCCTATTTCAGGGACCCCAAGGTTCTTTATTAAGTCCCTAGAAATTTGGGGGGTATCTCCACTCACATCTGCAAGACACATCCCCTCATCCACGCATTCCTAAACTTGGCAGAACATTGTCAGAAATCCTTTTTTCTCGAATGTGAAACTGGTTCTATCCGAGAGGTCATCCTTTAGATACTGACAAGGTTACCTTTGTTTAGTATCTTGCACAGGAAATTTTTTTGATGAACAGACAGTGTACAGATCAATAGAGTGATGTATAGGCAAAATAGCACATCAATGATAATGTGCCTTTGTACTAAATATTTGTGAATTAAATATACTGACCTTATATTTGGATTGTCTAGCAGCAGTGCTAACTTGCGTTTGTCGGGCTTGATTGTCTTACTGTGTCCTCCATATAAGTATCTCCTGTGCCCCATCAAAAAATGAGGGAAGTTTCCCCCTTGAGTTGTAACAAAAACTTCACTGTGTAGGCAAACAGTGTAGTCCAATGCAGCCATCCTTGAGGAATAATCCTATAGCCGAAGAAAGAAAAGGTAAACACAAGCTATATCCCAAGGATTCAAAATGATGAAGCCTTCACACTTGAAAGCGACAAAATATATATATATAACAACAGTGGAAAGAAAAATATCCATTCCAAGGTAGGACTCTGCCTTATGTCCCCCATCATCTAAAAGGAACTTAGCATACCTTAAAAGGAGCAAGTTCCTCTGGCATCGAAAGCATCTCTTTTGTTTGCAACAAAGGAAACATTTGCCTAAGGGGAAACATATTCTTGTCTGCCTTGTATATTTTCCCAGCTGCCAAGTAAATTGAGGTATTGTTATCAAATCCCATTCCTCTCAGCATAATACCAACCTGCATAATAAACAAAGTTTAGAGAAATTCAAACATGCAATCTCAACAAGAATGGAAATATTGATGCATTCTGACACATCACACAATCCAATACATTTTGCAAGATCAAAATGCTTGTGCATCCTATAACAGACTGCAAACTGCACACCTTTGTTACCTGCAACTAGAGACTAACAAGAATGCCTGCAAGATATTTATCCATCTGAATGAAGACATTCCAAAAACCATCCCAAGTCTGTTTGAATTCTATTTTATAGAATGCCATCAAAATTTTAATTTCAATTCAGTAAGATAACCATTTCCAGGAATGGTCTTTCAGTGACACTCGTATTTGAAAACAGTCAAGCAGAATTTTAAGATACGAGTAGTATCTCTTATCATGTGAGGTAATGTCTGAATTAGAAGTGGAGGGTCTTATAACCCAAATTTTAAGTTATTTCAGTTGATAGATGACGTGTTCGACCAAATTAAACTCAATATTCCCAAACAAGTGTCTAAAACTCTTAGATTATGAATCAACAAATAAATAGCCTCTGAAAGAGAGATTCAAAAAAGTAACAGTGAAAAATATTTACAGAGAAAAAAATATTTAATTCAGAATAACCTACCTCCAAGGGAGTTAGAGGGCATTTTCCATTCATCCTGATAGCCCCAGGTCTAATAATACGACCTGTTCTGTTGAACTTGCCCCTCCAACCCCTTTCTCGAGCAGCATCCATTTCCCTCTTTTCTTCCTCACCACCATCAAATATGCAGCAAGAAAAAGCTACCATGTCCTGCAAATCAGATAGCCATTATGTCCAGAATGACCATACATAAATTGGAGTTGTGTTAACTGCAAGATGACATCAACAATATACGAGAAGCAAAAGTCTGGATATTGCACAGAGGAAAAATCAATACAAGACAATATAACAACCTCTTCAAAACGAAGATGAACAGCAATATATTTTCCACCAGTGGTGGAGCTGTGCTTAATCATGCGTTCTACTAACTCCTCTGCAAGTTTAGCAATGGGAGCAGCAAATCGTAATGCTTCATAGTTAGCCAAACATCTGAGGCGCTGAATTGGGGGTGGAACCTCTTGCGACAATCGATTGGCAAATGGAGAAATCCGTATCACACTGAGACATGAAAAGCAAGGTATTAAAGGCATTACAAGCCACAGAATTTTGACCATAAAGCATATAGAACAAATAAGGATGTCAGGCAAAACGATATTTTCTATATCATAAATGGATATCAATCAGTTCCAGGTTTATATTCTCTGGATGAACCACATCTGGATTTGCAGCATCACATTTCCAGCCTCTGCTTCCATTGCCAGGACAAATGGTCATCCTAGAAAATTCCCAATCACAGGTTATAAGGATGAAAATTTTAGGCTACTGCTAATGTTGTCTTAGCTTGCATTTATGTAAAACGGTTTTTTTTATATGTGTGTTTTATATTATGATGATTATGTCTACAATCCCAAGACCAACAAGATCTACAGGATAAAAAAAGAATCAAGCTAAATGACCTTCAAAATGTCATCACTATATTTGGACATAGTGGAAACAAAAGTACTTCAGTCATTATTATGGTTTTCATAGGCCAGGAGATTTTGAAGAGTACTTAAGTTATCAAACTGCATAAAATAATAGCTTATAATTAACTCATTCCTGAGCATTTGGAAGTATTTTATTAGTTTGAATGTTATATAATTTAATATTTTAAAATGATTTTTTGGCCAAATATAACTTATATTTACAAAACCCTGTACAGAAAAGGACAGAAGCATATATACAGTGGTAACAATAACCTCTTCCTTAGAGCACCAAGGGCTGAAAGAAAGTCAAATTACTCATCTGGGTCCAAAGTGAAGACATCTTTTATCAAATGAGCTCCTTTGGCCAGAAGTTGATAGTGTACTTCATCCCACCACATGAACAAAGGACAAAAAGGAGCTAACCTCATGCAAAAACAGCCTTACACCTGATTTTCCACAGAATGCATAAAGCAAAGTTCTTCAAACAATTCCAAAGCCCAGCAAACACAGTGCAAACCTGAGAGCAACAATCACCAAGTAAAGCAAACTACCAGTGAACATTGTCCTGAAGCACCCGACATTTGATCCTCAAGAAACCGCAAACTCTACTTGGCAAATTGACACTTCCAAAAGATGTGTTTCATCATCTCTTACCACTAACAAATAGGACAGATGACATCAAAATATCCACTCTTTGCCAACCTAGCCAACAGAACCCCTGATATAATCACCAAGCATACAAAAAATCTCATCTTACAGGAAAGTAGATACAATCAAATAATATGCAACTGAGGAATCCAGCTATCCTTTGAATCCTTGGATAGAATGTGCTTTCACAAACGGGGATCATGGGTGCCTCTAATGAAGTATGGAATACAAATGGCAAGAGTCATGCTACTAAAGCGGACAACCAAAGCACCAACTACATTCTGTTGATTTGGGGTAGCATCGGATGTGCTCTAGCCACGAAATTTGGTGGAGAGGTTGGGGCACATAAGATCTCCATGAAATCTCCAATACCCAGAAAGGGTTTGGGCAGATTCTAAACAGATCAGGAGATATTAAAATAATTAATATTTTTTAATGGAGTCCCTAAGTCTGAACTTAGGGGAAATAAAATATTGATGTCTATTAATATGAATCTGTGTTAGAGTAGTCCAAAAAACATGGACCAAACCAGATCTAATCTTAGTCGTTGATTAGGGACTTAATCTCAACCGTTGAGATGTCAACAGGAAAAGTATAAGAGAAGTCTTGAGGGTCACTTGGAGGATACACCAGATGACCAGTCATTCTATTCTCTAGAGCAGGGTTTGCTAAGAGAGATAGAATCAGTGATCGGGAGAGCAACTGAGGGGCATTGAGTACAGAGAAACAGAGAAGGCAGAGATTGTGTCGGGAGAGTAGCGCAGCAGCCAAGGAGGGTGACGCAGAGCCAGCAAAGGCTCACGCAGGGCCACGCAAAGGCAACCAAGTGTTGCGCAGAGCACCAGAGGGGCTAGCACAACTGACGCAGAGGCTCCCAAAGCTGACGCAGGGCCTCCTGGGGCTGACACAGGCCAAGAAAGGCTGATGCAAGGCCAGCGTGAGACAGAGAGGGGCTAACGCAATCCAGATTGGGCAGACACTGGGGTTGCAGAGCAGTTTTGTGCTAAGGAACTACCAGAAGGGTTTTCCGAGGTTTCACCCAGGAGATTTCTCTCAAACTGTGAGGTATAGCTGCTAAGGATATTCTCAGTTGGGTAGGCCAGTTTCGGCACCTAGATTGTCCTCTGATATTGTTTAATAAGAAAACCCTCAAATAGTTGCACCGGTTTTCCCGCATTGGTTTTTTTTGGGGACATTGGTCCAAAAATAATGGTGTCATGTGGTGTGAAAATCACAGTGAATTATTCGGTATTTATCGTAGCAAACTGCAAATAAATTGTTAAATAAATTAACAATTAGAAGATTAATTTCCAGTTGCTATGATAAATCAAATTTTCACATATGTCTATTTATTGTTGGTCTATTGATAGGGATTGTATTTAATAAATATAAAAAGGCAAAACCTAGCATTAATTTCATACTTTCAACCCAAAATTAGGGCTGACGTCTAGATAATTATTATCGTCATATACATTTTCAGCCATCAAAACTTCATTGTTTACCTAACCCTTGTTTTCCCATTTGATAGTCTTTGCTCCTTTGTTGATCTTATCATTTATAGGCTATTTCTCAAGCTGTTATATCCCATTGTATGCTCTAAATCTGCATATCATAAAAACCCTAACTTATAACAGCTTTCTTCTAAATCATAGAGGTCTTAGAAAACTTTATTGAACTTTTGCAACTCTTACCTCAACCTTTTCAAGGTTTGGCTGGTACCTTTCTCTTTAATCATTAGACCCTACATCACCCTTAAACCCTTATTTGTTGCATATCTCGTTGGTGATTTCATTACGGAAGCCTCCCTTGTGGGGATAACATCCACCACTAAATAGCTAGAGAGAGGCCACTGAGCTGACAGTGGTGGCTGATCTCTTGTTGCCATAAGACCTAGGTTGCTTAGGGATGCTTATTTTGCAGTAACAGGCCCATAACGACTCATGGGGAAAGCACCCTACTGTTTGAAATGGGTATAAATAAGCATTATCTTACTTGTATTTTCATATAATTTGATCACTTGTATTCTTCCATTATACTAGTGATTACTCTAAAGGCACCTGTACCTATTGTACTCTCTTTCTCAAGGTTGATATGGTTGTTATAGTGCACTTATGGTCTAGCTCGAGCACACTTGTTAATGACTTATGCTGCACTGACTTAGTGCTTTTTCTTTTTGTCTCAAGCACACTAGTTAGGGTTTTATACTGTGTTGACCTGGTTCTGTTTTCTTCTTGTCTCCAGCACACTTATTAAGGTTTTATGCTGCACTTCCCTGCTGCAATTTTCTAATTTCTGTAGTGCAGAAATTAAGGGTTTTCTGGTTACTTCCATTTGATACTCCTCACTACTGTGAATCTCAGCAATAGGAATTAGATTGGAATAAGATCATATGTTATCAATTGAACCAGAGAATAACATAAGTAATAATAGCACATGCAATATGTTATGAACACTTTCGTTTCATAATTAGAGGTGTAAAAAATATCCAACGTAAATAAGACAAAATTGAGAAATCCATATAGGATAAACGCTTTTACTAAAGATGAATGCTGATGGATGTAGTACAAATGCTTTGTGATGAATATTATTTAAATATTCAAATATTATTATTATTATTATTATAATTATAATTATATGTAGTTTTTATCACTATGTGATGTTATTTATGTATATTACACTATTTCATACCACTGACAGTAAACAAACAAATCGATACGTCAAAAGAAATCACGCATTCATAATTATTTTTTTCCTTTGCTTTCACCTACGGGAAACTAATCAGTGCCAATTGTAAAATAACAAACATGTTGACATTATGTTATGTCAAAGAATAACAACTCTGCTCATTGCTTAAAGAAAGCAATACAATTACAATAAAACCATAAAAGCTGAAAGCCAAACAGAAACATATTTTCAACAGGGAACATAAATGGTTGACAAATGTCAAGTATCTTCACATACCCAGCCTCAAGTAGTTTAGGGAGAACTTTTTCTTCATAGTAACTGACAGGAGACCAAGCTTTAATCCTGAAGTTGAAAATATTGCTCATATTGTTGTCAAACTTTTCCATTATGACTTCGGGCAGCTTTCTAACAACCCTCACATCATTTCTAAGCATATCAATAAAGTGATCTTCGTCATATATGTCCTTAAACTTACTGCACCACTCAAATAAGAAAATATAAAACATTAGTTGCCATTCAGTCACAATGAAAAACAGTTCTCATTAACATAAGACAATAAGAACATAATGCAATCAAAATTCAGTGAATAAAGAGAACCTTAATTGCTATTTCTCCATCACATTTGTGCCTGAACTGTAAATGATGCTAAATAAAAAATCATTTTGATCTTTGTTGCACTTATTTTTTAGGAAGGGGGTACAGTGGGAACAGGGGGATGTGACTCAAAATGGCTAGAGCACACCCCCAATTTTTTAGGGGACGGCAATAAGATATATATATATATATATTCAAAATTCACTAATAACATTTGTAGTTGTTTCAACCATGTAAGCATAACAACCTATATATAGTATTATGCACAACCCTTACACTAGCCAATTATGAAAAAACTAGAGCAATTTAAAAAAGGGTTGAGTGGCATTCCATTATTGGCCGTTAGACATGAGCTTTAGCTTTAGGAAACTACGTGTAACTATTTTCTATTATTTTCTGCTACACCTGAGCTTTAGCTTTATGAAAGTTATGTGTAACTATTTTCAATTTGCAATAAGGTACATGAAGGATCTAGCAGACGGAGAACTGTCTTTATTGCAGTTTTTCTTCCTCGTATTTCTTGTTAATTACAATTATGTTAAACATAAAAAGCATTCTCTTCTCAATAAGTTTTGCAAACTTTTACAGTTGTGTTGAAAACCACTATAAAATACTCTAGCTCTGTAAAGAGATCAAATTCATATTTCAGATTAAGAAGGGGATTGAATAAGAATTTATTCAAACGTTCAGTACATAATCCAAGTCACTACTCTCTGATTATTTTCCCAGTGCTTGAGGGTGGGATGGTGGAAACATTGAACTTGAATGACACATGGAAACCCATGAATAATATGTAAAAGCTGAGATGATCCACAAAGTGAGAAAGAACAATAGCAATAACCACAAGGATTAGACTTTTCAAATATTGCATTTTTTGTTATCTTGACATGGAGGCTTTGTTTCTTATAAGTTTGCCACTGAAAATACAATATCTATATCACTAGAAACCAATGTTACATTTATCGTTACGGCAATTTATCATTGGGGGTCGAAATCTTAAATTATCAGCAATATCGGGGAAAATATCGGAAATTATCAGGAAACTTAAATAAATGCAAAAATAATCATTTTTTTCAATTTTTTAACTTCTAAAACAACATCAACATCAAACACATACATTGCTACATAAATATGAAAACAAAATTGATATATAAGATGTTTAAGATGTCAAGTAATGCATCAAATATCGATATTGAAATATGATATTTGTCCTGAATCATAAGATCTAATAGAATGATACAAAATCATGTCAACAAAAACAAATGTATCTCATGAAATGAATCATGGCAACGAAAACAACAGATTTCCCCTTGTTTACTTGATGGAAAATGGTCACAACATCCTCAGCAATGTTATCAGAACTGGAACAAAAGATTGGATGACCAAAAAATACATAAATATTCAAATTTTGAAAAGAACATATAATTCACATGCATGCATACGAATCCAAACTATTAGACACAAATATGCAAAATTTCTCATGTATATAGCAAAGGCATATAACCAAAATATCATTGGGTGCAATCCAGCACTAAATCAAAATAGATCAATAAAGAGGCTCTAAATGACCTCTTAAATCCAAAGAAAATCACACTACAACAAATAGCTACATAACATCACAATCATTGCCTATATAAGGATCCTTGTCAAGATCACCCTCTAAGCATTAAAATAAGATAGAAAAATCTTAACATCCTAATCAAAGATTTTGCTTGAGTGAAGTGTACATTTTTACTAGGGTCATGAAGGAGGAGCTCAATAATCAATGCCACCAACATTGAGGTATATAGAGGGCTTGGTGATCTTGATTAAATGTTAGTTTAGTACACTCATACATTACATAATCCAATAGAAATGCGACAATCCCGAAATCCTAAAAATTGTTAAGTCTGCTAGACTTAGAGTGGGATCTAAAATTCTACCTTCTCCATATGAAATCCAATGAGGTCAGAACCACTCTCAAACATCCCGAGTCAATTAATGGTAATGTTAAAAATTTAAGTAAAAGAATGAAAATCAAAGATAAAGGATCTTTCATTTTTATTTGTTACTTTAAGAATTTAACATTACCATTAACTACTAGGGCATGTGTCTCCTAAGATGAATCATGGAAAATGAAAACAATAGATTTCCCCTCATTAGCTTGATGGAAAGAGTCAAAGTTTCCTCACAGCTCAATCCCCTAACTCACTTTTAAAAAATTAGGGTTAAAAGTAAAAGAAAATTGGTAATAAGTTGAAATTGACAGAGACAGGGCAATAATTTCGATATTATCGTGATAAATTGAAATTATAGTGATAATTTCAAAAGGGAAATCATCACGATAATTACTACTGATATTATCGTCGAGGTTGGTTTTGGCAATATTATCCCGATAATTCTAATAATATCGCAATATGTGCAAGTCCATGGGGGGTAGCTTAATTGGTGATCACTATGCTTTGAAGTATTGTGTAAACTACGAGATTCAAAGTTTAAATCCCCAGTGGGTCAAGCCAACAAAAAAAATATCACAATAAGTGAAACTAAGCTAGAAACCCAAATTGAAACCCATCATACAAAACCCATGTTTTGAGATGAAATTTGTACAACACATCTAAATTCAGTGCAATAAAAAAATGGATGGGAAAAATGATCATAATGTTCAATCATCAATGTCCATGATTGTCAGAACTGCAGATATATGCTTGGATTATCCCTGAAATCTGCCCAAAACCTCAGTGAAATCTGCCAAAAACATCCTTGCAATCTATCTAGAGCATCCCTAAAATTGCCCAAAACGTCTTGAAGATGGCCAGCAAGTCTTCTTCTTTTCTTTTTTTCCCCATGCAACATAGATTTTGATGAATAGAAGTAGTAAATAACACCATAATACCTAAAGAAAGTGTTGATTTTTTAGGATCTTCTAGTCTACTAATTACTTCCAATGATTTCTTAATTAATTATTCTCATGTCACATTCATCATTAAGCAATTACACATAGAAAATCTCAACTATAAAACAATAATGACAATAGAATCATGAAGAGACAGCTAAACACAAATTTTACCCTACGAAAACCCTAACTAGGGAAAAACCCAACAACCCTTTCTTAGAGAAATTGTCCAATTCAACAAGAGAAAAATTTGAGATTCGTAAGGCAACCTGGGAGCTCCTAGGGCTAAACAAACCCTTCTCCCATGAACAACAGACACAAAGATTCCTTAGTTGCCATTTTCCTAAGCTTGTCTCATAAGCCTCGGACACCTCTCGGCCCTCCTCCTTTGTCTGCAGACCTTCCTTCTTTGTCTGCGGCCCTTCCTTCTCTCCTTGACCTCGGTCGTAAGGCATTTTCAGCCTTTTGCAACAAGCTAAAGTATTTCGTCCTATCTCCAGCAATATACCGAGGCTTCAACCCTCCTTCAAAAGACAAATAGAACTTCGACTTTCTTCTAGTCCAAACTCCAACAGATGGGTAACTTGATTTTCTTTTAGGGTAGAATACATCATAACATAAAACAATTCATTAACTCGTCCTTCTCCTAGTTGATTTGCGGCTCACTTGCTTTTTCTTCTTCATAAGAGATGATTTGAATTGGTGTGTGTAAATGAGGGAGACGAATTGGTATATATAGTGCTCTTATGGTGCCCAAGGGATGTTGAGAAATCTAGGGCATAGCAATTAGGTGATTTCTCTTCTATTGATAACTGCTTGTGAATGCTTTTTACTTCTTTGATTAGGATCTTCTTTCACTTGTGTTATTATAGTGTTATTCTTCATCAAACAACTACCAATGCATAAACCATAAACCTCTCCCACTTGAGAGGAAAACCAGAACAAATTCTTCTTCTTATAGAGACTCCAATCAATGAATACCAAGACCAAAACCCTTGACTTATTTGCCACTCCAACACCAAGACACAAAACTTCCTTGATGAGATCCTGAGTCAACTATAGTCAACCTTCTGGTCTTTCCTCCTTCTCGGCTTCTCTTCAACTTCGACTTCCTTCTGCTTCAAACCTGCAACTTTCTCGACCTCCTTGGGAACCCTAGTTACAGCACATAAGAGAGATATATGGTGATTTAACCCATCAATCTTCTTCGCTTGGACTGAATGGCCTTGTCCTCTAGCTCGGCTTGATGAACTAACTTATATCCTTCCTGAATCGGCTTCTATCACAGCAAGACAGAATTCGTCCTTTTCTATAGTAATAACAGTCCTCTCCTTTGCACGTGTGAGAGGAGATCAACCCTAAAATAGTCCCAAAACACTCCCAAATACTTTGTTCTTATTCCTTCTCTCTTCGTTGATGATTAGGCTTCTTCTAAGTGACCGTCACACTCCTTATTTCAAACTTGACATTGACCAAAATTATGCTTCTGAAATGAGGCCGAGTTGCCTATTTATAGTAGTTTCCCAGTCAAATAGGTCGACTTGAGAGAGGGTGAGTCGACATGTCTATTTGATAGATATTATTATTCTTCTTGATTCCAACTTGTGGGAGGTGTCTTTGCTTGGTCTTGGAGGGCCTTCCTATACATTTAATGACCCATATAAAAATGTAGCATGCCCAAGAATGATTGACTAGATGACAAATCCTAAAGGTTCACAATGGGAACCATTACTAAAATAAAATTCCTTGATCATGAAACCCATGATTCAAGTACTTACAAAAATAATTTTATTTTCTTCTTTTCATCAATTGCATATGTCATTATGAAGACTGAACCTAGTTACATTTTGCAACACTCCCTCTTAACTAGGGAGGTATTCATAATGGTATTTGGTCAGTCTAAATCTGAAGAATTTCTCATAAGAAGAGTCGGATTGGTAACCCATCTGTTTAGCATCATATCAACTAGCATTGTCACATAGCAAGGCCTTGACTAACATCTCTATCTCTCCACGAGATCTTAGAACAATGTTGGTGAGACTAATGATGTATAGGCACCCTCATCATTGTCTCTCTCAGAACATAGCCCACCCGGGTTCTCAGGGTGTGTTCCACCAGGACTATTCTTATCTTGGATTCCCAGTCCTCAAAGAATATAAGTCTTGTACGACTACTCTTATCTTGGATTCCCTAACTCATCCTCAAAGAGCATCGGATGCTAGATGTTTACCCAATCCTCCATTCTTTCTTCCCAAGTGAAGACAAGAATGATGTGTCTATCTCCCTCTCTTAATTAGGGAGGAAATATCTATTCCAATGAAGGAATGTACTCATTCCTATGGAAGGAATGTACCTAAGATCCCTCTTGGCTTAAGAATTATGCTTCCAAATTTCTTCTAAGTAAGAAACTTGTTTCTAGGCTCCCTCTCAGTTAGGGACCTATAGCAATTCCTCAGGTGGAGATGATGGGACAACCAACTGCTTGAAGAACTCCTCCTCACGATGTCATGAACATCTTTTTGTTATTCAGGAGTCTTCATGTTTGGGACTTCTTCATAGGGCACAGACCATCCATCACTTTTATCCATGAATTATTCATGTCATCATCCGAAAGTGATCCATTAGTTCATATACGGCCTTCCTTCATGTTATGTTGCCTTCTTCATGCCATGTTTTCTTAAGGATCTTTCATCCTACTACATGGGCATCGGTGGTGGAAGACATTCATGGATCTTCCCTCGGCAGTCCTGCATAAGCCCATCCAGAGATTTGTTCAAAAATAAGAAATGAACACTTAAATCAAAATTAACTTTGTGATGGTCTTTCATCATGACATCTTCTAGTTTGCATCAGCATCCTGCATACATATCGACACATCTTCCAAAGATATATCTTGTCAAGCGTCTCTTTTTCAAACTCCATCAGAGTCTACATATCTTTCATGGAGATATCCTAGTCAAATCTTCTTGGTCTTTGGACGTTGATTGCCTTTTCCATGGTCGCATATCCCACGATCTCTTCCTTCCTTCCTTCACACATTTCATTCCCAGGAACTTCCAATCAGAGTAGTTCAATTATAGTCAACCACCTCATATTACATATGAGGACATATTATGTTGATTTCATCTAGTGAATGTGTGACCCACACATTTCTGTATTCCTTCGAAAGACGAGATCCTTTCTTTTGATCATGCTCTCAAAATAGAGCATCAATCCATGTTATCTGCAATCATATGACATGACTCTACAATATTGAATGTAAGCATACATACCTCATTTTCCTTTATCCATACTTCCTTCAATAGCTTCCTTGATTGAAAAGAGCTTCAAACCCTTGATTTGCTTCACCTCTTATGTCATCATACCATCATCCCATGCATTCCACAAGTTTGGAATTCTTGATGAAACACTTGCTTCCCCTCTTGATCGATGAACCTTTCGATGAAGATTCCATCAAAGAATCTTGAGGATCTAGAGTATCCCCATCTAGCATATGTTTTCTTTTCACTGATGTATTATGATCTTTGACCTGGATGACCTTTTTCCTTTCCGTAAGTGCCACTTATGTTTCCAATGAGGTTCTCAAGAGTTATATCCTTCCATAGATGACTGCCATAGATTCCAATTTCAACCATCTTTCACGCTTCTCTATGATGATGTTTACGAGCTCTTTCTTTCAATGCTTCTATGATGCCAGGATGCATCCCATCATTTTTCTTAGTGAACCATGACAACCATATCTTACAACAGAAGACTTAGGAACTTGAAAAGAACTTAGGTGAGGAAGACTATCTCAATCATAATAGAGATCTCTTACCTCCTCATTCTTGGACTTCTTCTTTTCAACTTCCTCGACTTCTTCGGTGATCTGGGCTTCTTCTATTCCTCTTTTGTTATTGTCCGTCTTGATCTTAGGACAATCTCTTTTGTAGTGCCCATATTCTTGACACCCATAACATTGAAACTTGGCCATGTCCCTTTTCTTTTTCCGAGAACTAGACTTTCCAAATTTTCCCTTTCTTCTTCTCAATGTAGCATAAGCTTGAAATTCATCCCATAGTTGCCTCAATTTTCAACACTCCCTCTCAGTTAGGGAGGAATTCCCAATGGAATCATAAGTCTCATCTTGAATGAACATGTCTTGATATAAAAGAAGCTCATCATTGGTTCATCATGTCTCATCTCGTCTTACCTCATATCATCTTGTCTCATAGAAGAAGAAGAATCCATAACAAACAGTAGGGGAGATCGATTTACAACAAGGATAAAGATCCTCCCAGCCCTACTGGTCTCCAAGTCAAGTTCCATGACCTTCATCTCAGCTAAACAGTAATGTCTCAATCTAAAGAAGAAGAGGAATGATCCACTTGGTCAAGTCCTGGGCCTGACAGTAGGGGGGAGATACCCAACTTGCCACAGGCGGCATGGATCACACACGTCGTACAATGAAAATAGGGGAGATACTCAACCTATCACAAAGCATAAGGATCACACACACCTATTGTCCATTTATCTTCTCACCTTGATCCTCAAGAATCAAGTGGTAGAACACCTGCATCCACTAACTTACAGGAGATACCCAACTTACCAGTGGTAAGGATCACACACACACTCAAGTCTCCTCACCCATTGGCCAAATGGGTGGCAATCCCAACAAGCCCAACTTGTGGGTAGGATGCATATTGGGGTACACTCTATCAAGTCCCAGACTTGATAGTAGGGGGAGATACCCAACTTGCCACAAGTGAGAACGATTACAAGCACCCTATTTTGACGATAGTGGAGATACGCAACCTACCACAAAGAGTAGGGATCACATACACCTCTATTGTCCAGTGTTCCCTCAACCCCAGGAGCTCCATGGCTCTACCCACCCCCCCCCATAATTTTCCTAAGTTTAGACTTACAAACCCCATTAAAAATATTAATTATTTTAATAAAATACAATCCAAGTGGAATTGCACCAAACGATTTATGGGTTCTTTAGAACTCATGTGCCTTAGCCTCTCCACCAATTTTCATGGCTAGAGCACATATGATGCTACCAAAAACAAACACCCCTGATACATTCAACAATAGTGAATCTGAAATACACAATCGTATTGTGTTGTTTGCCCTCCAATCCAACTTCACCCAGTGTTCTGCTCACATGGTCCTTGTTTTAGTACCTGAATCTACCGGGATCCACTGATCTTTATCCACCAACAAATCCTCCATCTTGAACTTCCACAACTCAAAATTCTGACCATTAAATTTCTCGATCTTTATCTTTCCACTGCTCGCCATCTTCTTTCACCACAAAAATCGATCCCACAGATCTCCCACTGAACAGGGTCTACCACAGGCTCGAGCAAACCCCCTCAGCAGCAAAGGTGTCCCCTTGAAGCCGAAACAACTCTAATACCAAATGTAGGTTTTAACCTTGTATAGAAATTACCTCCAAGCAAATTCTTAAAACAGAAAAATATACAATGGCGAGAACATAAAACGAATACACAGAGATTTTCCCCCGGATCCCAAAATCGAGACTACCAGATTGATTTTTCATTATGTTCCTTTAAATGTTACAATACATATATATACATGCTGAAACATTCATAAACCCAATCCATTAACCTTGGGTTAGAACATAACCATAGTTCCCTTGACTGGATCTACAAAATACCCTAGGCAGAAAACCATCATGCCCAAAACCATGTGCAAAACCCATGCACAAAACCATGGGTAGGTACGCCCACCATCTTTGGGTTCGCCCACCATCCTTGGGTCCGCATATAGGAAAACAATATAACACACACCCAACAACCAATGAGATAATGTGAGCATCCATAGAATTATGTCAACAAACGATTCAAAAAATATGTGCCACAAAATAATGTCAACGAATCACAGAAAGGATGTGAGTTACAGGAGAATATAATCGAGCCTTAGAGAAATAGTGTGAGCCACTGTTGATCTAGTACGATCCTCCACAAAGAATGTGAACCACAAAAGATGTGAGCCTCAAAGATATTTGAGCTACCACAGAAGAACATAAGCCACCACAGAAGAATACGAGCCACAGAAATTCGAGCTCCAATGGAAGAGGATAGATGCTCTTTTATAGTTGTTTCTATAAGAAAAAAGTTGTGACCATTGGAGCAAGCCAACACGAAGAAGCCAACTTGTAGAAATAGGAGGGAAACTCTGAAATTTGAATTTGCTTACAAGAACATTAAATATATTTTCCACATTTCTTTAATGATTGTTTACCCAAGCAATTTGTCACATCAAGGAACACATTAATAATAATATTTTCTTTTAAAAAATATAAATTTTCTTGCGACAAGATGGGCTTCTCATGGGAAATTCATCCCATACTTGCCTCAATTTTCAACAATCCCTCTCAGTTAGGGAGGAATTCCCAATGGAATCATAAGTCTCATCTCGAATGAACATGTCTTGATATAAAAGAAGCTCATCATTGTTGCATCATGTCTCATCTCGTCTCACCTCATATCATCTTGTCTCATAGAAGAAGAAGAATCCATAAAAAACAGTAGGGGAGATCGATTTACAACAAGGATAAAGATCCTCCAAGCCCTACTGGTCTCCAAGTCAAGTTCCATGACCTTAATCTCAGCTAAACAGTAATGTCTCAATCTAAAGAAGAAGAGGAATGATCCACTTGGTCAAGTCCTGGGCCTGACAATAGGGGGGAGATACCCAACTTGCCACAGGCGGCATGGATCACACACGTCGTACAATGAAAATAGGGGAGATACTCAACCTATCACAAAGCATAAGGATCACACACACCTATTGTCCATTGATCTTCCCACCTTGATCCTCAAGAATCAAGTGGTAGAACACCTGCATCCACTAACTTAGGGGAGATACCCAATTTACCAGTGGTAAGAATCACACACACACTCAAGTCTCCTCACCCATTGGCCAAATGGGTGGCAATCCCAACAAGCCCAACTTGTGGGTAGAATGCATATTGGGGTATACTCTATCAAGTCCCAGACTTGATAATAGGGGGAGATACCCAACTTGCCACAAGTGAGAAAGATTACAAGCACCCTATTTTGACGATAGGGGAGATACGCAACCTACCACAAAGAGTAGGGATCACATACACCTCTATTGTCCAGTGTTCCCTCAACCCCAGGAGCTCCATGGCTCTACCGCACCCCCCCCAAACGCCCAAAATAGTGGAATTCAAAAGACAAGGGGGAAGAGCATAGCTCACTGTTCTCGATCAGCGCGTGACCACTTCACGGAAGCATCACATCCATCAATCCAAGCTACTCTCTGAAAAATTTGAATGGCTTGGAGAGAATATTTGTAATATGCACATTTGTTAAAGCCTCACTTCTTCAATTCCACAACAAATCACTATAACAGTCTCACTGCTCCCTCTATGTTAGAGCCTTATTGTTCCCTATGTGTTGGAGCCTCACTGCTCCTCTCGGCAAATGAAAGCCATTGAGGATAGGCTGCAGAGCATGATTAAGACCATGGAGCTTGATTGCATACTAATTACAACAAATGAAAATTATGGAATCAGTACATGCTGACGAAATGAATGCCATAAGAATTGAACAGGTCACTCTTCAAAGTAAGCTACAAATGTTGGAAAAATCACAACTCCAGCCAAGACTGAAGGATCCAGTACATGAACCTCCCAACCCGCCCAAACAACCTTCATCTTATTATGAAGAAGTCATTGATTCCATTGAGAAATGGTTAAACAAGGATGATCCAGGCAGGAAGGAAACTGAAGGAAATCAGATCGATGATTGCAACACCGATCCAGCGGCTTTGACAGAACAGGGTCACGAAAATAAGGAAGAGCAGGTCACAAAAATCAGTGGCATTCCAAATTTTCCAGATGAACGTTATCCGAATCAGATAGAAAGTTGCATGTCGATCGCGTCAACATCAACATCGCATCCTACCAAGAGCAAGCGTAAAAGGAAAAAGAGAAGAAGGAAGAAGTTTGATGCATCTGATACTCAGGACCAGCTCGATATTCGGATAAGACAGAGTCCTAGCATTGTCAGAGTTTTGCATAGCACATCCGAGAAGCAGCCCACAGACTTGCCAAAAAGTTGGTAGATGCTCAGTATGCACTATGTTGAGGGCATATGATGCCATGGGCATTGTTTTGTATAGTATCTCTAACCGTATTCACCTTTTTATTTCATGTTGTCAGATAGTTTATTTAATGCAGTTATATTACGTTTTTTATATTTCAGTTCATTAGACTAAATTTTCTATTCCAACGGTATTTTCAATATATGCATGATGATTTCGATGTTGAATGGATATCGATTTGATGGACTTATGTTTCCTTGGATGCAGGTTTTTGGGATTCTCATGTTACTTCTTGAAAGCAACGTGTCCCCATATGGAGCCAGATGTTGCACCGGATTTGTCAAAGTTCCAAGGAAGCTGAAGTACCAACTTTTTTCAACAAAGATCGGATCACATATCAGCAGTCCATGTGTCATGGTCATCCCATTCTGCAAGTTATATATTGTAAATGATCTTAGTAAAACCTTGAGTCTATGTAGCGACCTAGGTAAGCCTATAATTTAATGACAAATTCCATCCTAGGAGGTTTTTTAACCTCACTGATTACATGTGTTATTTGATACAGCTAATCAAAAGAGTTTTTTCCCTCCAACTGAAACCCCCAAAGCTAGGGTGAAATTTATTGTCAAATTATCAATGAGCCCCATTGTCGTAATCGATTCTGATGTAAAATTGGTTTGCGAATAATTTAAGCTAATTGGCTTAATTATTTTATTACAAATCATTTGGTTTACTAGATCATATTGTGTCGCAGATGGGTAATATGTCTTGAGGGTCTAAGACAAATGTGTATTCCCTATTTGAGTCTTGTAAAAGAAAAAATCATATGAATTAGAGGGTTGGAAAAATAATTAAATCCTATCATTTGTAAATTAATTAATTTTTCTATTAAAATAAAATTAAATCCTAAGCCAGAAAATTAATTAATTAGAGTCAAGTTAAAATGTCTTAGGAAAAAAAAAAATCCAAATGGAAAAATTCGTGGGTCTTAAAAAAGTCAATTTTTAAAGGTCCTCCACCATGGGAATATTTTTTTTTCAAGAAAAATTGGACCCTTAGACCTTGGTGGTTAAACCAAAGTCAAATTTTTTAGGAAATTAGCTCTAAATAATTAATTTTGAGCTAATTAAAATGGAATTAAATGATAAATTCGAAAATTCCTCAAAAATAAAAAAATCAAGGGCCAAGATTAAAAGATCTTGAAGTGTTTATCAACGGCCAAGATTATTTTGACAAAGATCAAAGAAACTAGCCGTTATTTTTCCATTTGGAGAATTTATCTATAAATTGAACAGTCATTTGAGTCTCTAACATCTTGATCTCTGGCTAGAAAATTTCTGTTGAAGCAGCTTTGTAACTATTGTCCTGCTGGGAACTATTTTTTCAATCATAATAAAGACTTTGGGGTGCAATTCAAAGTGTTTTTGCTTATTGATTTGTGGTATGTGCTGACTACGGGCATCTCTATGTTGTGCTGAATATTGGTAAGATTTGTTTTTCATTAGATGGAGATAGAATCATACTATTGATAGTTTTGGGCTAATCTTAGGTGGTTTGATTCCCCATGTGATCTAACAAATTATTTTGAGATAAATTCATAGTGTTTGCAGGTACTTCAGTCCTTGGCCTCCAAGTTCACAAACTTGGGCAAGAATCATTGTTGCTTGGATTCCAAATATTTATATGGTGGATTAAATCTTCGTTAAGGCTATAGTATACATTGGGGTTTCTAAAGTATTTTTAGCCATTCTTCAAAGGAAAAAACTCCATAAAAATATCTTTCTCAAAAATTTAAAATTTTTAAAACACTCATATATTTGTAGATCTTGTGAATCATTTTGTAGATCTAACTTGTAAATTATTTTTTCTAACTTGGGTTTTGGGATTTTTAGTATTTTGTATATATTTGGGGTTTGGGTGTTTTTATTTTCATTTTTGAAGGTTGGATCAAGGAATCAAGTGGGAGAAGAGATAGATTTAGGCCCTTGAAGGTAAGATCTAGTCTCTAGACAATTTTGCAAGGACATTTACTGAATATTTGACGGCAAAGTTCAGATCCGGAAAAATAAAAACAAAAATTGAGACACAGGTTTTTAGGTTTTGGCAACATTATTCATCCTTGTGCCCCGATCTATCATCCTAGCCCATTTATCCTCGTAAATTCGCTTCCCTTAGCCTCATTCTCCAATTCTTGGCCTCTATTGCCCTAAAATTGATAGAAACCCTAATATGAAGTTTTAAGGCTAAATACTTAGCAGTTTTGCAGAATTAATGTCTCAAAATTCTTATTTTTCAAGCGGCAACATGATCCCAAAGTTCAACGATTTTCAACAGTGGAATCTTCAAGGCCTTAGGCCTAGGGCTTGACCTTTAAACCCTTGTTTTTCTTTAGTTTTATTACAGCAGCTAGATCATTAATATCTAAGCCTTAAAATCATATTTTAATTGGCCAAAATCGATTAAAATTGCAAAATTTAAGTTTTCACAAGTTTTGGTCACTTGAGCATCTCTAATTGGACCTAAATCTAACAATTTAACTTTGCTAAAATTTACTGCACAACTTTGAAATTCAAGTCAGAAATATTTCTTAAGTATAAGCTTGATAAGGACCGAAAAAATTGAATTTTCAATTTCCAGCAAAAAACTTACTATTTATTGATTTGAGGCTTCTGTGATTTATATTTTGTGCGGTTGTATCTTCCGGAGTCATTGCATTCATATTTTTTGAATCAATGTTTCGAACCATCCTCTGTGGTTAATCATCAAGATAGATCCATGAGTGAATAAGTCAAACATTAGAAATCAATAGCGTCAATAAAGGTGAGGGCTAGAATGGGAATGAATGGCAGCCGACAAATTCCGAAGGAAGGAGCGTGAATTAATTGATAATGATTTAATTCAGGTTTAGTTTTAATTTTTAATTTGATAATGATTTTAATTTAGTTTTAATTTTAATTTTAATCTCTAGTTTTCTTTTAAAGATTAATAAAAATGCTTTATAATTTTAAGCAAGCTAATTCACAAATTAATTGTTAATAAATAAATTTGTGTTTATTGATAATTCATGATGTTTAATAATTGAATGTAGTAACTAATGTTTAATAATAGTATTTAACTGGTTGTTTAAATTATTATTATTTTTATAATGAATGATTAAAATGAAATAATAATTAATAACTAATATTTATTGATGATTATGAACTAAACTTATTATTTCTTTCTATTATTAATTAATTTTTATTAATTTTTAAGATTTGAAATTAGAAAAAAAAATATATATATATATATATATATTAATTTTTAAGATTTGAAATTAAAATAAAATAAAATAAAAATTAATTAATGATAATTACTAACTAATATTTGTTAATGATTTTCGAAAGTATAAATGCTTATAAACTTATTATTTCATTATTGATTATAATTAATTAAAATTTAAAATTGAATCTAATGATTAAAATTAAATTGAACTAAATAATTTCATTTTTATTTTTATTATTAATTTTTAATTTTAATTATTACTTTTTATTAAAATATTTTAATACAAATTTTAGGGTTGGTAAATATAAACCCTATAAGGAAGACATTGAAAGGTCACATTTAGCGATAAGAGGGTAGGGAGCAGCTAGGAGAAGGTGGAGTCGAAGGTTAGAGTGGGAATCCAATTATCACTTATTTTCCAACCATCATCGTGGTTAAGGTTGTTAGGGTGCTTTCCTATTTCAATAGCTTCTCTAAATTTTCTATGGTGATAATGATCAATTTTGGCCACGACACAAGAGTTTTCAATACAAATATGATGATTGGTTCTATTGGAGTGATCGGCCAAAGCTGAGGTTTTGAAACGATTATGCTTAATGTCAGCGGCACGCTGTTGAATCCTAGTTAAGGTTGATAGACCAGTTTCACCAATGTAGGTTTTGCCACAAGAACAGGGAACCGAATAAACCCCCTTGTGACATGTAGGATCAATGGGATCTTTTACCGATTTTAGGCATCTGCTAATGGTGTTCATAGGTTTAAAGGTGGTTTTTATATTGTTACTTTTTAAAATGTAAGCAATTTTATCAGTGTTGCCCAATATGTAGGGGAGGTGAACCTTACCAGCGTAATCATCCATTGGTTGTTTGTTTTTAGGATTCTCCGCCTTCTTGAAAGCTTTGATTCCTTGGTGTCTTTTATATCGATTCTTTTCAAAAACATCCATGAAATGGTTCTTTTCCTATTCAAAATGATCATGATCAGAAATGCGAACAGCCCTAGTTGCTAGAGTGTTGAGAACCCCAAATTTCTGAGCAGGATGATGGTGAGAGTTGGCATGAAGGTAATGTTCTGTATGGGTTTTCTTATGATAGACCTGGTGAGATATGGAACCATCTTGGTTTCTTTTGATTAGGATGTTAAGAAAGGGAAGGTTGTCATTCTCTTCCACTTCCATTGTAAACTTGATAGAATTAGATTGATTGTTAAGGTGTTTCAGGAAAATGTCTAATTTTTCTTTTCCACGAGCCCAAATAATGTAAGTGTCATCGACAAACTTTTTTAGGTTTTAATGGGGAGGACTCAATGGCTTTAGTTTCAAAATCTTCCATAAACAGATTGGCAATGATGGGAGATAGAGGTGAACGCATAGCTAAACCGCAAGTCTGTTCATATATCTCGTCTTTAAAACTAAAAAAGGTTGATTTTAGACAAATTTCAACTAATGTGGTTGTGTCAGGATCAATGATTTTATGTACAACTTCCATGGCTTCATCTATGGGAATGTTAATATAGAGAGATTTTACATCAAAACTAACCAGCATGTCATTCTGGTCTAGTTTTATCTGTTTGATCCCATTGATAAAGTGATTGGAATCTTTGACAAAGGAACTAGTGTTTCCCACCATGGGTTTAAGTTTCTTAGCAAGATATTTCAGTATTTTCCTACTATTTTTAGACATTTGGAGCAACATATTCAGTTTTTTTAGTTTGTTGATCTGTGACTAACTCACTGTTGTAATAACATATCAGTTCTAAAATTTCTGAATCACACCCTCTAAATAACTCAAAAATTAATTTTTTCAAGTTTGGTGAATTTTTTCTATTTTTAGAAATATTGGACATCTATTTTTTGGCTTGATTAGTTTGTTGATCTGTGGTTAACTCACTGCTGTAACAAACATATCAGTTCTAAAAATTGCTTAATCAAACTCTCTAAAAGCACTAAAATCGAAATTTTCAAGTTCTGGTGCATTTTCCTAATTTTGGCATATAGGTCATCTATTTTTGGCAGTTTTATCTTTGCTGATTTGTCTTTACTTACTGCTGTAAATCAAGAAACCAGATCCGAAATTTTACTGAATACATCCTCTTGCAGTGATCTAAAGATTGTTGGTCAAATTGGAAATTTGATGTTCCATGTTTTGGATAAGTTTCATCATTTGAAGTGGTTTATGCACTGTTGTAATACATTTATAAGATCTGATTTTTCTGAAGTAGTATTGCTGGTATAAACTGTCATAAATATGTGATCAACATTCTTAGCATTTGGCATCTTGGGTTACTTGGTATCTTGTAAAATATTGTTAAAATTTGCACTTATATCTCTAAGCGTTTTATCTTGTTTAAGATTGCAATTCACTATTGTTAAGTACTCTTAAAATGATTCTAATTAAGTACTTAAACAACTTAAGAAAATCTTAGCTCAAGATAATTCTCACTCATGATCTCTTGCATAAGCATACTAGATTTAGATTTGCATTAATAATTTACCTCATAACATAAGCTAGGTTGGCAGACACATAGGACAACCCTTCTTATCAAGCTTGAGGGGCCTCAGCAACTTTTCGGTGGTTAACACGGTGACCTTGCAGTGCTCTGAGCCACAGTCTCTGCAACGCCGGAGGCATAGAGTGATAGAAGCCTAACAGAAGGTATCGTTAATCAAGCCCTAGCCTGCTTTCTATTAGCCTCCTTCCCACAACCTACCTTGGAGCCCAGCTTCAAAATAGTTAGAGGAAGGTTACACTTAGACTAGGCATTTAACTAAAATTTACCAAGATCACTTCATCTCACATCGGTCCTAAGATTTGCATATCATATAGATTAGTCAATCATTCAAGCCCATAGGTCCTAGGATTTGCATATCATATAGATTAGTCAATCATTCAAGTAGCGGGTGTCCATCCGGTCATTTGATTCCAATTCATAAGAAGCCATAATTTGTGACTCCATTAAGGCACTGGTCTCATAATAGAAAATCTAATTTAATCAATAATCTTGCTTAATTTCAACCAAGTGGTTAGACCACTCATCTGTGTCTCCCAAGTAAGTCGATTCTCAACTTGCTTTCCTTCACTTCATTCCATACGGACTACCCCCCATAGCCTGCTGCTGGGAGACAGCTAGAACGGAGTGGGTGGGGATCAAAGTGACAGTCCCCATCCTGAGTGTTGTCGCAGTGCCTGTACAATCCGGGGGACAACATTTTTTGGTGTCGTTGCCAGGGACAAGTTTGTCTTGTTGCTAGAGTTTACAACAATTTTGCATCATACTCCATCTTGATTGAATTTGGAACTGAGAATTCTGGAATCAGAAAAAGGCTTGATCTTCTTTCCAGGAAACTTTTTTCGTTGCATTTGGAACTCTCCAGTGTATTAACTACAAAACTGTGGGAGATGATTGATGCTTCTTCTGCGCTGAAATCTCTACGCATGGAGGAGATCTGGACACAAAAACAGCGCACGAAATTCAACAAGATTTCTCACCAAGCAGGTTCTAGTGTATCTTCTAACAGCAAGATCTATGGAAGCCACGTCTCCACTCTCAGCGCATGGATTAACAACATCTCATCTCAGGATCATGGATCTGTTACTCCGAAAATCAGCTATCATTATAACTCAAGTTTGCTCCATGATTCCTTTTCTATTAACAATCCTCTCAATCTAGTCCGGCCAGACGCTTAGTTGAACCCCTCCCCTCCACGAACAAATCCTCGTCTCGATCCCATCTGCGAGTCTCAACAGGATCCCAGGCCATCCAACGATGCATTAGATTCTGATTCCCTCCTGGAACCTCATTTCCCTCCCATTCATCGCTCCAGCACCCCTCCCATTCCACAATCTCAGCATGGATCAATCCACGGCGCGCAGTCTTTAACCCCGTCCTCCATCGATATATCCCTCACTCAGCGCTAGTCCCTGGACGGTATCAGCGACCCCTCAACTGAACCTGTCCTCGGGGTTCCTCACACCCGATCAATGCCCTCATTATCCCGTGATTTGGGTCTCTTCAACCACTTTGTTCCTTCGATCAAATCCGCACACCCACCTGCTCCCCTTGAAATGGATAACCAGAGTCTTGATAGCGTTGTTTCCCAAGTTCCTCAACCAGCTGATAATATTCATCGAACTCCTCCTTCCACTACAATTCCATCTATGATGTATTCCTCTGACTTACCCTCTGTCCCTCTTAAACTATTACCAAACTCTGCTTCTGATAATGATAGTATTATTGATTCTAATAACAATAAGAACTTTGCTTTGTTTAATTATAATAAGAGCGATATGAGTAATAAGGTTAATTATATAGAAATAAATAAGAATAATAATGCCTATTATCTTAATAATCGGGGAATAGATTTAATAGTGTGTAATAATAATAATAAACAAAATCAAAATCCTAATAAACAAGAAATTGATTTAATAACATGTGGTAATAATAATAATAATAATAAGGGCGTTGATGATATACGATTATCATTAATAATTACAATGATAATATATCAATTACTAATAATAACAACAATGATCATGAAAATTTATCCCTTAGATGCAACAGTAAGTATAACATTAATGATAACAGTAATAAATTAAATTACAACAATGGAATTGACAAAAACTATGGTAATGATAATAATAGTATTCCCCCTCTCTGTAGAAACAACAAAGTTATCAATTTTTCTAGCTTCTCCTTTCCCCCTTCTGTTTTTAAGCTCTTAAGTAGAGGTTTAAATTTTGCCATGGCCCCTAGGAAGATGCCAATAGACGACATCATTTGTGACATTGAATTTGGGATCAGAGATTTACCTAACAATATTAAAGACACTGTTAGACAGGATTGTGCCGTTGTACTTAGGAAGGCGAAGCCCCCGAGAAGCAACCTCAACAAAGAAGAAATCGTCGCTCTCAGATCCTTAAACCAGAACAATAATATCGTTGTCCTGAACGCTGAAAAAGGAGGGGCCGCTATTATCCTTGACAAAGAGGACTACCGTAAGAAGATGTTGGATCATTTATATAATAGTGGAAGCTATAAAAAGCTTTCCAAAAACCCTCTTAAGAAGATTTCCAGGACCGTGGCTCTTGCCATAAAATCCAGTAGCTCAGTGAGTTCCCTTTGCCATAAACTCATTGAGAGCAGTCCCATCACTCCTAGGATCTATGGACTTCCAAAGATTCATAAGGAAGGAGCCCCCCTTAGACCCATTGTAAACACCATTGGTGGTCCGACCTACCTTCTAGCTAAATTCCTCGCCTCTAAGCTTAAATCCTTAGTCGGCCTTACGGAGTCCTTTGTTAAAGACTCTACATCCTTTGTTGAAGAACTCAAAGGCATAAAACTGGAACCGGAGGATATTCTGGTGAGTTTTGATGTAGTCTCCCTTTACACTTGCATCCCTATAAAAGAAGCCATGGAGGTTATCAAGCGTCTCATGAATCTTGATACCGCTCAATTAGTTGAGATCTGTCTCACTTCCACTTTTTTCAGCTTCGAAGGCGAGTTCTTTGAGCAGACCTGTGGTGTCACCATGGGCTCCCCCCTGTCCCCTGTTGTTGCTAATCTTTTTATGGAAGATTTTGAATCCAAAGCTTTAGCCTCTGCCCGTCTCCTTCCCAAACTCTGGAAGAGATTTGTAGATGACACTAATGTCATCTGGTCTCATGGCCAAAAGGAGTTGGATCTCTTCTTCAAGCATCTTAACAGTCAATCATCCGCCATACAATTCACCATGCAACAAGAAGTCGATGGTTGCCCCCCTTTCCTTGATATTCTAATTTCGAAGAATGTAGATGGTTCACTCTCCCACAAGGTATATTGGAAGAAAACTCACACTGAGTAATACCTTCACGTCAATTCCCATCATTTCCCAACTCAGAAGTTGGGCATTCTCAACACCCTCGCTACTCGTGCCCTGAGAATCTGCGATGAAAAGAGCTTCGATGGAGAGAAATCCCATCTCCTTAATGTCTTTGTTGAAAATGGTTATAGCAGACACCTCGGTCAAAAAGCTTTCCTTAAAGCCTTAAAGAATTCGGTGGTCAAAAAATAACCTAAAGATCGTATCCCGAGTGTCAATATGCCTTTTATCCAAGGGACCACTGATAGGATTACTAGGATTCTTAAAAAGCATAATGTTCCCTCGACCTTCAAACCTCTCAAAACCATTCGTAATTCCCTCCGATCCGTAAAAGATCCCATTAACCCCAAGGACATGAAAGGTGTCTATATTATTCCTTGTTCATGCGAAACCCCCTACATTGGTGAGACTGGTCGCTCGATTAACCAAAGGATTAATGAGCACACAACAGACCTGAAACATGGGAGAACCAAATCCTCTGAATTGGCTGAACATGCGGAGAAGACTAATCATCATGTTTGTATTAAGCAAGCCCAAGTGATTGCTATGGTTGCGCATTTTCATCACTGGAACTTTAAGGAAGCTATTGAAATTGAAAAGAGGCCTTTTAATCTCAATAGGGATGATGGGTGGAAGATAAGTAGTTGTTGGATCCTTGCCCTTTCTTCCTAGTCATAGCCCCCCCCCCCCTCTATTAATGACTTAAGCTAAAAAAAAATTCCCCCTTTCCTTTTTTGCCCTTATCTTAACTAACTGATTTGTTTCTCTTTAGATGGGTGAACGAATTAAATTAAAAAGTTTCACAAAAACCATTAATATCACTTTCTACAATTGTTTAATAATATTTAATCTAAAGACAATGTTAAAGCAATTCTATTGACTCATATTAAAACATTAGTAATATTACCCTTGTCATAACTATCTAAATGAGTTAATATAGATTACTATCTAGATTTATAATAAGAGGTTTATTACTATTATACTTAGTATCATTATATTAAAGCATTTATGACTCGGTTTAAATAAATATTAATATTATTAATATCATTATAATTAAGATTAGACCCTTATTAAATTATTATCAATATCAGTAGAAATATTAATATTATACATTAAATTATGATTACCCTTATTATAACTAACTGTTAGGGGTTAATATTAACCATTATAATATTGATATTTAGATTTGAGTAATATGTTTTGGCTAAAAAATTTTGTAAATTCTACCCTATTATGGTATTATAATTTAATAAGATTTAGTATAATAATTTAGATAATCCAAAAATGTATTAAAAGGCATTATAAATAATTTTTCATTGATAATAATATTATTAAATAATTTTTAACCTACCTAATCTAGCCGTTTCTTAATCAATTATGGCCTTCGTCCAATTAAGCCTAATATAGTTGTTTTCTCCAGTCAACCCTAACCATTGGAAGATCTGCCATCCCTGTTTAACATGTAGCCATGATCTGATTCTTTCAACTTGTCCTGACGATGAACCACACTCGTTGGTTCGAAACACGTCGACAAAAGATTTTCTAACGTGAGTTTTCCAAAAATATTTCAAAAAAACATACTCCATCTTTCCATTTATCAACACCAACACCACATTTTTTGGCGTTGTTGCCGAGGTCTGCGACATTCTATCATCTTGTGATCTTTCATCCTTCATTTGGCCTGCCAACGCCACAACATTTTTGGCATCATTGTCGAGGACCAATTTATTGGACCTTGGTGTTGACAACATTCTCATTAATCTTTGTAACCCTATGATCCATTTTCATCTTCTTGACACCGCATTCACTAATCTCCTTATTGCCTTATTCACTCCTCTATTTGCACTTTAGCACCTGGACATTTGGCTTAGTTTCCTGTTTGGGTGGCGACTCCACTATTTCATCCATTCAGAAAGGCTTACTTTAGAAAGAATCTTGGTAGCTTGCTTAACCCTGCTCTCAGAGCTCGATTAAACAAACTACATTCTAATAAGCATTCATAATTTCATTTTTCTCAGACAGGAAGCCTTCCTTGATATCCACCTGCTTTTTCCTGACTAACTTTTTGGCTTTTTGCCTTCTGGATTTTGGAGACAGATTCATGTTCAAGTGGCGACTCTGCTTCTTTCATTTTTTGCAAGAATTTCTGCTAGAGGCTCGCTTCTTGTGGATCTCTTGATTTTCTTGAACAAGGATCTATCTCTTGCTGATTTTTGTAGCATTAGATGTGGTCTAGCCATGAAACTCTGTGAAGAGACCATAATACATGTATTCTCCAAAACCCAAAAATAGTTTCTGGAAATTCCACCTAAAGACGACTTAATTAAAATAATTAATCTTTTTTTAATGAGAACTAAGTCCAAACTTAGGAAAATTGATTAATTAAAGGGTATTAATTAAGTCAGAATCTTCTAGAAAAAGACATGGATCGAGTTCTAGTTAATCTTAGCCATCGATTATGTTTTAATCTTGCTCATTGATGTCTCAACGGGAGATTATAAGAAGAAATTCAATGGGGGTTGGATGGAGGGAGATTGGGGCTTTGTTAGACTCCAATCTTATAAGCAATTATCACTAAAACAACAGTGGAAGAATAAATTATCACCTAAATATTATGGGTAGTATCAGATAATCAAAAAAATGAGTAGTGTAGCTTATGGATTAAAGTTCCCTGACAAGTGTCGAAACCATAATACCTTTCATGTATCAAGTCTCAAGAGAGTATTACGACAAAATCAAATAGCACAAACAGAAATACCAGAGACCGATGAAGAAGGAAGAATAGTCCTCGAACCTGACGGTATACTCGCTACCCGAGAAAAGGTTTTACAATCCAAGACAATAAAGGAATACCTCATCAAATGGAAGAAGTTACCAGGGGAAGACTCATCGTGGGAATCAAAACGTTTTCTTCATCAACACCCAAACCTACCTATGCTTTGAGGACAAAGCATCTTAAGGGGAAGGCAATGTTATGAATTTAAATTCATAAAATTATTAAAATGTTAAAATATTACCTAAATAATTAAATGGATAATTGTAATCAATTAATTAACAAATAATTAGCTAGACGAAGAGACATTAGTCTCAAAGGACATTGTCTCTCTGATCAGGCATGGCCAGTCAACTCCTATTAAAGGAGCACCTTCTCAGCCTTGTAATCATCATTCAAATATTATCAATCAATTAAATATATTACAGAAACCTCTATGTATTTCTCAGAAATCAATCAAACAATTAGAAATTAATATTTCTAACAACGTTGGTCCAAGTTGTGTGACACAAAACTATGTAGGCTAACGCAGGGACTGTGCGGAGGCAGCAGAGAGCAGCGGATCTTGAGCCAAGGTCAGTGTCGGATCACCAATGGGAGTGAGATTTTTCTCACTATACCTTTTATAAGTCATTTCTCTATATGGATTGCTAGATTTGAGCATCCATAGTTTTGTACTCAGATTTACTACTGCATAATAACAAAACCCTCAGTTGTTGCACTGGTTTTCCCAAGTTGGGTTTTTCCGGGGACATTGGTCCAAAAATAACTGTGTACTTGTGTGTGTGTGCATCTATTCTTCCAAAATTAATTTTATTCCACAGTATTTTATTTGTGAACGTTGTGGTGTATTATCTTTGATATTTACCGTAGAACACAGTAAATAATTTGTTCAGTTTATTTAACAAATAGAAGAAACTTAATCAGTTGTTGCTATAGGATTTTGGATTTCGGAATTTTCATATCTCTCTGACATCCATTAGCTTCCCTTTCCCCTTAAGCAAGTCATTATGGATGACTTGTCTGTCCCTTTCCATTGTACTAACACTCAAGGTTATCCTCATGACCCTCCAGAAGAGGAAGACGAGGTTAAAGAATTAATAGAGATCGTTAAAAGTATGCAAGTTAAGAGGAATAATCAATTTGCTAATATGCAAAATCTCATAAAGAAGATACAAGAGAATCAATTACACCATGTTAGTGATCAAGAAGCACCATATTGTAGATACTGTAATCACTGTCATGATGAATCCACTTGTGCCATAACAAGAAGAGTCCTCGATAGTGGAAAGGCAGGAACTAGTAGCCAAATTAATCATTTTGACGATAGAAAAGAAAATGATAAGCATCTTGTTGAGGAATTAACTCAGATTATCACAAACATGCAGTCTAGTCAAGCAAAATTAATAGAAGATCACGCCAGAGAAATGACTTCCATAGGAAACAGGTTACAGGCGATGGAAGTTGCTCAATATAATCAAAGGATCAACTTTCAGAACATGGTGGATACCATACAAGAGGAAAATGTTGAGGAGCTAAGTTCCATAAAAGCAAATCTTAAAGAAATGAATTATATTCAAGAAGATCATAACAGAATGATAAAGGACATGGAAGCTAATCAAATATCTCTTCAGAACAGGTTATTAGCTAGAGAAGAAAAACATACTAAGGAGCTGAAAATCATGGAAACTAATCATTCTAATCATATGACCACCATGCAAGACCATTTGATCACCATGGAGGAAAATCATGCCATGGAAATCAATGTTATTAAGGATAAGCATTCCAATCAAATGAAAGCCATTGAGGATAGGTTGCAAAGCGTGATTAAGACCATGGAGGTTGATCGCATACAACAAATGAAAATTATGGAATCGGTACATGCTGACAAAATAAATGCCATAAGAATTGAACAGGTCACTCTTCAAAGTAAGTTACAAATGTTGGAAAAATCACAACTCCAGCCAAGACCGAAGGATCCAGCACATGAACCTCCCAGCCTGCCCCAACAGCCTTCATCTTATTATGAAGAAGTCATTGATTCCATTGAGAAATGGTTAAGAGGATAATCCAAGTAGGAAGGAAACTGAAGGAAATCAGATCGATGATTGCAACATCGATCCAGCGGCTTTGACAGAACAGGGTCACGAAAATAAGGAAGAGCAGGGCACAAAAATCAGTGACATTCCAAATTTTTCAAATGAACGTTATCCGAATTAGATAGAAAGTTGCATGCCGATCGCATGAACATCAACATCACATCCTACCGAGAGCAAGCATAAAAGGCGAAAGAGAAGAAGGAAGAAGTTTGATGCATCTGATACTCGGGAGCAACTCGATATTCGGATAAGACAGAGTCCTATCATTGTCAGAATTCAACATAGGCATTGTTTTAAATGGTATCTCTAACCCTATTCCCTTTTTATTTCATGTCGTTAGATAGTTTGTTTCACGCATTTATATTATGTTTTTTATATTTGAAATCGTTAGAATAGATTTTCTATTCCAATGGTATTTTCTATATATGCATGATGATTTCGATGTTAAATGGATATCTATTTGATGTGCTTTTGTTTCGTTAGATGCAGGTTTCTAGGATTCTCACGTTACTTCTTGAAAGCAACGTGCCCCCATATGGAGCCAGATGTTGCACCGGATTTGTCAAAGTTCCAAGGAAGTGGAAGTACCAACTTTTTTCAACAAAGATTGGATCACATATCAGCAATCCATGTGTCATGGTCATCCCATTCTGCAAGTTATATATTGTAAATGATCTTAGTAAAACCTTGAGTCTATGTAACGACCTAGGTAAGCCTATAATTTGATGACGAATTACATCCTAGGAGGTTTTTTAACTTTACTGGTTATTTTTGTTTTTCGACATGGCTAATTAGAAGAGTTTTTTCCCTACAACTTAAACCCTCAACGCTAGGGTGAAATTTATTGTCAAATTATCAAGTGAGTCCTAATGTTTTAGTTGAGTCTAATGTAAAAGTGTTTTGAGAATAATTTAAGCTAATTGGCTTGATTATTTTATAACAAATCACTTGGTTTACTAGATCATATTGTGTCGCAGATGGGTTATATGTCTTGAGGGTCTAAGACGAATGTGTATTCCCTCTTTGAGTCTTGTAAATGAAAAAATATATGAATTAGAGGGTTGGAAAAATAATTAAACCCCCTCATGTGTAAATTAATTAATTTTTCCAGCAAAATAAAATTAAATCCTAAGTCAGAAAATTACTTAATTAGAGTCAAGTTAAAATGTCTTAGGAAAATAAATTCTCCAAATGGAAAAATTCGTGGGTCTTAAAAGAGTCAATTTTTAAAGGTCCTCCACAAGGGAATATTGTTTTTTTCAAGAAAATTTGGACCCTTGGACCTTCGTGGTTAAGCGAAAGTCAATTTTTTTAGGAAATTGGCTCTAAATAATTAATTTTGAGCTAATTAAAATGGAATTAAATGATAAATTCGAAAATTCCTCAAAAATAAAAAATCAAGGGCCAAAATTAAAAGATCTTGAAGTGTTTATCAACGACCAAGATTATTTTGACAAGAATCCAAGAAACTAGTCGTTATTTTTCCATTTGGAGGATTTATCCATAAATTAGGAAGTCATTTAGGTCTGTAGCATCTTGATCTCTAGCTAGAAAATTTCTGTTGAAGCAGCTTTGTAACTATTGTCATGCTAGGAACTATTTTTTCAATCATAATAAAGACTTTGGGGTGCAATCCAAGGTGTTCTTGTTTATTGATTTGTGGTATGTGCTGACTACAGGCATCTCTATGTTGTGTTGAATAGTGGTAAGATCTATTTTTTCATTAGATGGAGATATAACCATATTATTGATAGTTTTTGGTTAATCTTAGGTGGTTTGATTCTCCATCTGATCTAACAAATTATTTTGAAATAAATTCATAGTGTTTGCAGGAACTTTAGTCCTTGGCCTCCAAGTTCACAAATTTGGGCAAGTATCACTGTTACTTGGATTCCAAATATTTATATGGTCGATTAAATCTCTGCTAAGGACTCAATATTCAAGTCAAGAGAAGGAGTTGGAGAGTCCTTCCAATTCTGTCAAAAGGAGGCATCGATGGCTAGAACAAATATTGAGGGACACTCAAGAGCATGTGGAGGCTTCTACGGACACAATCAAGGAGAGTAGACCACCAAGGAAGTTTCCCAGTTATATGGCTCTCATGAGTAATATCAATGAATCTTAGCCTACCAGTTTTGAGGAGGCAACAAACCAGCAAGTTTGGAGGGATGACATGATCAAGGAGTATCACTCCATTATGAAGAATGAAGTGTGAGACATAGTCCCAAGGCTAGAGGGAAAATAGATGGTGAGCTCCAAGAGGATCTTCAAGATCAAGCATTCTATGGACAACAACATAGAAAAATACAAAGTGAGGTTTGTGGCGAGAGGGTTCTCCCAGAAGAAGGCGCTGGACTATGAGGAGACTTTTGCTCCATTCGCCAAGTATAGTTCCTTTTAGGCTATCATATTTGTTGCCCCGGTAATGGGGCAGAAGATACATCAGACAAATGTGAAAATGGCATTCCTCAATGGAGTTATTGAGGAGGTGTACATTAAGTAGCCTCAAGGCTTTGAGATTCAGGCAAGAATTCTCATGTATACAGGGTTAGGAAGGTCTAGCAGCCTTGTACACACTCAAGTAGGAACTGAGGGCGCCATCCTCTAGGACTGATGGGTACTTGTTATGTATCGACTTCACCAAGAGTGAGATAAATCCCAACGTGTAATTACTGGAAATTATTAACTCGTCTTGGTGTTGTATGTTGATGACATATTTCTCACGGCTGCAAAGAAGCTTATTACTATGTGCGAATAAGATTTGGCTTCAGAGTTCGAGATGAAGCACATTGGCTTCATGCATTACTTCTTGGGGTTGGAGGTGTAGAAACAACCAGGTGATATCTTCCTTGAACAAGGAAGTATGTAGTTGGTATTCTAAACAGATTTAGGATGGTGGACAATAGGCCTGTGACTACACCTATGATCACTAATCTAAAGAAGTTGAATGCTTCAAATTCAAAGTTGGTGGATCCCATATTATATAGGTAGTTGATTGGTTCCTTGATGTATCTAGTCAACACTAGGTCACATATCTACTTTGTTGTAAACACCTTGAGCCAGTTCATGGTGGAATTGGGGCGGCCCCATTAGATTGCAACGAAGCAAGTGCTCAGGTACTTGTGTGGTATAGTGAAGTATGGACCGAGACTTGTCAGAGTGATGGAGTGAAGTTGCAAGGGTATACACACTCAAATTGGGCTAAGAGTGCAATGGATAGGAAAAGCACCTCATGGTGTTGCTACAGCTTGGGATCAGTAGTGACTTCATGGTTCAGCAAGAAGCAAGCTTCCATGACACAGTTCAATAGAGGCAAGTATATGGCATCAAATTTGGCAAGTTGTCAAGCTATTTGGCGTCGCATGTTGCTTAGAGGATTATCAATTAGGAGTTGGAGCCCACAGAGATACATTGTGATAATCAAAGTTGCATCAAACTCTTAAAGAATACAATGTTCCATGATAAGTGCAAGCATATTGAGATCAGATATCATTTCGTCAGAGATAGGGTCCGAGAGGAGCATTGAAGCTTCAATATACTTCCACAGATGAGCAAGTCGTTAATATTCTAATCAAGCCCTTGGTAAAAGGAAAGTTTGTCTTCTATAAAAATAAGCTAGGAGTGGTGCAAACTACCTTCCTCACTAAGGAGTGTTGAAGTTTAGTGGTAGACAAGTCCTTCAGCATGGGGTAGGTGTCAAGCATGCAAAATTCATCCAAAGTCTCATTTAAGGAACTTGCTTAATTTATTCAGTAAGTTTTTTTTTTGTGATTTTCCTAAGTCTAACATAGGAAAAGAATAGTAAATTGTTGATTTTTGGTAGCATCAGATGTGCTCTAGCCATGAAAATTGGTGGAGAGGCTAAAGCACATGAGATCTCCAAAACCTAGAAATTGTTTGGAGAAATTCTACCAAGATGAGGAGATATTAAAATAATTAATATTTTTAATGGGGTCCTAAGTATAAACTTAGGAAAATTAAAATAACAATGTGTATTAATATAATTTTGGGTTAGAAGGTTCCAAGAGACGAGGATCAAGCAAAATTTAATCTTGGCCGTTGATTAGGGACTTAATCTCGACTGTTGAGGACTCAACAAGAAAAGTACAAGAGGAGGCTTGAGGGTCAGTTGGAGATACACCAAACTGATCAATCAATTCGATTTTCTGGAGCAGGGTTTTGCTGAGAGAATCGAGCTAGTGATTTGTTGCAGCGAGGGGCAGATCGGCATGAGGCCGAGAATACATAGCAAAGAGGCAGAGACAGTGCCATAGAGACAGCACAGAGCCTAGGAAGGCTGACGCAGAGGCAACTGGAGCTTACGCAGAGGCTGACGAGGCCAGTGTGGGTGACGCAGGGGTACAGAGGGTTGACGCAAAGAGCCAAGAGGTTGGCGCAAAGGCTAGCAGAGCTGACACAGGGCCAAGAGGTAGCGCTGGAGATTTTCGTTGGGTAGATTGGAGCTGGGAAGGGTGACGTAGTCCCTAGCTGAGTGACGCAGAGCAGTTCGATTTTCTGGAGCAGGGTTTGCTGAGAGAATCGAGCTAGTGATCTGTTGCAGCGAGGGGCAGTTCGGCATGAGCCCGAGAATACATAGCAAAGAGGCAGATACAGTGCCATAGAGACAGCACAGAGCCTAGGAAGGCTGACGCAGAGGCAACTGGAGCTTACGCAGAGGCTGAGGAGGCCAGTGTGGGTGACGTAGGGGTACAGAGGGTTGACGCAGAGAGCCAAGAGGCTGGCGCAAAGGCTAGCAGAGCTGACACAGGGCCAAGAGGCAGCGCTAGAGATTTTCATTGGGTAGATTGGAGCTGGGAAGGGTGACGTAGTCCCTAGCTGAGTGACGCAGAGCAGTGGAGAAGCTTGGAGCAACTTTCGTTGTCCAACGAAGGAGTTGTTGTAGTTATTGTGGGATCGATCATCCATTGACTAGCCGGAATATCTGTCTCCGAGGAGAGGTACTTTTGTCGAGGGCATTCTCTGTTGGGTGAGCCATTTTTGGCACCCTAGTTGTATTCAGAAACTACATGATAATAAAACCCTCATATCTATTGCACCGATTTTCCCGCATAAGGTTTTTCCGGGGATGATTATCCAAAAATAACGATGTCCCTTGTGTGTTTGTCTCAGTTATTTCAATTGTTGATCTATATATGTGTTAAGGCTGCATTTGTGTTTATTTTCGGTATTTATATTTATAAATAACTTGTTAATGAAAAGAACAAGTAGGAGAAAATAAACCATATAATGCAGTAGGGATTTCTGATGTATCAGACTTAGAAATTTCAACATGGCATCAGAGCATTGCAGATCACAGGAGGACTGAAGGCACCAGCAAAAATCTGAAATTTGCAGCAGTAGCAGTTGTCCCAAGAGACAGCGTTGTTCCAGAGCAGAAGCAGCAGAGAAGAAGTGACGCAGAGAGCCTGCGTCATCATTTCGAGCCAGGAGGAGGGTCAGCGCAGAGGCAGAGAGGGGCAGATCAGACCTACGCAATGCCCAGTCATCTTTCTCAGCCAAGAAGGATCGACGCTATGGCCAGGAGGAGTAGATTCTGCTGTTGTCGGGAGTGCGCAGAGCCTGAAAGGCTCAGTTTCTTCAGTTGTCGGGGCTTGGGGCGCTGTGGGTAGATTGTGATTGAGAAGCTGGTGGGGTTCTGGTTCTGTCAGAACAAAACGGTAGTTAAGGAGACGGAACCAAGGTAGAGGGAGTCGCTACCTTAACGGATTTCTAGCCAAGAAATCCATATCCGAGTTGTAGTTGCAAGAAGGATTGGAGAGGAGCGGTTCGAAAACTGGCCAAAGGATTTCCAGGAGGGAAATCAGGACTTAGAGGGAGATTTCCAGGAGGGACATCGAATCTCATAGGGAGTCCAAAAGAGGAGCTGAAATGGCAATGAACGGACTAAGGTATTGGGACAGGTTTGTCGGGGCTTCCAACTTTATCATCTGGAAGACCAGGATCCTGGCAATCTTGGATCGACATTGCATCAAGGACTTTGCCTTAAGAGTCGCGGCTATCCGGTCTGACCTAGCTAAGAATGAGAATTATGAGGATGCAATGGCAAGGGCAAAGTGCATGATCCTAGACGGGGTCAAAGATCATGTCATACCACATATTGCTGAAAAGAACACAACAAAGGAGATGTGGGATACCTTTACGACCTTGTATCAAGGCACTTCTGTACAGCGGAAGATGCTATTGGAAAATCAGTTGTGGTCGTATCAGATGCAGAAGGGAGAGCAAATTGATCCATTCCTTCTCAAGCTGCAGGAGATTCGCGACCAGCTTACTTCTGTGGGGTCTAAACCAGATCTAGAATTTATGGTTAGGACTGCCCTGAATGCAGTCTCCGAGGAGTGGGAGACATTTGTCCAAAGTATTTTGGGCAGGGCTACTCTTCCAGGTTGGGAGGAAATGTGGGCAGCTCTTCGCCAAGAAGAGATCAGGAGGTTGACCAAGGTGGGGAGTAGTGGCAAGGGAAGTCGAATCAAGAAAGAGGAGGAGGAGGATGCAGCTCTAGCATTTGCGGGACAGCAAGGGAAGAGGAAGATGCTA